>JAGFPH010000180.1:769959-805393 GCA_018207615.1 Philaenus spumarius | reverse complement strand
GGCTGGACTCGGGAGAGCCTTACGTTCGGGTAAGTAATTATAATAATAATTGAAGTTGTAACATAACCTCAAAGTACAATCTATGCGGGGTTTGTACGGTATAAAAAGTCAAGAGTACAGCGGAGCCTAAGTTTTAGTTCGGAAAAGATCGCATAGGTCAGGGCCACCAAATTTGTGTAAAGATTTACATTTGCTAACTATTGGAAAGTCTAGTCAGCATCTAGCTGGGGTGTCTATTTTATAACAATGTACAGAAATGTTAATCAGTTAAAGTTCAAAATGCTGATTCAACCAAATTCGGAGAAAAGCGTTAAGTATAAATCGTGCTAATAAATAATTTAGAACATAAAATCATTATCGAAAGTTTTGATGGAAATCAAGGGTGCGGCAGAGCCTAAGGTCGTAGAAATGGTAAAGTATTGAAAAAGAAACGCGTTATAAAACAGAGACATGTTATTAATAACCAATCGATTAATTGATACACAAAATAGAGTAATTATTAATAATTTTAATGTAAAAGCTTAAACCGTGATTGTGCTACTAAGCTGCCGTGTCTACCGACAAACATATGAAGAATTTATATTGAAACAAATTTTAAAGGTGGCTTAGAGAAAGTTTTAACGTTAAGTAATACACGCGGATTCGGTTAAGTTTGGTTATGTAATTACGTATATTATACACAAGGGTGCGGCAGAGCCTAAGATTAGGTTAGCTTAAGTTTTAGTTCGACTAAGTGCGGTTTGTAAGAGTTGCGGCAGAGCCTTACGTTCGGAAAAGACCGGTAGAAACAGTTATATAATACGCATGGGATACGGCAGAGCCTTACGTTCGGAAAATACCGTTGAGTTGAGCGAATTTTTTATTAATAACCATTGCGGAGAAATTCCGTTGCGGGGAAATAGGTCTATTCACGACGGTGCCTGCGTGTACAAAATATATTGTAGAATTCGTTTGCACTTAAGCCTCCGTTAAAAACATTAACATTTCCTTTTTTTCAAATTTTTGTTGCAAAATTTGTGGAGGAGTGACCCCGTGGTTGAGTTAGACCGATTACAACTTGTTTTACTTTTTAGAAACACTACGTTTTATTTTGGTCGGTTATGTAATTACGTATATCATACGCATGGGTTGCGGCAGAGCCTAAGGTTGGCCAAAGTCTTAATTTTTACTAAGTGCCCTTCGATTGGACTCGGACAGAACCTTACGTTCGGGTTAGTTCGGTTTTCCATACGTTATAACATATTTTATAAAGATAATTCAGGGTACAGCGAAGCCTAAGCTCGGTCAAGTCCGGCGTTTTGGTTCCGAGACCTTAGGTTTTGGCGAAGACCTTTAGAAATATATTACAGGGAGGTTGCGGCAGCGCCTATGGTTAGCCAAAGTTTTATTTCGTTTAGGCACGGTTGGCGGGAGTTGCGGGAGAGCCATACGTTCGGAAAATACCGGTTTGCTAATCTTAATTTCTTCTAAGTCCCCTTCGGATTTACTCGGGAACGATCGGTAATGTTCGGGATTATATAATGCAATTTATACTATATTACAAGGGTACTATAACATATAAATCTCCTAATTTCTTCCAAGTCCCCTTCGGTTGGATTCGGGGACGATCGGTAGTGTTCGGGTTGTTATAAAGCAATTTATATTATATCCCAAAGACACTATAACATTTAAAGTTCCTAATTTCATCTAAGCCCCCTTCGGATTTACTCGGGAACGATCGGTAGTGTTCGGGTTGTTATAATGCAATTTATATTATATTACAAGTGTAATATAACACTCTTATCTGATACAAGGTTGATGACGAATGTTAAAACTTATATACTTCACTAGATAGTTACTTCTTAACAGAGTTGGCGTAGACTAACGATCTACGTCGTGGACTCGGGATAAGATAGTACCCGTTTTTCAAGGCAAATAATTAAATTAAATTAAATATTAATTATTACAAAACAAGATGGCTGCCAAAAAAGATGGCGGCCCAAAAATCTCCAAAAATCAAAAATCTTCAAAAATCCAAAAAATCCCCAAAATCTTCAAAAATCCAAAAAATTACCAAAATCTTCAAACAAGGTTGGGTTAGGACCCAAGAAAACCCAAAATCCCCAAAAAATGGGCTTAGGTTAGGAACCAAAAAAAGTGGGCATGGCTTAGGTTAGGAACCAAAAAACCTCAAAAAACACCCCAAAAAAGGGGCGTGGCCCAAGGTTACTGACATTCCCCCACTCCATTTTATGCTATATCACTGGGGACTCTATTATAATGAACTCATTTAAATACATTTCTCAAATTGGTGGAAATTGAAATTCTTTAAATTAAGCATATTTCCACAAAAATATTTAAACAAAAAAAACAAAAATAACCCTTTATAAATCATTTAATTTTACTACTGTCAAAAAAATACATATAATCAGAAATAAATGAATAATGCATCCAAAATATCAATACAGTATACAATTTATTGGGTTTAATAAACTCACCGATGGGCTATCTTCACAAGAGATAATGAACTCTTTAGTAAGATTATTCCAATTTACACAAACATCCTTGGTCTTCAGTCGGATTCTAATCAGGAACTTTATACTTTGAGCTGAAACTCTTCAGAGACAAGATCTTTGTGAATGATTGATACAAAGTTGAAATGTTGCCAGGTCTGTTACTTAGTTTATAAAGACCCAATTTGACAACAATAAACCGATTTAATTTAGTATTGCCTTATCTATTTTAGCCGCAAGACTCGCTGCTCTGCCGCCATTTACATGATTTATTACTTGTTTCTTTTCTGGAGCGTATTATAGAATCAATATTTTAATTCAATACAGCACATAATTTTTGGAAGAAAAGATGCAAATTAAATTATAGACTACTAAGGGAGAAACCTGTGTGCTTCAATTACCAACCTCCTTGCTAACCCACAGTTATTTAATAATGGTTTTCTCAATAAAGGTATAGGAGCTTTTTATGATTATTGTAATCTCAAAGCTAAGATGGTAAATAATAACAAATGATTAAATAAAAGTACTGCTATTAAGTTTATGATATATCAGAAGTTATAGTACAAGTTAAAAAGAACCAGTGTACGGCATGCAGCGAACAAAAAAAACTAAAATCAACCCTAAAAATTATATCTACAAATAATTGATCTAGATTGTGAAATCCGCTGCTAATAGAAATGCAATTAAGAAAATAATGTAATAGCACAAACATGAAGGGAAATTTAGAGGTTGTATTAGAGTAAACAGCTAATAATTGTTTACACTGAACCTTTTCAATCCACTGGATTATGTATTTTAATTGTACAAATTATTTTAATTAACAAATAGCATTTTTTGAAACTATTTTGCAACTGTCAGTATTGGCCCACCAACTTGAGGCCAAACTCTTTAAAATGATGTAAAATATATAGACAGTGAGTGTACAATTGCCACGTAATTTTAATTAATTATAAGTTCAAATTATTAGCGAATTTCCATAGGAAAAATTAGATATTGCAGTGGACCTTATGGTAAGACCCAAGGTCGGGAGTAGAAAATGAGCACCGATCATGGTCCCCAGAACACGTTTTGGGGTGTCATTAAAAATCATATATATATATATATATATATGTGTGTGTGTGTGTGTGTGTTCGCACTCTAGCGGCCACATTGTAAGTCCAATTTGGTCCAAATTTGGTACACATGTTGGTTGTCTATGTCGCTCGGACGAGTTCATTAGCTAAAAAAATCCAGCTACCGGAAGTACGTTTTTTGACCGGAAGTAACAACTTTTTGAGATTTCTACTACAAGAATGAAATTTTTTTAAAGTTTTTTCTAAAAATATAAATGTAGGATGTTATTCTGCACAGTTTGTTTTTTTACGCGACCTTGGTTCCCCCAAAATCGATCAAAACATAAAATACCATAAAAGTACCCGGTTTGAAGCCAAGTGTGCAAACTCGCGAGGCCACTATGCCCAAAAAAATTCTACTAATATATTGCGTACACACAGACAGCTGTTCAAACGCCTTCGTGAGTAGACCTATTTCCCAAATTGTTGGTTGAAACCCTAAGGCTGGTATTCATAGTCGTTTCTTAAAGTAGCCTTAAGGAAAGGAAGAGTTTAGGAGGCCTTAAGATATGATTTTTGAATGCAGAGTCAAACCTTAAGTATAGATTTTAACGAAGCCTTAAAACCTTCTTTAAAGTTACCTAAAGGCTACCTCAGGTTAATTTGCAATGCAGAGTCGCTTCCTTGCATAGGCATATAAACTGGAAATTTGCTCAACTCACGTCAGCGGTCCAGCTGCGTGATCGAATTATTAAATATTATATTAAATTCTAAAAACTAACTATGATGCCACGTTAAGTACTTAATATGCGAGGTGAAGAAATGGGACAAGAAGGTCCCGTTTTTTGGTATTTCGCTTATAACTCAAATACAGTTGATATTTCAAAAACAAGTTTTAGATAAAAATTAAAGCTGACAAAACTCCCTCAAAAAGTAGTTTCTGAGAAATGTAACAAAGAAATTCGCTAATTTATGAGAAAAAATTTTATTTTACCCACGTTTTTCGATAAACTTCACCTCTTGAACGGTTTACCGCCTATTTGAAAGGCAAGTTTTGGAAATAAAGTTGTAGATCATTGAATTTTCTTCAAAATTAATATATTGTTTAATTATTTAATGTTTTACTTTAATCTGACCAAAACTTAGAGCAATTTTGTGATTTCTTACGAGTTTTGAAAAATAAGCCCCAAATCTGTAGTTTAAAATTTGGTCACTTAAATGGTTAAAACAAATTTTAAAACGCTGTGTAAAGTGTAATACCTTCGTAACACCTTTTAGATTTTAGTGTAATAAAAACAAGTACATTATTTAAGACAATTTTTTTAAATTAGGTTACAGTACAAAACAAATTGGTTACGTATGTTTGGTGAAACAATTTTAATGGCAACAATTTCAGGAAAAAATATTTTGAAAATGTAACTAAACAAATTTGGTTTTCTTTTTAATAGAGGGTCCAGGGATTTCCTCAGGGGGTGCGTCGTCTTTTACTTCGAATGGCTTATCTGCATTTTCCTCCATTTCTGTATTGAAGGAAAGGGGTTCAGTTTCTTCTATATCCTCGTAATCTTAATACCTGAATAAAATGCCCATGACAGTTATGGCAAACAATAGACCAGTTTTCATCGATGATCTCCACCTTTAGTGCACTGGAAAACTATCATATTTAGAATATCATCTGATGCTGGTGGGCCCTTTGTTGATATTGGATAGTGAAGATTCCCTTTCCGTTCACACCCCCACTCTTCAGGATAAAGCTCTATTCCTAACCACAGTTGGACCTGGTGATAACATTGGTACAAATGTTGCGTAGTTGCTCCTTCATTTGGCGGAAGAGGGGAAATGTCTGGTTTGACATTTAAGAGACTGACTTGATAAATTTGTCTTATCGTAAGTGGTTAAGAGAGGTCTCGTGTTTGACTTAGCACTGTACCATCTTAAAAGACATACACTTCCCTGTTCGACAATCTTAGTGGGTGGTGAGGAAGAGTTGGAGAATACATTACTGCAGAGACTTCTTGTATATAGTGATGTTTCAGATAAAGCTTACAGAAACCACAACTTTGTTCTTTCTGAAAGCAGCAGAAGTTGTATCACAGCCAGTTAAGGCATAAAGAAACAGTATATCTTGTAAACCCAGCTGCTGAAACTCTTGTGTGGAGTAAGCAGTGGTTGGAACTTTTCCACAACCAGGATTGATTAAAATTATATCTTTATCAGGCGGGATGATGGCCATTAGGAGAACTGCTAAGTCTACATATTCTCCTACGACGGCAAAAAAGAATTATTTTTTGATTTCTCAATTGCGGGTTCTCACAATTAAGTAGTCAGCATCACTTGGTACTTCTTGATGTTGTGTTAATTCCATCAGTCTCAAAATTTACACCTTCATGAGTCTATCAAGTATTTTATAAATTTTAGCGAATTTATGAATATAAAAGTAGGTATGTTTGAACACAAGAACATAATCTGTGTGCATTATAATGTTCATATTAGATATTATTTGCATTACTCCCCACCTTCCTATTAAAAAAGAATGTACATAAAATGTACTACAAATTTCATTCCACAAGTTATTTTCTTCGACGAACCGTTCAGGCTAAAGCGCCAGTTGAAAATTGGCGTATTTCGGATGTCTCCGCAAAAACCCACTTTTCCACTACAAAGCTCTAATTTATTATTAAAGGCTGTCATTTAGTGGATTCCTCCTACTTTTAAGTTGAATACAATGTGACTGGTTTCAATTATTACGTCATCTAAAGTAATAAAACAATATAATATAAACTAAAAAACAAATTTAATATACAACGTTATTAAAACAGATTAAATCTGTATAAATCTGCATGCTACAGATTTATTGTATAAATTATTGTATACTTTTTAATCAGTTTTAAAATCTTTGTACATTAAATTATTTTTAATTCAATAATATTTTATGCTTTTTAGTCTTCAGTTGGGAGTTATATTTAAAGTATCAAATCCCCAGCTCATTGAGAAATTAGTTTAAAATCGAATAGACAAACAAACCGACAGACAGACAAGAATGTGAGTTAAAATTGCATTGACATCCAGAGTTATGTTTAAAGTTTCAAGTTTCTAGCTCATCGGGAAGTTAGTTTAAAATCGATTGCAAAAGTTGTACTAAACAGAGAAGAAAGCAAGTTAATAAAAACGTAGAAATAAAAACCTTTTCAAACCCACATTATATTAAATTTTTTTGCAAATATAATTCCGTCTTTAACATCTTTTGATTTTATTTATTAACTCCCGGCCTCCCCAAATGATTTTATAAATGCCCGTCTGGTTTAAAAGCCCCTTTTCTTTCCATTCAACTCCTTCATACACGAGCCAAGGCCAAGTACTTGTACAAGGCATTTGCAAAGACCGAACATTTGGACTTGAAAGATGCAAAATATGTCATCGACGGAGGGTTTTTGTAACACTGGGTCAAATGGCACCACGCCCACAGAAGTATTCAGAAATTTGCTGCAAGTATGTATCATATGGGAAGGCAAACTACAAATCAAATACCATGGTCATCTTCGATGGCTACCCTGATAAAGATTGTGAAAGCATCAAACGACTAGAACGAAGAGCTCAAAGAAAACAATCTGCTGCAATATCGTTTACAGAATCGATGGTGCCCTCTGTCTCGCAGGAGAGTTTCCTTGCAAACTCCAAAAACAAGAGCCGGTTCATATTTATGCTAATGGAAAAATTGTATGACCCAAAAATTTATTCACAGCAAGCTATGGAGGACGCTGATATCGTAATTATCACAACTGCTCTTTTGTTGGCCCTGTCAAATGAATATGTGACAGTGGTGAAGCAAGATATAGACCTTTTGGTGAATTTGATTGCCCTGTGTAGCCCTGATGTACAGAATGTTTTCTTTTTGAAACCGGGGAAAGGAAAATTGTCTCAAACACTCTACAATCCTCATCTTACCGCCGACAAAACCCAATCAGACCATATATTGTTCCTGCACGAGATGAGTGGTTTTGACACCACTTCTGCTTTATTTAATCAGGGGAAACTGAAATTCAAAGTCCTGCAGAAGAACAATAACTTGTAACCAGTCATTGAGGCTTTCAAAGACCCTCATGCACACCAGGGCGAGATTGCCAAAGCTGGAAACGTGTTTCTCGTGGCTCTCTATATAGACCACTGACGGTACAGTAGACAAAAAAAAGGGCACACAAAACACATCTGATAAATTCACATGTTTCTGATTGTTTGGTATGTTACTAGGATAGCTAGTAGTGTAAAACTAAGTTGCAGCTTCGAAAGACTTGTGCTAACTTTGTGGTGCTCGAAAAACCTCGAAATTTTCCGACTGATTTCAGTTTTTGGCCCGAAACTCCTAAAAGGGTGCTTCCTACGACAAAATTTGCTCAATCCTTTTTTGAAGCAGTGAAAATTTCCTACAATTTGAGCCTAACCCTAATGTTTTAGGTAAAATAAATTTCAAGATACAGGACCTCAAAAGTTGGATTTTTTTCCAAAAAGTGCAAAATTTCAGTTTTTGTCTTCTGTCGTACTAAATATTTGCTATAATGCTCATTCTACGAGAAAATGTATTGGATTAAGTTGTAGAGAAAACATTTAGCTTTCATTTAAGCCCAGAACGAAGTCTGTAGGACAAACAGGTATCTCGTTATCTTAGAAAAACAAAAATGGGTTAAATCGGGGGAAGGACAGACCGGAGCCTGAGTGAATACAACATTTAATTGCCATGGATATTCATAGTAATTACACTTATTATTAGTAAAAAAACATATGTACGTACTCATCAACTCCTATAAAAGCGAGTGTACATCCGTACGTACATACATACATAGTAACATATAATATAACAGCTGATTTCACCCATCATCTGTAATAGTACTTAAACAAACCCAGTACCGTATACATTATAATTTATGTTTATATTATATTGTTTTATTACTTTAGATGACATAATAATTAATTGAAACCAGTCACATTGTATTCAACTTAATTATTAGCGCTTTCAACTTTTTAATTAATTAGCGCTTGAGCCCGAACGGTTCGTCGGAGAAAATTACTTATGGAATGAAATTTGTAGTAAATGCTATGTACATTCTTTTTTAATAGGAAGGTTATTTACGAAAAGTTGATAGTTTTCGAGTTAAAAGCAAAAAACCGTCAAAACTCATAATTTTTGACATGTTCTTGCATTTTTTTTCAATGATGCGTCACGAAATTTTGTAGGCAAACCTTAGATTCGGATTCAGCACTCCAAAAAACATATAAAATGGAAGAAACCAAAACTACGGTACTCCAAAACTTTCTTGCGTAAAACACAATTTGACTGGACTATAAAGTATCTCGGGTAAGAGTAACTTCAAATAGCTTATCTAAACTTATCTTTCTTGTGGAAATTCGCTAACATAATTGTTTCTTTTCCTTTTTATTTATCTAAATCCGAATAATTTTCAACATTTAAAACAAAAATAAAGCATTATAAAAATACAACACTCATCTGTAGTTCACACAAACAAAATAGTCTACAATTTATTCACAAGGACAGATAGATATTGTGTGCATAATTTTATTTTATTACAGTATTATATCCAAATACAATGGTATTATATCACAAGGTTTTTCATATCACGAAGGAAAACCTGCTTTGCCATTGGTTTAACGTGTGCCAATTGGAATAAAACAAGTTTACCTACTATCACAGCTGTTTTTGTATTTGTGATTGAATTTTCTTTGTTTGTAATCATTTTGATGACGTTTGTATTATAGTAACTTGACAGAGCACAGTTTTGAATTAGTTTATCAGTTAAGGTTTGTATTTTTGTATTCTACAGTATTGTTTATTGCATCAATTACAAATTTGTGTAAGTTTATTCTTATTTATTTAATAGGTTAGGGAATTCCCTAGGAAGGTCTCAACGATTTGTAATTAATATGAAATTTACTTAGCTTATTTTTAGTAATCCCTAGGTACCAATCAATTTTGTCATTATTTTACAGTAGCAATGCAAAACACAATTTAAATACCACAGTGTATGTAAAGCGTTTAGGATATTACTAAGTAAAGATTTGACTCAAGTAAAGTATTATTTATTTCATTTATTGGCTAATGGATATGGTCGTATTCCAGGCCTGCAATTATCTCATAGGCCTAACATTATTCTAGTTTTTAGCTGAATTCAAGAACCATAGCGGTTCTTAGCCTACATAGTAAACATGTTGAAAACCTCAACTAGGTTATTAAAATAAAACCTATTAGGCCTAGGTTACGGTATCAACAATGTAACGATGACGTAAGTTTACAATACGTCTGCCTGTTAATATCACAGGCCACAGCCTTTTGTCAACTTAAAGCACAATGTTGCTTTTAATGTTAAACTGTGAGTCTAAAGAGAAAATAGATCCACTTTTATAATACTAATTAAATAAAATACAACTTCTGCATCAAATCTACGGAAAATGAAAAGAAATATTTTAAATGAATTCAAGAAATGCATATCACATTTATTTGAATGATTAACCATCTTACAAATATATGGCATATGAATGAGCATTGAGCATAGGCCTTCTATTACGAAATGAACAAGTGATTACAATGACGCCAAATGTTAGAAATTAGACAAATGATTAGAATTAGACTTGGCATTATACAGCCTTTATATATTTATTTAGCCTATACAAATTAATTTTATATTTTACTTGAATATATTTGTGACAAGTTGGCAAGACAACAACAAATGGGTGGGCTTAAGGCAACGAAAAGGAGAGTTTCAGTTAATTTAGGCTAGGTATTATGTAGGGCCTATAGGCCTACAATTTCATATTTGTGAGAAGTTAACATAACATTAGCTTTTGATATAGGCCTATATGCAATTGTTTAATCTACGTTAGTATCATTTGTAAACTTACAAATTTTTTTAACGTTATAACATTGATTTACTGAGCAAGATTTAAACTGTCTGAACTTAATAAACTTAAAAGTTTTATAATTTTAGATTTTTTTTAAATGTATTAGGCATACTTATATTTTGAGGTATTTAGGTCTATATCATTTTATTTGTTATAAAGTGTATATTAAACCTGACACGATATTTTAACAAGGAATGTAAATATATTTTTAATAGACTATGGGGCCAAATTATATACGAGGTCTGTCTAAAAAGTTCGGTGAATGGTATGATAAAAACAAAATATAGGCCTATATTAGAAATACCTTTATTGGCCTACAAATACTCTCCACCAGACACAACACACTTCTGACAACGTTCACCTCAAAACTGTTGGAGAAGTCTTCATGTAGAATCGTTTTCAGA
The DNA here is from genome assembly GCA_018207615.1 of Philaenus spumarius. Taxonomy (NCBI): domain Eukaryota; kingdom Metazoa; phylum Arthropoda; class Insecta; order Hemiptera; family Aphrophoridae; genus Philaenus; species Philaenus spumarius. Next base: position 794,536 of record JAGFPH010000180.1, on the reverse strand, counting down.
ATTGTCGTCACTTGGTCCTGAATCTCTTCGATATCTTCAAACCGTGATCCCTTTAAGGCCTTCTTAAGACGTAGGAACCAAAAAAAAAATCAACAAGTGCCAGATCTGGAGAGTAGGTACGTTAGGTGTTGCAAAACTGTCAAGCCACTCTGAGTCAAAAATTATTGTACAATGATGCTGGTATGCGATGGCAGTGCATTGTCGTGCAGTAACATCAAATTTCTAGTCTGGAACATTTGTGGCTTAACACGCCGTATGCACTGCAACAAACGTTTGAGAACCTCCTTCAAGTAGATTGCGGCATTCACCGTTCGACTAGCAGGAACGAATTCCTTATGGATGATTTGTAAAAAAAATGTGATCAACATGGTCTTCACTTTGGATTTTCCACACAGCTTTTTGTTTGTCACGGGGAAGACGGTGACCACCATTCCATTGATTGTCTTTTCATTTCGAAGTCGTACTGGTAACACCCAGTCTCGTCTACTTTGACAATGGAACCCAGAAAAGTTGGATCCTGGTCACACATATCGATGATATCGCCACTGGCCTCAAAACGTATTGCTTTTTGATTACCTGTTAGGATGTATGGCACAAATCGTGAACAAATCTTGCGTTTGCCTAATTCTTCATGATGATGACCCCAACTGTATCTTTGCTAATACGTACTTTTTCTGCTATTAATCACAGAGTCTATCGCCGATCTTTTGTTAGCATCACTCGCACACGTTCAATGTTTTCTGGCGTCCTGCTTGTGGATGGTCGTCCCAAATGCGGTTCGTCCTGCACCGATTCTTTGCCAACGCGAAAGTGTGCAAATCAATTTTACACACGTACATTTCCTACTCACCACATCCCGTACACTTGCACCTACTTCTCATGGGTTTCTGTCGTCGTTTTACCCAATTTGAAGCAGAAAATGTTGTGTCGTTGCTCCATGGCTTTTGGACGCACACTACTCGGATCACCTTATTGCCGTGACTGTAAAAGTACTGCAATAGAAGCCTCGTGCAATTCCCGACAGATGGCTGATCCAGACAAGTTCATGCCTGCGTACGCACCCAAGCGCGCTGTTTCAAGCGTTGAATACCGTTATTTGAGACCATTCACTGAACTTTTTAGCCATACTTCGTACACCCGATTTGTTTTTATTATTCCTTCTACAATTTTTAAACTCTCTCTTATAGGGCTAATGTTGTACACAATTAATCTAATGCTTCTTATTGTAAATAATTAAAAACAACTGCATTCAATTTACACTCAAACTATTAATTTGTTTGGTGTCAAATCAAAACCTAGGAATGTGAGATTGTATTCTGTTTTAAAAAGGTATTTTGTTCCAACTTATAATCTATTAAAAAATTTACAGTCAACAACGATAAGCAGCCAACTAATCTTCAGTACCAACATTACTAGCCTACTAAATAAATAAAAGATAGATAAATAATCAATAAAAAAGGAATTTATAAAATCAACATACAAATATTCTACCCTAAAAGAAATTCTTTAAAAATGGTTCTTAAACAGCCTCTTTAGTGTCTCCCCGCTTCTTCTGACGACCTATATTTATCTGAACCAAATTTTGTAAACCTTAGTACACTAACTAAGAGGAGGTGTGATGGTGTACATTACATAATCAAGCATATTATACAAAACTATTTATGAATTCTGTAAATATAATTGAAAAAATTTAGACCTAAGTTTACAGTATGCCTCTTAGTATGCAGACAACAACCTTTTTATGGTAAGAGTAGTGCGCTAACTTAAGCACATTGCTCTGTTGAATGTTAAACTATGATTCTAAATGGTAAACCCTCCAAAAGATTAATTACAGTATATGATATAAATTCCCAAAAACTTGCAAAAAGCATAGGAAAATTAAATAAAACATTTAAAATTAACCTATTGATAACTAAATTTACCTTTTATCCATCGTGTGACTTGGTTCAGGGTATGATCATGACGCGTTTCGAAACATATGTTTCATCATCAGGTATTATGAACATTACAACACAAAACAAAGTTACATTTAGGCCTAGTTGGTAAATATTTTTAGTGAGAATATTTATCTTACATTTTTATGGCACTGTTCTTCCTATGTGAAGGTAGGCTATATAATTATAAAAGAAATGTTTTAATATTCTTATTATGTGTGATGGTATGTATGTGTATTTTGTATATGCAGTACTAGTAATATGTATGTATGTTCAACGAGTGATATCAATATCAAATCCTTTTTAATAGTTGCAGCTAGTCTGCACCCCTCTGTGGTGCTTGTTCAATAAAATTTTGTATTTTATAGTTCAACATAAAACTAATTAATTCATTATTTTTATTTTAAAATTAAATACAGAGTTTATATCCAAATTTTAGGCATATTTAGTTTGATATTAATTACAAAAATAGGCCTAAAGGCAAGCTTCATCTATTAATGGTGATTGATCCAAATCAAACAAACATAACATTTATAGCATCCAACAAAGCTAGTACCTACACTCAAACATCCAACATAATATACATTTTCATCTTCTCCTAGGATTGTATACTTAGATAGAATAAAACCTGAACACAAATTCTCACAATAAATATTTTTACTAACCTCAAACGCGTTTCAACGACAATGTCGCCATCTTCAGTGATGCACGGGCTACAGTAACCAAACTATAACTGATCTAACAGTGTGACAATGAGTCAAGCTCACTGTGTGTGAATGAGTCAAGCTCATTAGTTATTTACTAGGATTGTATGACAAAAAAAGGGATGTTACTATAATGTCAAGGAATGATTATGGCTTTTTATCGTCCAAAATAGGTAGGCCTAATTAAAATAAGAACACAAAGAAACAACAAAACAGGATCTAAGAAATAATATTTAAAAGTGTTTAAATTCAACATTTAGTTCAGAAACAACACAGAATATCTGAAGTAAATTAGGCTGTATATTTGTTTGCTAATAAACTTAACCTACATGACTCAAGCACAGGATGTAAAAACTACTTTCATCAGGTGTAAATTAATTGGGTACGTGATTCAAGTACTTAACCTCTAATTGTAAATAACATTATAGAAAGATCGTTTAGTTAGTAAACTAAATCAGCTAACTTTTAAAATGTATCAGGCCTATCTATAGAACAAACCCTTTACGTATAGGCCTATCTTATAAAGTATTTTTGGTATTTAGAGGATTGTATATTTTTCAAAAAAAATTGTGACTAATAATAATTCTTCCTCTCTTTACAACCTTCATTTTAAGGATTTAAACATTTTATATAGCCTATCAAACTTGTAAACCTTTAGTTTTTTCAGATTTAAAAATGCATTAGGCTTATGAAACCGTCCCTTTAAAAACGGATTGTGTTCTTGTGTAAGGGTTTCCTAAAGAATGATAGTTTTTGGTTCATACTCTCTTCAAGACCTTCACGTACATATTGTACCTCATTTAGTTTTTAATAGAAAAAAGTAGTTCAAATTAATATATAGATACAGTAGAGTCCCGGTAATTCGAGTTGAATGGGACCGAGAGTACCTCGGATTGTGAAAAACTCGAATTACACGGAATATGTAGAGGTTAAGATAAAACTACTATTTATAGTCCTCGTATCTCAGAAAAAATTTACGTTTTATTAAATATTCACTATTTTGTATTGAATACTGAGGTAAAAAGTAATTTTATACACAGTAAAAAATATAAACTTACTTTATCACAGAAATCATAAATAGTTTTTTATTTAATTACACTGCAACGTTTACGAGCTGCGATGTCACGCCAGGGGGATACGGCAGTGCCGGGAAAAGTTTCTTTCGATGTTATTTTTGTATATACAGTAGAACTTGGATAATTCGAACGTCTTTAATTCGAAATTAACGTAATTCGAAGTTTCGGTTCGGTCCCTTGAACTTTATATGATATCAACGTAAAACAATTATGAATAATTCGAAGTCAACTTCTTTAATTCGAAGTTTTTATTCAACACTAAAAATAAAATCTTGTGCTGTGAAAGGGATCGCTGGATAAATAGGTCACTGTCTGATAGAAAGGGGGCTGAACATAGGGGCAGGACTTACGGGTACAAACACGTGTACTTACATGTACAAACACGTATACGTACGTGTTTGTATACGTACGTATTTGTACACGTATTGTAATTCTAGACGCGGTAGTTAAAACTCAACAAAACCTTTTGTAAACAGAACAGAACAATCATATTGTTTATTGACACTTGTACTGCACATAACTCTATCCCACTTATATGAACAACGTTACGGTTATTCCCCCCAACCCTGAACATGACTTTAGTGTACAGCCAATGAATCAGGGCATTATAAAAAATGTTAAGCATTTATACCGGCGACTTATTGTACAAACGCTCTTGACAGATTAATTGGAAAACAAAAATTTAAAGATCGGTATCCTTCAAGCAGCAAGAATGTGTCACAATGCATGGTCATATTCAATGCTATTTGTGGCTCGAATTACACGGAACCTCGGATTATCGAGACTTGAATTACCGGGACTTTACTGTAATTATTAATATTAGTGTTGTAGTACCTTAACATTTTTTGATTTTTCAGGTTTAACCCATATAAACACAAGATGGCTGATGACAGTTTTGACATTTGCGAATATGTCTATGAAATGAACCATGAAGTGGCCATGAGACGTCTCTTGTCATTAGTAAGTTTTTTAAATTTATAAGTATGAAAATATTCTCTGTGTAGTGATAGAATAATTAAAATTTTCCAGTAAACATACTTGAAATTTACACACCAGTTTAATAAAATATATATAATTGATCTGTGTTTGCAAAGTCAAATGAACCCTGCCAGGAGCTGGTTTTACAACAATACATTTTGCAGTTCTGGTATTATAAGTAGCAGTTTAAATAAAGTTGTCCTGTTTTGTTACTGTTTTTGCGACTCCCTTTTGAACCTCTTCAAAGAAGAATGACCGAATAACAGAAAACCCTATATAAACAGTAACTTTGAAATTATATAGGATGTTAATTAAACACTTAAATGTTACTTTTTATGAGGATTTCTAACTGACCAAATCCTGTAACTGTGCGTATTGGCAGATCCATTTAGATACAAATTTGCTTCATCAGTCCACAAGATTTTGTCAATTCAAACTTCGTTTGACCTAATTGACAAGGGAAAATTAAATCATTTGTTTTTTTTTTTAGATCAAATTTTATAGGGATATATTTCTTTGTCTTCTATACACCATATTGTTGTCCGAATTTTTTAATCAATGTTTAATCTCTTAATAAATAACATCTTCCTAGCCTCTTGATGTTTCCAACTGACCAGGTGGTTTCAAACTTACTAACTAGCTTTTTGTAAGCAACTACAACAATAAAGAGTTTTTCTCTTGAATTGGACAACCAATAATAACAACCATTTACAGTTTTAACATTAATTGAAATATGATGATAATGTCCAAATAAAAATTATGAAAATATGAATATTTCATAACAACTAAACCAACTTTATAAACAGAAAAGAAAGATTGCGATTTCATCATATTAACCCCGTAACATTTTTTACTGAGTAGTTTATTACTTTAACAAATATTTCCTGGAAATTTGAGTTAGTTAAATAAACTTTCTGGTATACAAAATTACAGTATTAAATGTGTTTTAACATTAAATTAGTCTACTGCTTCCACTGTAGAAGAGCCTTTTAAACAAGAACGTAATGAATGACAAAAATGTGTTATTGATGTTACTTACTGTTTGCACAGTTGCGGCAGTCCCAGAGCCACTGTACCGATACGGAATGTTTTGATGAATGTAAGTAGACATTCATACTTCTTCCTCAATAATAATACTTAGATATTAAGCAACTCTATTCTTAATTTCCAAACAACTACAAATTAAAAATTTTTAAGTGTAAACATATGGTTTGTGACACATTTTTAATTTTGTTGTCCTTATATCACATTAATTTTGACACCAAGCAAAGTAGCGACTACAACCCTATCCAAAATGGTGGCTGAGAAACTTTTTTCCAAAATACTGGACCCTTCCTGCATTTTTAATAGTTTAAAATAGAAAGTGATCTTGTCTTTAAAGAAGTAGAAAAGGGACTTTGAAATGTCTTTTGATTAATAGTATAGACCTACCCACTTTCACAAATGTAAACACTAACCCTGCAGGAAAATAACTTGTTTTGTTTAGTCGGAACATTTATTATGTTGATAAAATTCCCACAAATATTCTCTCCCCCTTATCACAAATACAGTAAATAAGAAAAAATAGGTTCCTGAATGTTGGGTTTTGAACTGGTCTTCCAGCAAAATTGAAAAAGAATTGTTCATCAATTTGTTTCTTCGGTTTTATTCCTGCAGTAGAGTTCACAGAGTTTGAGCGAATAACAATTTTAATAATGCGCAGTTACAGTCATTCAACAAGATCGTATGTAGATGTAGTTCATTTATTTGATACTTACCAAGATAGAGCTCCCATATCGAAGTCTACAGTGATTAGAACGGTGCAACGATTTGAAGAAACAACAAATGTGAATGATCATCATAGGATAGGAAGGTTAAAACTGCAACCACAGAAAACATTTCACTTGAGATGTTTTAAGCTTTTTTGAGAATCCTAATGTATCTCAAAAGTAGTAGAGATACATTTATTTATAAGAGAAGTATTTACAGTCGAACCTCTATAAAACGAATTTCAAGGGATAGGAGAAAAATTCGTATTATCGAGGTATTCTTAATAAAGAGGTTCATTTTATCGAGGTTAATTACTGCCGTTATTCGTCTTATAGAGGTTTCTCCTCGCTCTGACTTTTTCCCTGCCATTATCATTACACTAAAAATATGCACAACTATAAAACAAGGGAAAAACACAGCCGGAAGGGTCACACACCAAACAATGAATGAGGAAGAAAGAGGGGTGGATGGGGATTTCCTGTCGAGACAAGCTTCTGTTTGTTTTGAAAACTACGTACTATGGAGGTTGAGATCATAAGAAATTCGTCTTATAGAGGTCGCGTTCGTCTTGTAGAGGTTTTGTGCTAAGAATATTCGTTTTGTAGAGGTTAATCAGTCCTAGCCCATGACACAAAAAAAAATCGTCTTATGGAGGTTTTTAACCAATTACTACGTTGTATAGAGTGCTTCTAAGCATTGACCTTTACGAAAGTTTCAAAGGGATTAAAAAAAATTCGTCTTATCGAGGAAATCGTTTTATCGAGGTTCGCACTAACGAGGTTCGACTGTATAAGAGAAGTAGCCAAAAATCAGAATATAGGTGTTGCATTGGTTCAAATGTTGCAAGAAAACAAGTTTAAACCTTTGAAAATACATTTATACCAAGAACTGTTAGAAAATAATCAGGGGATCGAGTTTTGTGAAATAATGATGAACAAAGCTGCTTGTGCAGTGAAATGTATTCAAAATATTGTGTTTAGTGACACAGCCACTTTTTTGTTAAATGGCTCAGTAAATCGACATAACTGTTGTTATTGGTCAGACCAAAATCCTCATTGGATGATTGAGGGTAACACTCAATGACCTCAGAAATTAAAATTATAAAATGATTGTACCATTCATAATTGATGGTAATTTAAACGCTGAAAAGTATGCAACCATGTTAAGAGATGCAATTCCAGCTATTCGGGAAGTAACAGGCAAAATTTTAAAACGGTTTAGTTCCACAGTTCCAGCAGTATGGAACACTCCCACAATTTGGAGCAAACATCCGGCAGTTTCTGCATATGTTGCCAGAGAAATGGATTGGAAGAAGAAGCCCAATGGAGTAGCTAATTCGTTCACCGGACTTGAGACCAGTTGGTGAAAACTAAACCAAATACTATTGCCGATTTGCAACAAAAAATATTTCAAGAATTGGGCTTAGTACAAGAAGAACATCTTCAGGCAGCAGTAGTGATGTAAAACGCCCGGGCGTTTAAATGTCGGGGCAAATGCCCAGGGCACATGCCCAAATAAACTCCCAAAATCCATAAGCGCCTGGGCGTTTATCCAGTTAAAGGCTAATAAACTTAATTAATGGAAATTAATTTGAAGACCACTCTTCTAAATAACTTTTTAAACCTCTTATTATACATATTTACATAAAAGCCTATATTAAAATAAATAATTACTTGTATAATATGTTATTTTATTGGTAGGAAGTGTTGACTCTCACTTGTCAACAAGGGGAAATAATTTAGACACAAAGCCTCCACAATCATCCATCTTCGTCATATGTAACTACAACCTTAATTCTTGACTATCCTACCTAGTGCCTTTTCATGTTATTGAAATACAAAGCTGTTAAAAAGCACTTTTTTATTAACAAAACCTTAATACTTAACTATAAATTCAATTGTTCGTTGATTCATTATAAATTTACCTTATGCACACATTTATGACTTCCAGAGTAGAAACCTTCTTAAGTAGCAGTTAGTAAATTAGATATTATTTAACAATTTTGCAATAAAATGTTTATTCAAAACACCACATTGAAAATATTACAAGTTTTAGGGGTTTATTTTAATGGTTTAAGTTGTTTGTCAACTTATCTCTTGATAATGACCCCCCTCCCTTAAAATGTTAATTTTAAGAACACAGCTAAGCACTGAAGGTAGTTAAAGATTAAAAGCATGAACTATAATAATTAAAACATGAAATATAATAGTTAAAACTGCCTTAAACTACATTTTTTATAAACGCCCAGTTTTTGGGCGCTTAAAATCGCTTTGGGCAAATGCCCGGGCAATGCCCGGCCCACATCACTAGGCAGCAGTGTCAAGCTTTTACACTTGTTTAGCCCACTGCCAATCTACAGAGGGAAAGCACTTTGAGCATTTGTTGTGGTGTTGGAAATTAAAAGTTTGAAAGTGTGTGTTTGTTGTTAGTTTTTTGTTTTGTATTTTATGCAGTGATTTGTTTATTACCTATATGACAGTTTTTTTATATCAGTCAAAAGAAGAGGGAAGGAAAAAATTATGGTAGGGTTACACCATGTAATAATAATTAACATTACATTACCTTTTCATGTAATTTATTATATTTACATTTTTCATTTAAATAAACTTAAATTGTATTCAACAATCAACATTACTAGGCCCCCCATACACATTCCAAATCCGTCGTACGATCCAAATCCGTCGTATAGGTCCAGATTGGAACTTGTATGGGGTGATCGGCAGACATCGAAAACGATATCGGATTGGATGAAAATTTGATGAGATTCGACCTATCTCATAAAATTATAATAACATTATAAAAACATAATTATTAACGCTTTGATGAGCAAATTGATTTGCAAATTTCTTACCCCAGGGAGCAAAAAAAATTTTTCAATAAATGGTTAAAAAATCTTTTTAAAGCTGTAAAATAAGTAGGCCTAATAAATAGTAAATTTATTTTTTTGTGTTTTTTTTTTCCAAAATAAGAAATTTTTGTTACATAAACATAAAACATAATTAAAAATTGTAATATAAAATAGTAATACTATTAAAAAAATATTTTAAAACAATCACTTTCTGATAAGTTATCTGGTAAATCAACACTGGGAATTATACCTGATTTACTGTCATTGAAATGTGGTAACACAGGTTGAAAGTTCGCATTTTGAGACCAAAAAAATTTTAGGCTTAGGCCTAGGTCTTCAGAAATTGTATTTATTTATTCATTTTCAAACACTTCAAACTCATCTTCACTTGTTTCAGAATCACTATATGTGTAATCAGATTCATTTTCAGTTATAAGTTTACCTATTTCTTTGTCAGATATTCCAAACGCCGGCCTAGGCCTAGCCATAATATTCCGAAAACACAAATTTACTATTTGGAAAAAGTTACTTACAAAATATATTATACAATTACAATTATCACTAAAATCACTAATATAAAATTAAAATTATCGCTAAAATCACTTTGTATACTTTGAGGTTAGTTACAACTCACTGCATTATAAACAGAATCACAATAGCATACTGCGCAAACACATCTTTCGTGCATTAGAAACGCCGGCTGTTTCAGAATATGTGCAGTGCAGAGCTGTTAGACTGTGTGCAGTGCAGAGCTGTCAGACTGTGTGCAGAGTTGCCAGATTAGAAAGTTATGAAAAATAATGCATAGATGGCAGCACATCATAGGACATAATAATATTAAATAGAACGTTTAAAAACGTCGATGCTAACTGAACGAAAACTCTATGACATTTTTAAACGTCGATGCTCCAAACGGTAGTCACACTGCCTGACGTTTTAAAACGTCAATGCTCATCAAGGGGTTAATGAAACTTTAAATATTAAACTCAAAAAACTCATATTTAAAGTTTCATTAATAATTGTTTTAAAATGAGTAAAACCTCATTTTATGCTACCTCATGTACTCACCTACTGCACTCACTTCATTTTCACTCAGATTAAGTGCTCGAAATAAGAACCATTGACTTCTTGAACCAAGGCCTTTAAAATAAGGTGTCACTCAATAGGGGTTCTCATTTAAAATTTTTGACTTGCCACCCAAAATACCCCATTTTTGGTCATGTTAATAATCCCCAAAGCAAATCTGTATATTTCCATTAATAAAAAAATAATAAGGGGGGACTTTTAAGACACCTGGTATTATAAAATAATCTCTGGGTTATCTACTATTTACGGTTTTTCCATACAGACATTCCGTCAGTCAGCTGAAACGAACGTATACCACAGTGTCAATTTCACAATTGATTCCGGACAATGTTCAGGGTATGACTTTAATTATTTTATCGCTGCTAGCTATCTGTAATACATTCAGATATTTTTAACACAATTATTTAACAATTATACATCAGCAAATCATCTCTAACTATTAACACAAAATAGATTTGATATTCATAGACCTAGTGATTAGTCGGTCGATTAAATATGAGCTGATTGGTGGATGATATTTCAAAGATGAATTTAAATTTAGGATTGTAAATAATACAAGTGAAAGTCTTAATGATTTGATTTGATATGTGTGGTCCAGAAGTTATTGACAATGTTGACATCTTGAGTTCCTGCAGATGTTATTATTTTGTTACCAATACAACGGTGTAATGTTCTGAGCAATGATTACAAGTTAAAATTCTTCCATACGATATTTAGAACTCGTTTTTTGCACTAGAACTATTTTTAAAACTATTTATTTATAAATATTGCATACTTAATTAGGTGCAAAAATGTGGTTCGTCTTCTCTGAGATTTGATAACAAAGTCCATTTTTGGTGATCTTCTTTCTCCTTTTTCTTTAATGATACTTTTGTAACTCCTCTCTTGGGATACAGTAGAGCTACTTGGGGTCGAGGTTACAAAAAACTTCGGGTATGTTAGTGTGAATAGACAGAACATTACTTTTTGTACTACAACTTGCCATGATTATGGTCTTTGTAAGAAATATAAAATTTGTAGCTACCAAAATTTACAAAACACGCAAACAGTTACAGAATCATCGGAAAATACTGTAGCGTGCGGGAAGTAACAATAAGAATCACATTTAGAGACTACAGTAGGTTGACTTACGGTGCAAAACTCTAAAGAACACTGTAACTGTGGGGATGGAGGTAACTGCCTGATTACAACTGACTTGTCTCAGAACACTATAAGATTGAGTGGCTTAACTTGCACATTTGTTTCATCCTACCACTTCTCCAACAAGGTCACACGTTTAATGATACACAGCCGATCGGACATTAATTTGTTCAATGTCATCACATCTTAGTAGGTAACGTTTACTAAGTGTGATATATTTACATAACATTAAAATTTTAACGGTTTTTATGAAATTAAAGTAAAATATATCGTACATTTATGGTGCAACAAAATTTATGGAGTGGTTAAAATATTTATTGACGCTAAAACAGGAGCTTGTGATATTGTTATAGATTACGATCCATCCCGATGTGTATAGCTTAAGTTTACAAAAGTACAATTGCACTCGATATTAGATAAAATAGCTGATTTGGTAAAAAAACACAACACTGAGCTGAGTTTCGATAATACAACACACTATTTTAGGTTAGTCCTAACTTAGAACAAATAATAATGGTAAGACAAATGTTTATGGTGACAAAGAAATTTTGGTGAGCTTTCCAATAACAAAATTCTATAAATTTAGGCTTAGTCTATTTTCAACCTATTTGAGATCGAAATTCCAAATGAAATGGATAGTCCCATTTTGAGCACCAAATTATTTTTTTACACAAGACCTCTTTTTGCAAACTTTGAAGGCAGTTCAGAAAGTAACCTCAGTTTTTTTTATAAATAAAACATAGAAGTAGATACAAAATTTGTATTATATACATCTTAAAACTACGACTTTCCTTTACTTTTCAACATAGTTTCCATGAACATTTTTAAGCACTTATCATACCTATTAACTAACTAACTTTGAAATTCCTTCTGCAAAAAAATCTCCCGCCTGTGCCTTGAGCCATCCGGTGACCGCATCTTTGAGCTCTTCATCATCCTCAAATCGCTGGGGGCCAATCCATTTCTTCATATGCATAAAGAGGTGGAAGTCGATGGGAGCCAAATCTGGGCTGTATGGTGGATGCCTAAAAACAACCCATTTAAACTGGCCCAGAAGGTCTTTGGTTTTCTGAGCAGCGTGAGGATGAGCGTTGTCATGCAGGAAAATGAAGCCAGATAAAAGAAGACCACGGCCCCCCAACGGATCGCCCGTTGTAGGTTTTTCAGTGTGGCAGTGTACGAATCCGCATTGATTGTTGCACCACGTTCCATGAATTCAACCAGCAGCACCCCTTTTAAGTCCCTAAACATCGTTGCCATGAGCTTTGTGCCGGAAAAATCTTGCCAGGCTTTCGTTGGTTTGTTTCGCGATGCCGTGTGACCCCACACCTTTGTTGTTTAGTCTTAGGATTCATGTACTTGACCCAAGTTTCGTCTCCTGTCACAATTCTGTTCAGAAAAGATTCTTCTTGGTCATAACGCATCAGAAAGTCCAGAGCCGAGATCATTCGTTGAGATTTGTGGTCCTCTGAAAGAATTTTTGGTACCCATCTGGAACAAAACTTTTGCTAGCCTAACCTGTCAGTCACTATCTCATACAAAACAGTCCTGGAAATTTGTGGATATTCTTCTGAAAGTTCTGAGATAGTGAAATGTCAGTTGTCACGAATTTTTGCGTTGATTTTCTCAACCAGTTCATCAGTGACCAAAGATGGTCTGCCACTTCTTTCTTCGTCATGGACATTTGTCCGGCCATTTTTAAAAGAGCGCACCCATTCCCGAACAACTCCTTCACTCATTATCTTTGGGCCATACACACAACAAAGTTCTCTATAAATTGCTGCTGCCAAACATTGTTAGCTGTGAAAAATCGAATGGCAGCACACACTTCACACTTGGCAGAATTTTCTATTGCAGCATACATTTTGGCAAGCGACCGAAAAACAACTAGTGCTCGAACTGACCTGCCGTGCGCGCCGGCACTACCCCTCTACTTCTCACGCAGTGAGCAAACGGAGGTTACTTTCCGAACAGCCCTCGTACTTATCTAAATCAATTCTAGAGTTTTTGTGTATGTGTGTAATTATTTCTGTTTATATAAATTGAGTAAGTAAAATGTACTGTCTAAAGATGTTTACGCTAAACTATGTTGCTTGCAATTAATTAATTGTGCTAGCACGTTAGCTGGAGTTGGTGGATTTGTTCTGCAATTTAACATTGTGTTCTGTGTAGTGCCACGACTTACCGGAACTCCCAACGTCGAGTCTAACAGTTTTGTTCTGATGGCAATATGTTGGATGGTCATCGCTTTAGTATTCTTTTTACTTAGACCAAAAAAGCTCAGGAATAAATCTGATGATTCCAGCTCTAACTTTAATGGAACGGTGAGTAATAGAACCTAAGCCTTAATTGTGCTATATTTTAAAAAGGTAAAGTTTGTACATAATGATTTCACATTTAACTCAAAAATAATGTAGCCAATTTGTAACTGATGTGTTAGGCACTGCCATGTTTGTGTCAACATAGGCTTTGGTTATGTTTTTTCAAATTGGTCTAAGCAGTGGTTTAAAAAAAATATTGAGTAATCCTGACATTTTGGTGCTTTTAATTCTTTAAACTGTTATGGATAAATCAAAATATTAAACTGAAAAAATTATGAAGGCATGTTATGAATAGAACCGCTTGTAAGACTCTTACAGTTCTATAATATAATAAAACTGGAAAAGTTCTTGCGTTTAGTACAATTTAACCCTTTCCCCGGTATTCCGTAGTAACTCGTAGCGATTTATTTTTTCCACTCCCGGGGTTTTGTACTAATCCGTAGTAGAACTTTAAATGCGTATAACTTCGCCATCTGTTGGAATATTTTAAAACTAACTTCAGAAACGTGTTCAGAGAACATTTTACAGTACAGTTGTATTTCATTTATTATTTCTTCCAGCTGTTTAGGGTTTTAGATCTGTGTTTATAATCATCTGTAGCACAACTTTTGTAACACGGCTAGATTGAATTTAAAATACATGGTTAATTTTTTGATTTATTAAATATAGTTTTATAGTAGGCCTAATTGAACACAAATAAAACAGATAGTTTATGGCCTAACAAATATAAAGTGTCTCCTAACATTTTTGTAAAAGTTATAACTGTGAGTGAACTTATTTTTCAATTTGTTTTTTATTTGGACTTAAACAAAATTTCAGTGCTGCATTAGGTAAGTAAATAATATAAATTTTGTATATACCAATATAATATTAAGATATGGTAAAAATTGCATGTATATTGAATAAGTAGTTAGTTATAGTAGTTTCAACATTAACTGAATATAAGTGACAAATTTGGCCATTTAAGAGTGTGCGGCCCAGCGTGTGGATGCAGGAAGCATAACGTTGCCTGCACAATTTCTTGTAAGAATGGTTTAGGCACCAACTGCTCAAACCCATCAGGCGATATGGATGTCAGCGACAAAAGTGAGAAAGAAATCAACGATGTTAATGGCGGCTTATAAAAAATTTTGGAAATCAAGAATTGTGTTTATGAAAATTTGTTGTTTTATAAATTACGAATGTTTGTATTTACTATCCCAGATTTTTGTTACTAGGACAGAATAAACAGAATTTATTCTTTCTCTTTCCTTTGAAAATTGTATAATGTCTTCTCCTTTTCTAAAGATTATAAAAATTTCCTGAAAAGAGTTACCTGTTCTAGCATAACCTTATCCGGGTTCATTAGCTAGTTGTATTGTAAAGAAAGTAATAGGCTGAGACTCACGGACATACAGGGTTCCATACTGATCCATGTTGCACCATTCTCAAGATATTTACAATTCAATTTCTATCTATACTTTATATTTCAGGACAGAGATGGCAGACCCCCGCTACCTCCTACAGTTAACTGATCCCGACATCTGTGATACTAGGACAGCACGATTGCATCACTATTTTGTTTATTCTCTATCTAAACTGTGTGAAAGTTTTATGTTTTGTTTGATAAGAAAAAGTTATCTTTTAACAGTTTTGTTTTTAACACAAAATATTACAAATTCGTATGTGAATACTTATGATATCACTTGCGTATTACTTTGTTAAATTTTTAGTAGAATGTAGAAAACAAAAGTTTAATTTTATTTTTAAATTAATTTGTGCTTTGTAATATTTGGTTTTGAGAGGATAGGAAGTAAATCATACTTGTATTGCTATTTTTCTTTGAGTCTATGCGAAAGAACACAAAAATAAACGTTCGGATTTATTACACTTAACAGAGCAATGAGCTGTAACTTCATCGATTGACAATACTACAGTTTGATGCTTGTTATGATCTATTGGTTGACTGAAATATCTGGGATGTTACACAGCCGAGAGGTAATAAGCGAGCATTCAGGCAAATATTAATTTCTAACAATGTTTAGCTCAATGATTTGTTGCAAGTGTGTAAACTTAAGGATCTGTAATGTGCTCTAGTACAATGTTTTCTTCTTGTAACGCACTACAACATTACTCCATAACAATTATTGTCACACAGCTAATCATTCCATCGTTTGTCAAGTTTTTTTTGAATGACTTAATTATTCTATGACTATATTTCAGCGAACATTCTTTCAATGTCTAGTAATTTTTACTCGTATAGGCCTTTGTACTGTAAACTCTCAATTATCTGGCCTAATGGTGTGGCTTAGTTCAATAATTTGAACTTATTTACAAATTTGGTTTATAAGGCTTGACACTTTTTGAAAAAGATGCATTCGTATGTCTCTACAAGGGATGAATAATTAGTGCAATCACAGAGCAAATCCACCCAAATTTGTTTCTTCATTCTTGCGAAAAGACATTTTCAACTGTGTTTATAAGATTTTTAAATTGTCTAGAAAAAAATGACGCACTTTTCAGGCCTGGCAAATCCATTGTCACATGATTTTTATGTTTAGTTTACAATAAGTTATTTGAAACCCGGTTCAGTTACTCAGAGACTTAAAAAAAGCCTCATTCTGTTCTGTATTAGTGCAAAGTATTTAATCTACTTAAATAATAACAATATAAACTATTTGTTTTAAACAAAAATGGACACCAAATTTTATTTTTTTATTTTTTAGATAAAATTTTATATTATTACATTAAATGTGAATTTAGTTTATGTTCATTCTTATACTAGGTTTTCTTTTTTGAGTAATATATCCATAAAACTATTTAATTACATTGTTCTTGATAAAAAAACTAATCACTTTCTGTTCAATAAAACTAACAAATGAACATTTAATGACACAACTTCATTGGATCACACAATGAGCATTCCATTACAGACTCCATCTCTTTTATCCGAGAATACATTTCTTTACTAGAATTCATGTGGATTATTAACTAGACAAGTTATTTCCTGTCCTACCACAAAGCAATGGGGTATTTGTATATTTTTTTCTAAATCGCATATACTTTGTAAATACAATGCAAATAATGTTACTTTTATTTCATTTTTTCCCTCTGTTATCAGATGTTTATACACGAGTCTCAAAAATCTCATTACTGTTAAATCAGTTATTATTTAATATAAGATTCATTAGTTTTAAAACGACAAATGTGACAAAAATATGTATTAGCAACAACTGAACTATTGGTAATGTCAAATTCTTATCCAATTGGAGGGAGATACATTTTTAACACTCCACAACACTAATTTAAAAAAATGATCCTGATCTATTAGAAAGAAAATGATTGTAATCTTTGAAACTTAAATATAAGGTTACTTGTAGTGCAGTTAATTTAGTGTGGATTTTGAAACAATGTTCAAACTCTATTGTTTTAATTTTCTGCCTTAAATCAAATGTGATTTTTGGCTTGCTATTTTTCAATTAATAACGCATAAAAGAATCGGTAGTAATTGAAAAGTGAACAATTATCTCCTTCGCAAAAAAATTGCAATAAATGGATATCAGTATATTATAAAAAAAATTAAGTTAAAAACATACTGTGAGGCGATAAGTTGGACAAAATTTGTATTTATATTTCCTTTATAAGCAAATTTTTGTAAAGGAATTTCTCTGAAACCAAGTACTAAAATATTTTCTAAAACTCAGGGCTAATTTTTTTCTTTTTGTAAGACATGTAATAGCAATGTGTAAAAAATTATATATAAAACGAAGGAAGCTTTGCCAGATTGTAACTCTAATTACTAAGCAGCTGAAAATGAACTGTGTGAGTAAACAGTCCTTCCTTTTTGGCTCTTTGGCATTGTGCGCTCTTTTTGTAGAATACAGCATTGTCAGGGCTCAATAGTTGTTCAGAGAAACTAAAATATAAATTTTGCTAACTCAGCTAGTATTACCAAAATTATAATCTTAAAAAAATATACATTTTTTGGTTTCTATAGACACAGCCTTTCTTCATATAAATGTTACTAACAGTTAACGTTAGTTACCAGTCAAATTTGGATTAAAAAATATGTTTAGCTTCATTTTATATTACTCAAGACATTCCATTGTAATGTTAACTAAACATTAGAATCAGTTGTAAAAGTTTTTTTTTCAATTTTAAGAAAATAAATGTTTTGAAATATATATTCTGATATTTTGAAGCAACAAATTTTTAATTTGATTATGATGGATTATGGAGATTGAATTAGGTATGTACAGACAGAATGCATCAGAAAAGAAACTATTGTTCTTTCTAAAAACATCAAACTGAAAAAATATTGGTGTAAATAAAGTAATTAATTATTTTTTTCAAGTTTAATGTGGTATATTGTGAAAACAGATTTTTAACTTGATCTTTCATTGGTTCATAGAGGTTTCAAGAAGTTCAACTATTTAGATGATGTCTTTAGAAACAGGAATAGTATTTAAACAGCTGTAGAGTTTTCTTTTCCTCATTCATATTATAGAATATCTTCTTACAATATAATTTACCTTAATACTTCAAAATACCCGAAATCTGCTGATTTTGATCTCGTAAAACCTAATATTTTGTATTGGGCATAATAAACCTAAAGTTGACGTGCAAGGAGCCTCCTCCTGCAGAAATTCGACCGAAAGCAATCTAACTCGCACAAAAAAACTGACCACATGAAACTAAAGTAATGCACCAAAGGGTTATCAGCCGAGGGTTCAACCATGAAATAGCCAATCAGAGCAGTGCAGTGTTCAATTCGTTCTAACATATGGTCGATGCTCAGAAAAATACGGTAACTGAGATAAAGCTAATCCTTAGATTAAAAAGCATAAAAATAATAATTAAAAGGGCTTAATTTTGTAGTAATTAAGAGGAAGTTCATGCCACTAGCACTAAATGGCTTTAACTTTGCAGTAAGAATTACTCAAGGCTACTGTAACCTGTCACAATATTGGCTACAACTTAACGGAATTCTTTCATGCACTTCAGTATAAACTCTCTTCAATAAACTAATGCACATTTTTTTTTAAACATTTTTCATCCTATGATGACAGTGTATAATCTTTCTGCAGTTGTTATTTTCATTGTAATGTCCAGTATTTTAAAAATGAAACGAGTTGATGTAATGCTATTAAAACTCCCCAAAATCCCCCTTCAAACTCCAGTCTGTGTCATCAAAAACTATAATTTTTAACAACAGTTTTTACAATGTAATGGCAAATTAATTATCAGCCAGATAATCCTACTTGTCCATCTAACCTAACCTACGCTTGCTTTGGCAAAGCAGTCCGGAGTTAAAAATCTGCAGGTATCGGAATAGTGTAAAATGTTTTTTTTTTTTAATCTAATGGTTTCTTAACAATTTTAATTTGTTGTATTTCTAAAATGCAAATGGTGCCCGATAGTTTCTGTAAGTCATCTTGTAAGATGTATGAGCGACTTACTGTATTACATCTTACTCACAAAATAAATTGTTTAGATTCAAATTGTAACCAATATTGGTAGTGAAATACTTTACACATTTTCTCCACAAACTTGTTATTTCCTCTTTGGCTTTACTGCAACTTTGTTAAAAGACTAATGTTAAAGTTAAACATGTCAACCATTGTTACAAAAAATTACAAATATTTTAAAATTTAAATTCTAATTTTCAAGAAGGAAAACAATCACCCATTTAAACAAATAAGTCATGTACAATATCTTGAGTTGTGAGAAAGTCAATACTTTTGATAAGAATAGGATTAATTAATATGTTAAACTTTTCCTTATTTGTTTTTGAAGTTCTGATTTTTTATTAGTCTGCATAAGAATAACATTTTACATCCGAATCAGACAAAAAGTAAACAGAAGTTGTATGGAGTGATTAAGTATATCACAGAATCAAATAAATTACCTAGTTACTGAAAAACTAACCACAGTTGGATTATGTGTATTACATAAATCCTAGGGTCTTTGAAATAATGTAATTAATTACTTAATTATATATTGCCATTAGTGTACAGGTGTTATTGATCAACAGTTTGCCATTAAAAATACCAACATACAATATATTTTTAATAACTTTCATTAGTTTCATAAGCCACTGTAGTAGTAGTAAATAAAATATATAATGAAAATTAACTTATTAAAGTACTCTCACTTGTATTCTTTAATGATTTAAAAAGCTGTAATTTGAATGGACTTCACCCCCCACCTCCATTGTTTAAATCTAGGTACGGAACTGGTCACATTTAAAATAAAATTTGAGATATAACCTTTCCACCTACTTCCTTCATATTATCAAATCCTATGGCCTGTCAAAAAATTACCTAATTTATGGTAAATAACTCATACTTTTGGTGAAACTAGACTTAGAGATGCAGGTTTCCTACATATTCAGCAAACTTAGAACCGCCAAGTTCGCATAGTGTTATACTGTAGTTAAATTTTATATTTAATGTAATTTCATTATTTGGAGGATTGTTAATTTTAAACAATCAAGATGGGTGAAGACCATTATTACTATTTTGTATTATCTAAAAACTTGAGCAATAACTGTGTTCATGTTTAACTTTAATCTTATGTGAGATTTAACAGCTGTTCTACGCTTTAGCAGAGCCTTGAGCAGTATAATAATATATATATTCCTTGCACAGTGTCAAATAAAAAGGTTTTTGTTTTCATGGGACTTTCAGGTGAAATATGTACAGATGAACTAAAAACATTTAGGTGGAAGTATTGTTGAAAATTAATTATTAAATATTCTTAATGTTAAATATTGTAAATATAGGAACTGTATATTGTAATATCTTTCTGTTTGCACTTGTAAACATTTTGGGGTTTTTAATAAAGCCATGTTATATACGGATCAATCCTGTGTTGAAATTACGTTTGAAAAATACCATCTCCTAAATTGTAGTGTTTTTATGGTAACATCCATGTTTCTGAGCCTTGTTCTTCAATTTACAAGGAAAAAAGGAGACAGTGATGAAGGCTGAAAGATTTCAGACACAGTGTATTCTATCTCAGGAAGCTACTAAAGAACTAATCCAGGATCAGATTGAGGATATTTGTAAACACTGTTATAGACATTGGATCCACTTTATGTAGTTAAAGAATTTTGCCTTTGTTTTACGTCCCGGGAGACGGGTGTTCAGGCATAAACAATTGATTCCATATTTGCCTCTCGAACTACTGATTTAACCCTGCAACCGGCAGATCGCACGAAACGTGCGATCATGACAACACATTTGTAACGCGTGATTGTATTGAATATTTGACCCACTAAAAATCTTCCAATCTCAAAAAGACAAACACCATTGGAAAGGTAATGTTTCAAACTTTAATTTTTGTATTTAACATTTCTTTCTAAACAGTTATTTACATATGTAATCATCGTTTCAAAATTTTAGTTTTCTGTAAACGTTTTGCCGCGCGTGAAATACGAAGCAATTATGCTCTATTTTGTCCACTTTTCTAAAGCTGAATTGGGCTTGACCGGGATATTTTGACAATAATGTAGAGATACCTTTAGTTCGTTAAGATTTTAACTTTCTAAATCTGCCATCAAATCATAAGTCACTTGCATAGTTCCAAAGATATGGAATTATCACGACTGTTTTAATTAGTGTTTGTGTATGTGTTGTGTGTTTTGACTATTGTTTTAATATTTGACGATTCCTGCAGAAGGAATGAAAAAATAAAAACTAAGGAGAAGTTCTGATGATGAAACTAGTCAGAGACCAAAATTGAAGTCACAAGTCGGACCTTTTAAGGTAATCTATTATATTATAATATTGTGACTTGGTGCCATAAATAATGCGTATCAAATTAGATGCTGGTCAGGCAAATATGGTACAGCAGAGCGTTGATAATCCGAACGTCAAAAATCCGAACGCGTTCTGAGGCAGCCCCTGCAAAATTTTCGTTTTCGCAAATTCCAATTATTGCGTCATTAAAAATTTCACAAAAATCATCATCGCAGTTTGACATTATTATCACTTTTTAAACACTTCTTAATACCTGCTCTCACACGCCCTCACAACAGACTGGCTGTCAGTATTTTCACTGTCACGCTAATAAGCTGCTTTAGCGCTAGCAGTAAACATACAGAAAGTTCATTAATTTCTCTTTGTGTAATCATTATAACAGTGTGTCGTGCATACAGTAGTGTACTATACAGTATTTTTTAAATTTTTCGTTTGTGTTAACTATAATGTACAAGTGAACGTTTAATTATGTACTGTATACTGTAATTGAGAGTTACAAGTGTAATCATATTAGCCCTACTGTTTACGATAAGGTTCTTCTAAATCATAATATGTAAGTAGTATTAAATACTGTATTGTAATTACATTACTGCTTGTACTGTTTAATCACTTCAATCGATTAAAGGACATATATTTTAGAATATAGCATTTTCTTCGTTGTTTTCAAAAATCCGAACAAATTGATAATCAAATCCGAACCCCCCTCGGTCCCAATTAGTTCGGATTTTCGACGCTCTACTGTATACAAATTCCGAAATATTAAAATAAAGTTAGCCAAGACTTGCCTACACATTGGTTTTAATAAGTTGTGTCTACACCAAGATATTAAACCAAATTATTGCAACGTTATTATCCGCAATACGTCTAACGTAGCCTGCAAGGTAAAACATGCAGCAGAGATACTGTGGATAAAAAGATAAATTAGGAATCTATATTGCAAAAAGGTAAAACTTAATATTGAACTTTACACAGCACATTTGGAATTGCTTAATTCTATTCATCCTGCATTAATAGATAGTGTATTTGTCTTTGTAAACATTGAAGTCAATAGGGTCATCGGTCCAATCCGCCGTTCACAAAATAATAAGCTTCGATATTTACTTATCAATCAACACAAGTCGGTAAATATTGACTGTAAACATGTATTTTATACACGGGTGTCTAACTTGTCTGATGTACGTTTTGATAAGAAAGAAATGGATTTGTTGAACAGGGGTTTGAATTACAACATCTCGAGAGTAAATAACAACAATCAGATTATACGCGATGTTGTTAAACGCAGAAGCAGTAATTAAGACATTAAAAGAACAAGCTATACAGAATGAAGCACGTGTCATTGTAAACAAAAAATTGAACAATATTCTGAACTCTTCCAATAACTCAGAAAGCAAACTCTTTAACCTCAATAGACCTCTAGTGAGTTCAAAACCCTCAAAACAATAAAACAAAAATTAGTAGACAGTGACGCAATTGTGACCAAAGCGGACAAGGGCAACACATTGGTAGTCATAAATCAGAGTGAATATCGCCAAAAAGTCATTGATTTTATTCATGATAATAACATCCAAAAGCTCAATGTCGATCCAACCAATAAATTCCATAAATCGTTGAACCAAACATTAGATAGGTGCACATTTCTATTAAGTGAACCTTCTTGTAGATTTCTTAAACCCATCAATCCTCATGCACCACCGTTCACAGGTTTACCGAAAATTCACAAACAAAACACACCCATAAGACCACTTATTGATTATCCCTCTGCTCCAAGCTATAAAACAGCGAAGAGACTAGAACAACTTATTAAAAGAAATATAACCATAAAAAATAACAATAGCTTAAAGAACACCTCAGAATTCTTAGACAAAACGCAGAATATTATAATATCCCCGAGTCATAAACTTATCTCGTTTGTCGTAGTAAATATGTATACCAACATCCCAGTAATGGAAACAATGAATATTCTTAAAGATAACCTTACCCTCACAAATAAGTTGCACAAACAGGGAATAGAAGAGTTGATGTGGTTATTGCAGACAGTGTTAGAACAAAATTATTTCTCATTTAATAATAACTTTTTACATACAGGCTGACGGTTTGGCAATGGGTTCACCGCTCTCTGGATTGTTAGCGGATGTATATTTAAACCATTTCGAGAATGAACACATTATGTCTAGCTATAACAAATATAAAGAAAACATCATATTCTACAGTAGATATGTAGACGACACATTTGTTATATTTAATGGTTCTAATAGACTAGCTGCCGGATTACTGAATTATATGAACAGCGTCAACCCTAAAATTCAATTCACACTGGAAGTAGAGAACAACAACCAAATTAATTTTTTAGACTTAACAATCGTAAAGGGCATCGATAAACTTAACTATAGAATATACCGCAAACCCACCACAACGGATGTCACCATTCATGCCCAATCACACCATCCATACTCCCAAAAGATGGCAGCTTCCACTGTTTTGTTCACAGACTCATCACAGTCCCTTTGAACAAAGAAGATTACCACAATGAAATAAACATCATCAAGCACATAGCTGTCTCTAACGGGTACAGGATTTCGTTAATAGACAAGTTAATCAGGAGCCATATTAAAAAAAGAAATAAACAAAACTTAGAAATAGACAAAAATAAGATTAATAAATATATCTCATCGGAATACACTAATTTACTGCCTAATTTTAAAAAAAATTTATTAAATAAACACAAGATTACGCTTGTGTTCCGCACAAGAAATAGCGTTGCATCATTTCTTAAGCATAAAACTGATATCCCCTTGGAAAATAAGTCAGGGGTACATAAGGAGCATCTTCCCAATAATAAAACAAATATAGCCAATTCCAATTATGCTAGTCACCTTTTTGAGAATAACCACAGATCTGGAGATTTCCAATCCTGTGTGGAGCCATTATATTTATGTGCGAAAGGCAGAACAATGAATGAACAGGAAGAATTTGAAATCTACAAAGCGTACAAAAGTAAA
>JAGFPH010000180.1:756518-769859 GCA_018207615.1 Philaenus spumarius | reverse complement strand
ATGTATCACTTAGGCGTCTGGACAATATATACAAATAAATCTCAATAATTAGGGTACAATGTTTTTTGTTTTTTAAAGATGAATAATTATATTTTCTGAAAAATCTGTATTACATGCCACAACCTCTACTCTACCTGAATATTACAAGCGGTGAGATTCACAACTGTTGGTGTTCACAGCAGCCAAACACCTGTTGCTTGAATATCCATTTTTGTATACTACATACAAAATAATGACTAAGCAAAGTTAGACAGGTTTATTAGGATTATGTAGTACCACAGTAACATTACAGTTTTGTTATGTCTGTCCATCCGTTAGTCATAACCACTTGACTCCTTTATGATAGAATTAGGTCTACAATAGTGAACATTTGGGTTTAATATTTTTCTAGTTATTTATTACAAATAGGTATATATTGAAATTGGAGGAATGGATCTCACAGATTCAGTGCCAGCATCACAGTTTTAATACTTTAACTGGAATCTCGTCCCTCTCAACCGATTTTTTATTATTCAGTTACATTATTGATTTTTTAACAAAATTTACCGTTACATCCTTAAATTTATACATAGAAAATTTCTCTATGCCTTTTTTTTATTCAATAATCATTTTGCACCTTCTATTGTATTGTTTAACTCTTGTATAAAATAAGTAGTTTTGTCCAATTTCAAAAATAGATTAGGTACTTTTAAATTAGAGATGTCTACTTAGTTCAGCCTTAACTAGGAATCAACAGTTTTATTTTCTGATTTCTGCATTATTTTGTGGTAGGTTTTTACAAATAATACAAAGTTACAATAGACACATAGTTTTTCAGTATTTTCCCATATGATTTATCATACTGCGTAATTCTCATTTACGTTTACTAGAAACGTTAAGACCCTGATTAGTCCAATATTTTAATTTAATTTTAAATTACTCTAGATACAGAACTGTATTTAAGAGGGAAATGATTTTCTGAAAATTGTTTATAAATTACACAGAATGATTGATATTCATGGATCACCGTGATGAATTTAAAACAATATTAAACACCGAGTTCTCTACCACAAGTTCGAACTAAAACACAGTTAAGTTAAAACTCTTCAAAGAATTTTGAAAATTGTCTAAAGCCTCTTTGGAGAAACATCCTTTGTATTGCAGTAAAACGGTAGCAAACTCCCATCTCTAATTCTAGTCGTTTTCTCTGTAGTTATATATGTTTTATGGGGTGCTGAATCCAAATTTGAAGTGTGCAACCAAAATTTCCTGGTGTTCCAAAATATTTGGAAAAAAACAGTTAAATGTTCACACTTTTTTCAGTTTTTGACCCGTAACACCAAAACTATGCATTGTATCGAACGACCACTCTGTACAAAATTGAAGAAGACAAAATTTCCTGTATATTTTGTCTGTCGTGAATGTAGGACCAATGGGTGATTAGCTAAAGCAAGTTGAAAATTGACAAAATTTGCGTCCTTCTTAAAAAAAACAACCTTCTTTGTCTCTTTTTTTGCAGATAACTAATAATATATGCAGTTATAAAAAAAACACTATGTACAAATTGAAAGAGCATTAAATTTCATAACATAGAGTTGTTAGTATACGAAAAGTTGATCAGCCGAAATTTGGAGGCGTATTTCGGTTAAACTCTGTTCAACTGACTCTTCAACACACTCAAGTTAAACTTTGTTCAACCTTTCCACTTGTTTGATTGCCTAATTTACCTATATTTATTTATTTTTGTACCTAATTTGATATATTTAGTACTAGAACACTAGAATGTATAAACTGATTATAAGCTTTTTGTATTATGTGGGGTATGAGGAACATAAAAATGTATTGCTCGAATTATAGTTGTTGTAATTGTAATGGAATAGTTATAAATGACATATTCCAAAATAATTCTAATGAAACACTTATTATAATAATAATACCTCAGGTATAGGCCTACTCATTGTTATACTTTCTTTGTTCTGTCTCTTTCATCTTTTTGGTTTAAGTTTGATCTTGACTTGCTACCATGTAGTCGGCTCACAATAAATGAAGGGTGGGGAGGCCATCTCCTGGCAATCCTCTTTCGCACTGCTACCCTCCAATTTCCGAAGATTGCTTATTATAAGCATTGTATTTGGATAACCTAATAAAACTCCAATCCAATGCAATATTTTGTTCCACTGGAAATTCGACGATAGTGGCGTTATCTATTGGGGAAACGACGGAAGCTGTATGAAACACCAATGCTACCAATGATTTCTCCCTAGCGCTACCTCGAGGCGCGATCATGTACTATTTTCGCGACAACCTTTTTTCCGGCACACAGCCCCCGTATGGATGCAAGATCTATTTATTATTCATGATCTATGTTATAAGCATGTCTCACTGCGATTTCAAAATACGAATATTACATGTTAGTTTTTCTCCGTTTTATTATTAGTTTTTCTTTAGATTAAATTTAAAGTTAGTTTTCTGTGGTTGAATATTTCGGATCGCCAGTGTCTGATATATGATTACGGTTTAGAAGATTGAAGGCTGACAAGTGTGGTGAAAGAGAAAGGTTAGAGGCCATTAATTAAAGCCAGTAAGAATAGAAAAGATGAGAAGACGGTGCTGTTCAAGAGGAGAGTTTCAATTGAACTTCATAAAGTTAGCAGGAAGGTAAACATTGTTTTTCTTGTCAAGTAAGTTTCGTGAGTTATCATACAAATACATTTGATAAATTTTCTGAAATATTTAAAAACAATATAGATTTATGCATATGTTACGAATTACCGACCGTCTACACAAAAAAAGAAAATAAGCCCTGGATAAAAGATGACTTGTTTTAAAATGTATAAAAGAAACCAGATATATAGACGAATAAAGAAACATTACAATGACGCAAACTTAAAGGAAAGGTTTAGAAAATGTAAAGTGGAGATACAGGATGACATAAAGGAGACTAAATCTTATTATTATAATTTATTTGTTTAAAAATTGTTAACTTTTATAACTGGTATGTTTCCCGACTAAAAGAGGCCCTAATTTTCAAAAAGGGAGATGGGAAAGTTTTTGCAAACTATAGATGTATTTCTCTCCTGTGTCAAATTTTTTTTAAAAAGTACTGAAGTTCAGAATTATGAATTTTTCTAAGAATTTTTTTAACAATAATCAGTTTGGGTTTAGACAGGGATTTACTACTGAAGATGCGCTCTTAAAATTTGGTTCTTCTAAGATGGCTTAAATAGTAGTTAATGTGTTCTTTCTGGATGGAAAAAAAAGACATTTAACATGGTAGATCATGAAATATTACTTTCCAAACTAAATAAATGTGGAATTAGGGGTAATGTTAATAACTGGTTTAGAAGCTATTTAACTGATTAGTTAGAGGTAGCTAGGATCGGGGAATTTATGAGCCAATCTGCCAAAGTTAAATATGGGGTCCTGCAGGAATCTGTATTGGAACCACTTTTATTTTCTGGTGTATATAAATAGTTTATGTAATGCAAGTCTTCACGGTAAAATAAACTCGTTCACAGATGATACAGCCATATTTTACCTGGAGGAATCCTGGGAAGATGTGTGAGATGATATGGCGTACGATTTTAATGCATTACAAGTTTGGTTTTCTAAACATTTGACATGTTGCTTAATACTGATGTAGTATAAGTTGAAAACTAAGTTTATACACTTTCATTTACAAAACTAAGTAATCAGTCCTACCCCTCTGACGTATAAATGTTTACAATGTGTTTGTTTATAACAATACTACATCAATGTAATTCTATTGAACAGATTCAAAGTATTTATTGTTACCGCAGTATGGATTCTGGTAGAAATGTTGTATTAAACACCGATACTTAACTTTAAAAAACACAAACTAGCTAAAGAAGTTTCTGTTCTTGTTGGTGTCTATTCCACAACTTACTAAAAAACGGACGCCTTCTTCTCTGAATTGAAAATGACGGGTTTATATAGCTTGTGCCTTGATACGCACGGCTGGTTTCTCATTC
This sequence comes from Philaenus spumarius, assembly GCA_018207615.1. Lineage (NCBI taxonomy): Eukaryota > Metazoa > Arthropoda > Insecta > Hemiptera > Aphrophoridae > Philaenus > Philaenus spumarius. The sequence goes on along the minus strand of JAGFPH010000180.1, from coordinate 765,888 downwards.
TCAAGCGCAGATTTCTCAACGCGGCGTTCGGCTTATGATATTGTTTTCCGAGTCAAATTTCTCTAGCATTGAGATTTTCTTACTGCCGCTTGAATTGATTATTTTCCAGAAATTTGAGTTATATTCCCTTTTAAGTCATAATATACTTTGGAATTTATCGAGTTTAGTAATGTCATTAAATTATTAAACTATTTCCTTCAATGTAAGCATTTAATGCAGTGGCTTGTTTTGGGTTTGAGATTATAATATAAATGGATTATCTTGCAAATTATTTTGGATATTGGTGTAAGTATGACCGGTGTCTATTAAATGTTCAGCAAATTTTGATTGGTTTGTGTTGAGATTACGGTTGGGAATATGCTCTTTGAAACGAGTTTTGAACGATCTCCCTGTTTGACCTATATAATGTTTTTCGCAGTTGTCACAAATGATGTTGTATATTCCACTAGCGTTGTAAGGACAAACATCTCTATGTTTTGGTTTTATTGCTTTATCCAAATTGTTTTTTGTTTTAAAAGTCAGTTTATAACCTTGTTTACGAAATATTCTGTCTGCAATGTTGTCAAGTAACCCATGGTAGTCAATACTATATATTTTGGTTTTTCTTTTATTTGGTTTTGTTTTTTTCTCTTTTTTGTTATAAGTCGATCTATTATTGTGTGTTCATAACCATTTGAAATTGCTATCTGTTTTATTATGTTAATTTCTTGATCGAAATCTGCTTTGTTCATTGGTATATTGATTGCTCTATGTATGAAACTATTGTATGCTGACATTTTCTGGTTGTGGGGATGATTAGAGGTGGCGTGTATTGTGTGATCTGTTTGTGTGGATTTCCTATATACTTTGAAGGCAAATTTGGTTCCAACTTTGGTAATGGTTAAATCAAGAAAGTTTAAACTATTGTTGACTTCCATTTCACAAGTGAATTCGAGGGAAGGGTGTATTTTATTTAAATAATTTTTAAACATATGTATTTGTCTCACTGTTCCATTGAAAAGACAAATCGCGTCGTCGACGTATCTGTGGTATAGGCATATGTTTTTATAAAACGTGTTTGACGGATTCATTATGTGTTTCTGTTCAATATGATTGAGAAATATCTCTGATAAAATGCTTGATAGTGGAGATTCCATAGCCAGTCCTTTTGTTTGGATGTAATATTTTTTGTCAAATTCAAAATAGTTTTGCTGTAAACATGTTGTTATTAAGGTAATGAGATCTTCCAACTTATCATTGGTCAGTGTATTATTTTCTTTAATATTATTTTTTAAGATGGTTATGCTTTCGGTTATCGGAACGTTGGTATACAGATTTGCTACATCGAATGAGACAAGAGTATTGTTTGGTTCTATTTTTTAATTTTGCAGTTTTTGGACGAGATCTAAACTATTTATTAAAGAGTGATTCTGGTGGAATGTTATATTATTTCTTATTATCTGGTCTAAAATCTTAGAAAGTCTATAGGTGGGTACGTTAGTAAAGTTTACCAATGGTTTTATTGGTTGTCCATCTTTATGTAGTTTTGGTAACGATCTTAACTTTGGGGCGGACGGATTAATCATCTTTGTGGATCTTTTTTGGTTGTTGTCAAGAATATGTTTGCAAGAATTGATAGCGGTTTTAATTATTTTATTAAATCTAGTTGTGGGTTCTGACTTAAGTATGGTTATGCTATTATCCCTCAAAAATTGTTCGGTTTTTTCCGTGTAGTCCAGTTTATTCATTATTACTACAGTGTTGCCTTTATCCGCTTTGGTAATGACTACATTGTGCGACGACACCTTATCAGCTATGTTATTAGCTACACGATATTCGTTGTGTGGGTTAGGTTTGTTTACTTTTGTATTCCCAATCCCTCGTATCTCTGACTGGTCACTAATCAAACATCTGGTAAGGTTTTGTTTGCGTAGTGGCAATCTTTGAATTGCTGCCTCGATGCTGAATAAGGCTTGTTTCGGGTTTATTTGTTTAGGCCTAATGTTGTATTTTAAGCCTTTGTTAAGCAAATTCATTTCTTGTCTATTGAATTGTATGTCTGAATTATTTACGATTCGAGGGTAAAATGTATGAACGTGCAAAAGTTTACTTTTTATTTTGCTATCGTTTTCTGTTTTCCTGTTCAACAATTTGGTAAATTTTTCCAAAATAATTCTGTTTTTAATTGTTTTAATTGTTTCTACATGTTTCCATACTGATTCGGTTAATTGGTCGAACTCGACAAAACTTTAGCAAGCATTAAATGTGTGTTATAGATTGCCTTATTTAAAAATTGTTTTTTGCGATACAATTGTTTTATTTCCGTGTTCAGCCATATTTGTTCAGCTGAAGATTTTGCTTTCTGGGCTGCTTTAGAGTTTGAGTTGATGACGACATGAATGTATTTTGGCAAGATGTTGTGCCTTTTACTTAGTTTATTAAATTTAATGTTTCGTATTGTGTTATGCAATTTCATATTATCATTTTTGAATTTGTAGGCAAGTTTAGCGTAGCTGGCTGAATTCATGATTTATTTTTGTTTTTTGCCTTACTGGACTGGATATATTTACATAAATACCTTTCTTCCTTGTACTGCTTCCAAATTGTTTTTTGTTTTAAAAGCAATTTGGATAAAGCAATACAACCAAAACATAAAGATGTTTGTCCTTACAACGCTAGTGGAATATACAACATCATTTGTGACAACTGCAAAAAACATTATATAGGTCAAACAGGGAGATCGTTCAAAACTCGTTTCAAAGAGCACATTCCCAACCGTAATCTCAACACAAACCAATCAAAATTTGCTGAACATTTAATAGACACCGGTCATACTTACACCAATATCCAAAATAATTTGCAAATTTTAAATAAATGCTCCAAAGGACCAACCATGAATGTAATTGAAGAATTCCACATTTATAAAGCAACTATTTCAGACCCAAACTCTTTGTTAAACGAGAAAATACATTTCCAATCCAACGCTTTGTTTGACAGTATCATCAGAGCAGAACCCCTTCAATCTCCAAAATAAATAAAACTACAGAGGAAGAATCAGTACTGAGACAAGGACGGGCCGAGACGCACGTGTGCGAGATGCTATTTTAATATAAACTACATTGGCATATTCATGCCTAATTACATGTGTTTGTGTTTTTGTGTTAATGTTTGTGGAGTGTGTATGTATATTTATAGTTTTTGACGCACATTAAACAAATGCAAATCATTTTTTTAAATTTGTTATAAACGGTTTGAAAATGCCTGAAAAAATAGGCGAAACGTACGTCACCGTATAGAAAGTGATCAAAACAGGACTGCGAGCAGTACAAGGAAGTAAGGTATTTATGTAAATATATCCAGTCCAATAAGGCAAAAAAAAAAGTTTTACTTTACATAAAAATAAGAAATATGGCACCAAATATGCATATTAAATAAAAATAAGAGTTTGTCTTAAAATATTTAATACTTTGTCTGGAACATGAATTGAAGCTAATGCATATTTAATGTTATGTGTGATTTACTACAGCAATTTCATTGCATCAGAGATGGGGTTAGTTTACATACTCTAGGATATTTCAGATTTGGCAATAGTAACTTTTATGCCCGATTTCTAGAGGTACAAGAGGAATTTAGTTCATATTACTCTTGGAATTTTGTTGAATATTGGCTTTCAGTACTATAGACTATTTGCAATTTGAGTAATTTGTACCATTATAACAGACTCGGTAAAAACCAATCAATATTTTATGTTCTAATTTTCATACAAAAACTTTACTTTGAGGAATTTTTTAAAAACATTTTAAAACGATATTATATGTGAATTTATACAAAATGTTATCTACATATACTTTCTGCACTATCTGTATTTGGACCCTTGTATTTTGATGTTGGGAGTGTATAATGCAGTGCTTAGAAATCAACCTACCACTATATATATGGATAATGAAGACTAATGAAGGACAAAGAAAAGTAAACAACAGCTGAATCCGAACCATATTTCCGAAGCAATGTAAATAAATTACATACACATCCAACAACACTTTTATAAAACCTATTTAAAACTAGCAATATATTATATTCATTTAAGGTATTTTAGCCCCCGGAATAGAGTGTACTAATAATAATTTAGGGACTTACCTTTTAAAAAACATCAATTCCTATTCCTTTTTGACGAGGAATTAAGGAACAGTTGTCAAACTGTTATGCAAATATTTTAACAACATCACACGCAATTTGGAATTCACCTTAGAAACCCTTGGAATTCACCTTGGAAATAGACAACAAACTGATTTTTTTAGACATAACAATATTAAAATCTCATAATAAACTGGAATACAGTACTCCCTCTGTAATCCGGCATCTCAGCTCTCCGGCACTCCCAGTAATCCGGCGTTTTGTATTCGAATAATGCGTCCCCAATACAGTACAGTACAATGTTTCCCACGCAGCGACAAGACTAGTGTCTGAGTAAACAATGCATTGGCGCCAAACGTGATGACTCACGCATGCCCCCCTCACTCACTCCGTCAGTCTTAGTCACGATCGCACCGCGTTTAGTGCTTCTCAATCTGTCCCGCGTGTGTACCTGCTTGCTTAGTGTAGGACAGTTGTAGTGTAGTGTTGTGTTGACGATGGCATCCGTGCAGAAAAAACGTAAACATAAAACTCTATCTTTGTTAGATAAACATGAAATCCTAAAGCGGCTTGAAAAGGGCGAAACGTTAACTAGTGTTGCTAACGAACACGGTGTTGGTCGAGCTACAGTTCATGACATAAGAAAAAACAGTGATAAAATAAAATCGTTTTTTAAGATGAATGAAAATTTAAAAAGTAATCGACAGACATTGAAAACTAGTGAAAATCCTAAAGTTGACGATAGCCTATATGCTTGGCTTTTACAAGAACGTGGTAGGCATACACCAATTTCTGGTGAAATCCTTAAAGGAAAGGCTACCGGAAAATTACAAAAAAGGATGATTTCCAAGCCAGCGAGGGATGGTTGCAGAAATTCAAACAACGTTATGGAATTAGACTGCTAAGTGAGAAACTTTCATGTGACAAAAGCGCTGTTGAGCCATATAAAGACAGGTTCAAACAGGTTATCCAAGAAAGTGATTTAACTCCTGACCAAGTTTACAATGCGGACGAGAGTGGTTTATTTTGGCGGTTGTTGCCAAAAAAAACATTTGTGCTCGTGGAGAAGCTAGTGCTCCTGGACAAAAATTGGCTAAGGATAGGGTCACTTTCATGCCTTGCTCAAACGCAAGCGGTGCACATAAGGTGACAATGCTAGTCATAGGAAAGGCGAAGAGTCCTAGGGCATTTGAAAACGTCAAACTTCCTGTTGATTACATGAGCCAGAGCAAAGGGTGGATGAATAAGTCCGTATTCACTGAATGGTTTAATGAACATTTTAAACCATCAGTGAAAAGATTTTTGAAGGAGCAGAAACTACCAGAAAAAGCTTTGCTTATCTTAGACAACTGCCCTGGCCACCCCGATGAAGATGAGTTGAATTCAGCCGATAGTTTTATTCGTGTGATGTTCTTACCGCCGAATGTGACCCCCCTCTTACAAAAAATGGACCAGAACGTTATCCAGTCGATTAAAATGCAGTACAAAAAGAGCTTATTGTACAAAGTGTTGTCTAAGGATGAAAGTGTTATTGCATCCTTGAAAGAAATAAACCTGAAAGACGTGGTATACTCGCTCGCTAATGCTTGGGAAAATCTTAACGAGAAAGTCATCATTTGCTCTTGGAAACCCCTATGGCCGGACATGACACTACTGGATCAGTACAAAAAAGATGAACCGAACAAGAAAGCCAGTGAAGAGAGGGAGATTAATCTTCTGCGAGATGTGGTAAACGAACAACTCGTGGATTCACAGGATAACGCATTGACAACTGATGACGTAGGCGTGTGGCTTACTGGTGAAGCTGATGAAAACAACCAGTTTATGACAGAAGATGACATCATAGAGGAAGTGGCAAGAGAGGAAGAGGACGAGGAACTGGTCGAAGGAGAAGTAACAGCGGCTGTACAATCAATCTCTCACGATGCGGCCATCGCCTCGTTTGCCACGTCAATTGCCTGGGCGGAGGAAAATGGCGTCTCTGCTAACGATGTCTTGGTTTTAAGAAGGTTACAGGAACAAGTTCTCAAAGTGTCTCTCAACCGTAAAAAGCAAAAGACAATTGATGCATATTTCCAGCCGTCTACTTCCAAGGAATAGTGTGAGTTATATGATGTATTTTTGTACTTTTTTTACTTTGTATAGTACAATGCAATTAAAACTGATTTTCAAATGATATCTGCGTTTTCTCGATATTTTCCAGTAATCCGGCGTTTTCGGTAATCCGGTCCGATATCTGCCGGATTACCGAGAGAGCACTGTACAATATTTACAGAAAACAAACCACCACCGACCAAACCATCCATGCATCCTCTTACCATCCAATGCAACATAAGTTGGGGGCGCCCAACAGCATAGTCCACAGACTCTTTAAATTCCCATTATCTAAAGAAAATACATTAAAGAAGTTTGTATTTACAGATTTCAACTTCCAATGGGTATACGCTGATTTAATTGACAGGTTAATTAAAAAAAAAACATAACACACCAAAAACTAACCGAACTATGGATAATAAGAAACCTAAGTATGTTTCCATAGAATACGGACCTTAACCCTTTCAACCCCAGGCGACAATATATCGTCGCCGATGAATTAAGCGAAAAACCCCAGGGCGACGATATATCGTCGCCATAGATTGTGCAAGAAATCCCAGGCGACGTTATATCACCACCGTAGGTTTAGTGTATTTAAACATGTATAAATAAATATTTCACAACTAGCAGCGATTGTATTATGAAGTATATATTATTTCGATTGAATTATTAACAATTTTAAATATTTTCATGTTTGCTAAACATATTTTAACAAACTAGAAACATTGCTTACTCTATGGAGTTGTTTGACAGCACTGTGCACGCTCAGCTGTTTGTCACTGTCAATGCAGTAGCTTACTCGTATTTATTCCTGTGGTGTTGTCTAATAAGGTTATCTTTCCTCGTGCTTATTTTATTGCGAGTTTTGGTTTTAGTGTGTAAAAAAGATTTAGAACTGCTTGCATTAGGTATAAAGACCATGTTATACGAGCGCTGATAGCGCCAAGATGGTGTAAAACATTTTGTCATTTTGAAGTACCGTACACAATAATCACTTTGAAATAAACAATAACCACTAAAACCAGGACAAATTAAATATTTCTGACCTCTCTGGTCGCTGCACTGCTAGTGTTGATAGCGCTCAGTATAATCGGGTTCAGCATTGATAGCGCCGCGTCGTTAACATGGCTCACGGTATTTCCATTTACCAAATAAAGCGATGTTGAAATGTGGCGCTATCAGCGCTCGTATAACATGTATCTAATTATCTAAGGAAGGATGTAACCCAGAATGCTTATTGAAGAAAGTCTGTAATAAGGCCTAAGCCTAGTCATTTTTAAAAAGTAAAACGTTTTCTATAAATATAAGTGTAAATACAAATATTTCTGTGTTGTTATCAAAAGACAAATTTATATAAATGAATACCACAATATAAAATTGTTGAGTACTTAATTTTTCCTTAGTTATTTATTTGGTAAGCTATATCTCATTTTAAATGTAGCATAAAATTATAAAAAAGGTTATTAAAAGTTTGATATTTGATTTAGAAAGACAATTTTTTTTTATATACAGAAAAATATATTTAGAATGAAATGATACAGTCCCACAGGTAAATTTGTCTTCCTTTTTTTGTAAAGGCTCCCAAAAATCATTTTATTTTATTTATTATTATTTAGGAAGTGTGGGGTAAAAATTTATAAAAACTTTTTTATTGTGTAATACATTGTATTCCTATGATTTTTTTACCAAAACTCTGTAAAAAGCATCTTAAGGCTCTGGTATTTATTGACATTTTTGTAGTAGTGATGTGTTCGTACACATTTTGGAATTCCAATTTTTTGGTCCGGGGTTAAAAGGGTTAAACCACACCTTGCATAAAGAGCTAAAGCAAAATGGCATTATGCTTTCTTATAAAACCAGCAATAGACTTGATAAAACCTTAAACACAAAACATAAAACCACCAATAACAAATACAATTCAACTGGTATTTATAAACTTAAGTGTTCCACTTGCAATAATTTTTATATTGGACAGATATATGGGACGTTCCTTTGTGATAAGATTTCGTGAACATGTCGATAAAGCCAGGGTCGTACTACAGAAATCGAGTTTCACCCAACATATTATTGATAAGAACCACATGTTTAATAGCACTGGCGAAAATGTGGATATCTTTCACTTCTGCCATAAAAACCGCAAAATGGACACTCTTGAAGAATACGAAATATACAAAGCTTTAAACTGATAATGTCTTTAATGATAAACAAAAATTTAATTCGAACCCCATTTTTAACCTTTTAAATAAATATTCTGTGAACAGATATGTCGACATATTTTTATTTTTTTTTTATTTTTTTACATACAGCCATTAAACATTAAATAATGCAATAGGCATTGTCAAAGTTCTACTTTTTACAATTAAATAATATTAATTATAATTTGTACAAACAAGCTACACAATTTGATATAACATACAAATAATTTATAAAAACACATGTCTCTGGCCTCAATCTGAATACAATTATTGCATTACATAATACAACAAAATACACTAAAAGTTAAAATATTAGACCATTCAGCCTCCAATTTAGTTATTTAAGCTATGTTTATGCCACTGAATTCCCTAATATCATAAAATGGATTCATAATAAGCCATTTATGAAGTTTATTTTTAAAATCTTTAATTGGCAGTTCTTTTAACCTTTGTGGCAGACCATTGAAAAGCTGTAATCCCAGAACATAGAAACTGTTTGTAGACTTAGTCAGACGACAGTAGGGAACATCAATAAGACAGCTATTTCTTGTATTATAGCAATGAACACTAGACCTATAGAGTTCTTCCGCTGTATTGATTTTAATATGTGTCAGTAAATCAAAGAGATACAAATTAATTACGGTCATAATCTTTAGTCTAATAAAAATGGGGCGACAATTTTCTCTATAACCAGCATTAGCCAATAGTCTAACAGCTTTCTTTTGAACCTTTAGTATTTTCACAATGTTATTTGAATTTCCCCAAAGGTAGAGGCCATATCTAATTGAACTCTGGAAGTAGGAAAAATATATTTCTCTTACCAATTTATATGGCAGCTGAGATCTTATATTTCTAATGAGGAATACAGTTCTTGAAAGTTTTTTGCCCAATTCTTCAACATGATAGTTCCATGTAAGACCAGAGTCTAAATATATACCCAGGAGCTTAGCTTTGTCCTTGATTCCATG
>JAGFPH010000180.1:733300-745912 GCA_018207615.1 Philaenus spumarius | reverse complement strand
TTTTTTTGTAGAGAAAGGTTCAAAGAATTCATATAAATATGCCAGTAAAAAATTTAATGATGTAAAATTTACAAAGTTATTAGCTCAAGAAACAAAAAATGTTAAGTGACGAAAGGAAAGGGTTCAACTTTATGCCTACATAAAAAGTAGTAAACATTTTTTGTAATTTTTTCTAAATATACAAAAGTTTTGTAATTTAGTTCTAAATAGAAGTTTATAAAAATATGTATCAATTTCAAATTTCTTTTTTTCAAAACACCAGTTTTTATGTTCCTACTACATGATTGCTAACAAAACAAGGCTTAGTTTGAATAGTAATTTAGGAATAAATGCTTTGCCCAAAAATGAAATATTATTATAACATTGAAGCGTAGAGAATAAATCATACAATTGAACTGTATAGTTGAAAATTATTATTTTATAAACTTATTTCTTATTTCATTGTTTTACTTGTTCCACAAAATTAGAATAAACGCTCAAAAGTTCTCGCGGATCAAGCCTATACATATCCAGTATGGTCTAGACCATGGGAACAACGCTAGCCCAAGCGTGGGAACTCTGCGTATTGAATTCAACAAATGTCTGTATTTCCCAGTACAGTTTGAATAAAATCGTAAAAGTAATTGTGGTTTACTTTACAAGAAAGGTTAAAGTTTTCTCTACAAATCGATATAAACATAACTATACAAATATATTGAATTGTAATAGATACATCGATTGCAAAATGTGTTTCTCATTGGTTGAACACTGACCAATTGCAAGGGTTTACAGAAAACTTTATATTTTCGAAACTATAAGAGTGACGACTGATTGGAAGGCAGTTTTAGAAAGTTCAAATGACAAATCCAAAGGTATCTATATTATTTTCAAAACAGTTCTGTCAAACTATATTGAGCCTTAGAGAAGTGATGTTTTTGTGCCATTTCCTTATTATTTCTCGCGTGGCATCAATTGATTTAGAAAACTACAACTTTAAAACGATGATTACGTATGTAAATATACATTTTTAGAACAAATTTATAAAGCTAAAAATTAAAGTTTAAAACATTTCCTTTCCAATGGTTTTTGTTTTATTGAGATTAGATGATTTTTAGTGGGTGAAATATTCAAAGCAAGCTGAGTTGTCACAGACTACTCAATTTGAGTAGTCTTGAGTGGTCTAACGTTGAGTGTCCTAACAGTTGTAGGGTTAAAGATCAGATGTATTGAAAATGATATTAAGATTGTTTATAAAAAATGTTGTGATATATAAAAAGCAATGCTAACAAACATTAAATAAGAAGAAGTTTTCAGAGGTAAAATAATACAGAAGAGTTAAGTAATTTGTAAATAATCAAGAAATACTAATCCCTAAGTATAAATTAATTAACTAACAATTACTGAGGTAATATTAATACTTTTTACTTTCTCACTAAACTATAGTATAGAGAAAGTATAGTGAGCGCAAAAAAATCGATGTTGAGAGTGGTTTTTACAAAATGTCTGTCTGTATGTGTACAAAGTTAAAGAGAAAACTATTCTATCGATTTCAAACAAATTTGCAACAAACATGTCAATTAGGCCAGTATAAGATGCACTAAAAAAGATTTTGAAAAACAACCCCCTTTTTGGCCAAAATACCCCAAAAAATCAGTTATTATTTTTTTATAAAAAAAACGGCTCTAACGATTTTGATCAAATTTGGCTTATTTGTAGGCCTTAATGTACCCTACCATATGCAAAAAACTGCATCTTTCTAAAAATTCTCGTTTAGCTAATAATAATAATAATAATAACAGATTTTTAGGGGTTTTTTGGCCCAAAAGGGGGTTGGTTTTCAAAATTTTTCAAAACCTTTTTTCGTGCATCTATACAGGCCTAATTGACGTGTTTGGTGCAAATTTGCTCGAAATCAATAAGTTTTCTCTCTAGATAATAATATTTATTAATTAATCTCCTACTTTAATATCACCTCTCCTATCCCTCCTACAATTATGAAGTCACAGTGAATCTGTTTAATAATTTAAATATGTTTGTGAGAAAGTATATGCCAGTTCCTGGTACCGTTTTTTCTTGTTACATATTGAAGCGTAATCTATATTTAAGTTTTATAAAACAACTTTCTACAATATTTGAACATTAAAAACTTTGGATTTTTATAAACATAATTATAAGATATAGTTTTGTTATAATTATATTTGAATATTTTATCAACCAGAAAATAAAATTCAAATAAATAAAGGTTAATATAGTCAAAATACAATTTAGTTGTGCTCTAGTTTAAATAATATGGATTTTTTAAAAAAGATACTTTGTATGTTGTACAACATATAATATTACTAAATAAGTGATTTTGCTTTGTAATTGAGTTATTAGTTTTAAAAAGTACATAAATGTTATAAGAATGATACACACACAAAAAAAACATTACAATTGTTTATTATTTTCATATATAAATGAAGAAAAATGTCAAAATAAACAATTTTGAAAATAGAAAAAATTATTATTCCAAGTTTAGAAACAAAATGTAACTAGCTTGACCAAGCTGAGGTTTAATTTGATCATTTGTTTTGAATCTAACTTAATAATATAACATCAATGAGTAAAATAATGTTACCATCATTTGACTGGATGTGCTTTCTACGGAGTTATCCTCTGTAGCAGGAATATCCTCTGGTGGAGGCGGTGGAAGAGCATCATCATCAGGAAGCGGAGGCACAAAACAACAGTTATCTTCGGGCAGTAATCCTACTTCTAAGACAAAAAAAAAATCATATGTTATAAACAGATAAAAATGCTTTACATGAAGTTAATATTGCTGTGATTAATCCACGATAAATTATTATGAGAAGAATGTTTAAAAACACTGGCAAATTTATATATAGAATTGAAACCAGTTATTTGTATATGTTGTCTAACTAGCCAAACTTATTATTATTGTTATGTTAGTTTAAAATAACCCTAAATTCCAGTATTATTTAGATTTGCAGATGATAATCACGTTTATTTAAAAAGATATCAATTGGTAGAGAAAATATATTTCAGTAACTAGATATAGTCAAACAGAAACATTGCAAGTTGAAACATATCATTGGCTTAATCATTAAGATGTTGAGCAGTGACAATCAGGATCATATTGTTTCTCTAATTAGGTGAAGTCAATAACAGGAATTCTGTTAATATAGATCCAGGTTTGTAACAAAGAGAGGTTTGTAACATGGCTTCCAGCAGGATGGGACTATTTGTTACACATCAATAAAAAACTCATTGTTTGCTTTGAGGACTTGTTTGTTGGCAGGCAATCCCATCATTTCCCTGAAAACAGAATTTCCATCTCTCGCTACCTTTTGCTTATGTGTAAGGCCTCATTTATGCACGCGATTTGTGTTGTGCGACATGAACACGCGTGTTTTAGAGGAGCATTGAGTTAAATTGTAACGTTTATTCACACGACTTAAAAACTTACGACTTTTTGTGTCACGCGATTTCTAAATCATGACGCTCTCTCCTAGAAAACTGACGAGTTTTTAAATCGTGCTACTTGTCTAAGTACATTGCGCTAAATGGTACCGTTTATGCAAACGTAAGACTTACTGAAGTCGCGCTACTTTGCTGAGCAGTGCTGCCAACAGGTGCCTGGCTGGCATCATTTATCTTGTCTGTTTTATTTGTCAGTCCGTCTTGATCATTGGTAAGTTTAGTGTGTGCAAGTATTTTGACCTATCTATAATGGACACATTCTGCACTGAAGAGTTCATTTACACCATTCTGGAAAGAAAATCAATATGGGATGCCAGCTCTGAAGATTACAAAGATAGAGTTTTAAGAAAAACTCAACGGATTGAAGTTTGTGAATTGTTTAAAGAAAACTTCGCAGAACTACCAGGGAAGGATAAATCACTATTCTGTAAGACAATACTATTAACTAATATTAGTAGGGTAAGGCTTCAGTCATTTTGAACATTTTCCAGAAATCTGTAATATTATTTGTATTTAGTTTGAAAGAAAACTTCAACCTTTTATGGGATGGACGTCCCATCTTCGTTTCCTTCTCTTTTTTAATATAAAATAATAATAAGCTACACCACGCACAGCATTTGATCGAATAAAGCGAAATTGGAACATTTGTTGGTAATACTGGAAAACGCGCGACTTGAAATTGTATGTTTTTTAAACATTTCAACATTAACCAATGTCGCGCGACACTATTGCGCAACACAAATCGCATGTATAAATGAGACCTAAGGAAAGCTGAAAGAAAGCATTTTCCGACAACATCTAACAACTAAACATCGCCAAATGAGAAAAGCTAAGTAGATTGATTTGATATAGAAATGCAATAACCTCGTTTTACAAATATGTTTGAAAATATCTGTGATCTATTTATGTAAAATGTAGTGAGGAGCATTTAGAATTTATGCTTTTTGTACGATGCTAGAGATCCCTGATACATTTCCACATTGTTTGGATGTTTGTAAATAAACCATCTAATCAGTACTATTTAGTTTGGTAAATACTGTACATTTCTTTACATGCAATTTGCCAAACTTTCCCAGTATTCAAAAAATTTTTAACAAAGCCATAGCTTTTAGATTACCTGGAGTGTCCTCAAAGTCCATGTCCGTACTGGTCTGATTGTTCTCCTCAACCTGGTCTGTTTCAACAACCTTCGGTAACTTCTTGCGACAATACGCGCCTTGGCCTTTGTCTTTCAATGACTCGATTAGTTGCTCCTTACTTTGTCTTAAATTAAATGGTGGTGCACCATATTTCTCAAACTCCTAAACATTTCAAACATATTATTACTTGTAACTACTGTAGAATTCCAATAATTCAGGCCCTTCTATCCTGACCAAACTACCTGTTTATGAAAAAGTATTAACCAAATTTAAATGTCTACAAAACTGTGTGCTGCAGCAACGTATCTATTGATAAATTTTAGTTTTTAGTACTGCCTCCAATGCAGTACAAAATGTACATATATATTCTGCATGTCACAAATCATACTGAAACAAAATATGCAAACAATAGTTCCGCATGTCCCAGGAGACAAAAACTAGCTTTGTTCTGTCTCATTACTGGGCATTGTCTGTCTTTTTGCACATCTCTGCCAGCTTAAGATCTGCCCTACTACGTTGAATCATAAGATTATACGATTAAAAGATTATAGAAAACCTTCTTGTATGAAGTTAAAAGTAATAACTTTGTCATCGTGGAAATTTTGACAAAGGAATGTTTAACAATTTTAACAAAAAAACAAAAAATGTCAGTATTTTTTGGAGTAAATTTGATTTTTCAAGTAGAGAAACTAAGGGTGTGTTAGCATTACAGACATACACTTACATCAGCAACCTTAGATGAAGGAGGCACATTAAATCCAGGATAAGATATTATTTTCCTTATATCGTACTTGTCTCTATCTTCAGAATTAACAACTTCTCCTTCCTCATCACCAGGATTACTAACTTCTGAAACACAATATTGATTATGTTTAGTATTACTTAACTTCATAGACAATTGTTACAAACAAACAAAAACATTTATGCTACAATAGTAGAAGTTTGTTATTAAGAAATAGGAGTGAACAAAAACAATTTCTCGACAGTTAAATTGAAAAATCACAAAACTTCAAATCAAACTAAAACAATTAATACAAGACTAACTTAAACATAAAGGGTCACTCAATAAAAATTACTTAATTTTGTTCATGGTAATTAATATTTTTTTTAAACAGTTACATTACAAAAGTTATGATAAATGTTAATATATAAAAGGATGATAGTAAAAGGAATCAAGATCATTCAAAATTTAAACAAAACCTAAATCCTTGTATATAATACGTGAAGCAGTTTTTTGTGAACACAAATCCTCCCTTATTTCGGGACCAATTTTAACGTTTGAGGTGTCAAAAAATTCGTCTCATTTCGTAGTTTTGCAATAAGGTTTTAGATGTCAAAAATTCGTATCCTTAATGGCATGAGCTAATCTCAAAGGTCGGGTATTCCCCACAAGATTAACATGGAACGAATTTAAAAACCATTTCTATACAAAACCGCTGTTTATGATAAGAAACAAACTAATCCAGCTGCGGATGTAAATAATGATGTTTATAGTATTCAGGAGGTTATAAAAACATTTTCATACAAAACAGCTGTTTATAATAAGAAACAAACTAATCTAGCTGCTTTCGTGGAAGTAAATAATGATTTATATATATTTAGGTGGTTATAGGAAGTTAAACAGATAAAGTCCGATTCCCTTCGTTGGTAGTTTTGTTCAAAGAACATTTAACATTATTTACCATCTTAGTTTTGATGTTATTATTTATTTTACACCTTTATTATAAATAAAACGTATGTTTTTAGTAGGTTCCATTGGTGGTTGGCGTGCAGAGCACGCAGGCGTCTCCCCTAGTCTATACAAATATTATAAAGAGGTCAAATTTGTTTGTATAGGGGGTAATCTTTGGAACTACTGAACCGATTGAAAAAATAGTTTTACTAATAAAAAGCTTCATTATCCCTGAGTAACATAGGCTTTAATTCATTTTGATAAAAACATTTTTTATTTCAATATTTGTAAATTTAGTTGGAAAAAATCTTAGGTTAGGCCTAGACTGATGAATCATGACATGTATTTACATTTATTACCATAGCAACCAATTGAATAAAATAACAGATAAAACAGCTGTTTGCTCCAATATTTCTATTAACAGGTGATTTCAAACTTTGAAGCAATAATTATTAAAAATTTTAACTTTTAGGTTAGGTTTTTATTAAAGTGTAGACCTGAGCCTTGCTGGTTCTTTTAACCTTTATTATCACTGCTGATATGAAGTATGCAACATAATTTTATTTGAACATTAAACATTATTTACCATATTATGTAAGATTGTTGAATTAAGGTTAAATAAAGAAATAAAAAAGAGTTAAACTAAAGCTTTACGATTAAAAGTAAAAGGTAGGGAAAATGCATAGGACATGAGTCGGTTCAATATTTCATAAAGGCAGACAAAATTTTAAAAGTAAATTTAATTATTAATTTGAATAAATGTAAAAGGCAGACAAGTATTAAAAGTAATTATTATATTCAATCTATATGTGAGTTTAAAGAATAGACAGTTTATGCAATGACTTTAAGACGCGGAAAGTATAGGCTACGAGTTTTGAGGCGTATTTAGAAAAGCAACGTCCACACCAGTCTAGACGAGATAAGAAGCGAACACCTGCAAGCTATTTCCTAGAAAAATGGTCTACGTGCGTTTCAACATGCAAGATCCAGAAAGAACGCATAGCTAGCAACCCAAAGATCTGACGCAACTTTGAACATCTGTAGGTTGTCAGACGTTTCTGATTGGTTGAGAGAAAATAGACGCCGGCTGAATGTAGTGGTGGAAAAAGACACTAAAGTCACTTGTCAACTAGAGTCTAAGCGGTGAATATGCTTGAAGTGTTGCGCGCTGCGCATTAATAAAAAGTTTAAATATGTAACATTTATTGTTAATCAAGTCGTAAAGGGTTTTTTTTGTGAGTTATTGAAGAACTGATTTGAATTCTTACGAGAACTAATAACTATCATCGACAATGGTGTGCACTACGATCGGCGAACTTTTCAAGTTTCTTAAATAAATAATGTGATAGTAATTCGAACATGAACTAGCTACGAAAGTGTTGCGCATGCGAATTGGGGTTTTCTTTTTATTTTTTAAATTAATTAGTTTATGTCTGCCTTTTACGTAGGTATTAAATATCTATATTTACTATATATTTTTTTTTAATTTAAATGATTGATTTATGTTATTTGTTTGGCTACATTTTTGGTCAAAGTGACTTATAAGATTGTAAACATTTTTTTTTTTGTAACTCAATATAAAAGAACCATGCAGGGCTAAAGCGGCCAATAAAAAAATCAGTTGTTATGTGAACCATTATAGTTTAATTTCACTATCCTATATTCCAGCGAGTACTTGTTCAGGAACTCCACGATCCTGAGTTGTAAGTTGTAAAAAGACAACAGGTAAAGAAAACTAGTATAGGCTTAACCTAAAAACAATTATTTATTAATTTTTTAACAAGTTATATTAAATTCATTTTATATTTTATAGTTTTATAACGCCCGAACTTGGGACCTAAAATAACGAAAGCTGGAATTGGATTCTGAGGTTGAATTGGATAGTGAAGCATAGCAACTGATTTTTGTTTGAAATAAATTGAAAAAATAATATTGTGATTTTGTTTAAACAAATTAAGGGAAAGTATATTTTATTAAAATGGATAATACAGAAAAAATTAATGACTCAGGTTTGGCACTGGATCAGTCAATAGAAAATGAGGTTAAGAAAGATGATACAAGCCTAGACTTAGAAAATGTTGATAACAAAGTAGATTCTGTTGTAGGAGTAAAATCGGAAGTAGATGTTAATGAAATGTTTAGTTTTATAAAAGAATTTAAGGAATTTATGAATTTAAAGTTTGATCAAAATAAACAAGAAAATAAAGAAAGTAATGACAAATTGAATTTAAAATTGGATCAAAATAAAGAAGAATTTAAAGAAAAATTTGATAGTTTATATTTGAAATTTAATGAGATTAAAAATAGTTTTAATAACTTTGAACAAATTTTTGAGATTTTAAATAAAAAATTTGAGAATTCATGTGTAGAAACAGAAAAGAAAATTGAACAAATTTCAAAGGAAGTTGAAAGTAATTTTAAAGTGATAGAAAATAAAATTAGTGAAACAAATGTACAAGTTGAAGGTAAACTTACACAAATGAATGGGTGATGAATTGGTAAAAGTAAATAATGAAATTAAACAGGTTAATAATAATGTTACAAATTTTGAAAATAAGGTAAACATAGAGTTAAATAATGTAAAACAAAATTTTGATGAGTTGAAAAATGATTTTGAGGTTAGGTTAGATGCTAAATCTGTAGTTATGGTAGGTGATTATAAAAGTGAAACTGTAATTCCAGAATTTTTTAATGAAAAGAGAGAACCACACCCTAAAACTTTTATAAATGATTTAGAGATATTCAACCAATATAGAGAAGATAGATGGGAATTAAAATTAGCGTTAATGCGTAAATATTTCAAAGATGAGTCTGCAATTTGGTTTGATGTACACAATAAAGAATGGCATAGTTTTATAGAGTTTAGAACAGCATTTTTAAATAGATTTTGGTCGCAAGATAAACAGGAGAACTTACGAGTAAAGATTATGTTAGGAAAACCTTATGTAGGTCAGTTACGAGAAGTACACAACTATGTTATCAGGTTATTTCATCAAACACAGTTTTTGGATCCTCCTATGCCAATGGAGACTTTTACAAGACATATCGTTAAACAATTTCCAAATGATTTAAGATTGGTAATCTTAGCGGCAATGCCTGAGAATCTAAATAGGTTGGAAAAAATAATTATGGACCGGCAAGAGGGTCAGAAGTATGTAAATAAGGGAAATCATAGTAATGGTTTAGAATACAATAAAAATAGGCCATTTTTTGAAAATAGAAATAGAAACTTTAATGAAAATAGACCAATGTATGATCAGAACAGACATTCAAATTTTGGAAATAATAGAGAACCATATGTACCTAGATATAACAATAATAACAACAATAGTCAGGGTAGATTTCAGAATAGGCCACCTAATAGAGAGACACCGATGACAGATAGAGAAATGAACAGTCAGGGTAGGCAGGATAGTAGACAGAATGAGACAGTACAACAGAGGGGAAACGAGAGGAGACAATAGTGCGATCAGCTGGCATCGTGTTGTCTAAAGAGAATAGGTCAAAAATGAATAGTAGTAATGTAGATCTAGAAAGTCAAGATATGTTGATAGATGAAAGTAAATTTACAGACATTAAGTCACAGCCTATAAAAGGAGAAATAATTGAAGTAGAGATAAAAGTTTTGAATAAATCATTTAAATGTATTGTACATTCAGGGTCAGAGATTACTGTGATTATTGAAAATGTGTTTAAAGAATTGTTAGATATGAGTGATGGTAAAATTATGCAGTTGCCAGTGGCAAATTTGTTGATAATGGGCGTGACTGGTGTTCGAAGCAAAAGAGTGTCAAAACAAATTTGTTTAGAAGTAGAAATTGGAAATAAGGTTATACTAAAGAATTTTTTAGTAGTAACAGGTTTGAATTTGGATTTTATAATGGGTTGTGATTTTTTGGGAAATAGTAAGGCAAAGATTGATTTTGAAAATAAAATGATTAATTTTAAATTGGACAATGTTGAAGTAACTACAAAATTCATTAGTAGAAGTAAAGATGTGCATAAGCCTATGTGTAGTTCAAAGATATGTAAAGAAAGTGAAGTAATTGTTCATGATGAAAGTGAAGAACTAAATGAGGTTAAATGTCAATTGGAAAGTACAGTCTGTTCTTTTTATAATGAGTTAATGCAAGAAGAAACTAAAGTAAATAGTAATGAATTAAAATGGGAAGAGATAATTTAGAAAGTGCAAATTTAGAAAGTGGGTATCATAGGGAGAAATGAAAAGTGATTTTGAATTATTATAGGGATATTTTTTCAAATAAACCAGGGAAGATTTTACATTTTAAAGCCAAGTTAAATATTGACAAAAGTGTACAGTTCGTAAATAAGTCATATGCAGTACCTCATTTAAAAAGAGAGGCTGTAAACCAAGAGTTAGAACGACTGATAGAAAATGAAATAATAGAAAATTCAAATAGTCCATATTCAAATCCGTTAGTATGTGTAATTAAGAAAGATGGTTCTGTACGTTTATGCTTGGATGCTAGACAAGCAAACAAATTAATTATTCCTGATAGAGAGGCGCCTGAAAATATTGATGATTTGCTTCAAAGATTTGAGGGGGTTAAATATATAACGAGTATAGATTTAGTTAGTGGGTTTTGGCAGGTTGAGTTGGACGAAGAGTCCAGAAAATATGTTGCATTTACTTTTAATGGGAGAAATTTGCAGTTTAAACGATTACCATTTGGGTTAAATGTAAGCATGTCAATATTTAAAAAAGGTTTATCTCATGTCATGGGTATGGAAGTTTCATCCTTCGCAGTTGTTTATGTTGATTACATCTGCATAGCGTCGAGAACATTTGATGAGCACATTGAGCATTTGGCTAGACTTTTTGATAGATTGAGAAAATACAATGTGACTATTAAGTTAAGTAAATCAAATTTTTGTAAAAGGGAAATAAATTTTTTGGGGTATATAATTTCAGATTTAGATATAAGGGCAGACGAAAGTAAAATTAAAATAATAGAGTCTTTTCCACAGCCAAGAAATTTGAAACAACTTCAATGTTTTCTGGGTCTCTGTAATTATTACAGGAAGTTTCGAAAACATTATGCAGAATTAACGTCACAATTTAAACATCTGCTAGGAAGTAGTAAAATAGGTAAACAGTGGATATGGGGCGAAAAAGAAAGAAATGTTTTTAATGAAATTAAGAGAGAATTTTTAAAATGTGTAGTGTTAAAACATCCTGAATTTAGTAAACCATTTTTTATGAACACAGATGCATCAGATTTGGCACTTGGTGCAGTATTGTATCAATTAGATGAAGATAATAATCACAAGGTGATAGCATTCGCAAGTAGAAGCTTACAGGATTTTGAATTGAGGTATACAATTACTGAAAAAGAGTTGCTTAGCATAATTTTTGCCTGCAAAAAATTCAGAAATTACATATTAGGAAATAAAATAATTGTAAAGTCTGATCATAAAGCCTTGATGTTTTAAAAAAATTGTAAGTTAACTCATGGGAGACTATTAAGGTGGATGTTGTACTTACAGGAGTACAATTTAGAAATTAATTATTGTCCTGGGAAAGATAATGTGGTTGCAGACGCATTGTCTAGAATTGATAATAAAGAAATAATTAGAAAGAACGAAGAGGGTGTGATCAGAATTTACAAAATGCAATTAGAAAAACAGTCAAAATTTAGAGACAAGAAAGTAAAAGAGTTATTTAAAAATTTAGTTTAGGAACAATTAAAGGATTTAAAGTATAAAGAAATTATTGAGAATTTGAAAACAAAAGGTAAAAATTATGATAAGTTAAATAGATTTTTTTGTATTACATCAGGATGTTTTATTTAGAAAAAGTAATGAAGTGGATAGTTTTAAGATTTGTACACCAAGTACGATGATTAGTACCATAATTGATGATTGTCATGAGAGATATGGCCACATAGGAGGTGGAAAATGTTATCGTATGTTAAGAGTAGGGATGGGTCGATTCCCGATTCCAAAAGTCGATTCCACCGATTCTCGGCACTGGAATCGGCATCGAGTCGATTCCGTGAAAGTCGATTCCGATTCCATCGATTCCGAGCCCGGCCACTACCGATCTCTGTAAATACGTCCGTGTACGCGATTGCCGCGACCGCCGATATTGCCCGGCGATTGCAGGGTTTATATTTCCTCGTTACATTCCAACTCACCGCTACCGGGGCTACTGCGAATACGCTATCAGTACTGGACTGGACTCACAATGTGGATTCGAAGTAACTGAGTACGGGAAAACCGATTTTGACAGTTAAAAAGTCATAATGCTTCGGCGTCACGTTTTTGGATAAACATTTTGAAAATTCAGTGTGGGGTATTGTTTTTTATGTTTTTGGGTAC
>JAGFPH010000180.1:673494-733290 GCA_018207615.1 Philaenus spumarius | reverse complement strand
TGGGTACAGGAAAACCGATTTTGACAGTTAAAAAGTCGTAGTGCGTCGGAGTGACGTTTTTGGATAAACATTTTGAAAATTCAGTGTGGATTACTTATTTTTTAACTAAATGGAACAAATAAAAAGTAATTTTAATTCATTTTTTTTTTTCAATTCGTGTGTTCTGTCTAGACGAACCAAAGTCTCGAAAAAGTGTTCCATATTTTCACTAGTTCTGATTTAAATTTAAATTAAATTAAATTATTGTAAATTAAACTGGAGAACGGTAAAATCAATTCAATGTTTGTTGTTCCTTGCTGTCATGCCCTCTCAACGCCACGGCTCTCGACCCCCTTGTTTGTGTGGCCGCATACACTATACACTTCGTTCTTATAGCTGTCGTACCTGGCTTCATTAAGGTAAATAAGTACAACTTGTTTTATAGCTGTCATACCAGGCTTCGTTCAGGTAAATAAGTAACACTATTGTATAGCAGTCGTACCTGGCCCCATTCAGATAAATATGTAAAACTTTTTTATAGCTGTTGTACATTGCTTCGTTCAGGTAAATAAGTAAAACTATTTTATAGCTGTCGTACCTGTCTTCGTTAAGATAAATAAGTAAAACTTTAAAAATATTGTGGATGAAATATTAAATACAATTTGTGTTGTTTATGACCGCACAATTGTGCGGGTTGCCACTTGGAGGGTTAAGCGAAAAAATTACCGGGAATGCGATTACAATTTACCGAGAATTATGCGTGATTTTGTCCCTTGGCTTTCCACCAAGGTCTATACAGATAGAAAACAGCTTTTTTTGTACAGTATAGTGAAAAAAATATATATATACATTTTGTAATGAATCCAAATCAATAGTTTTATGTAAGTTCCTCTTAGCTCGATAACAATATTAAAAAATAACATTAACGTCAAAGAACCATGCAGTTAAAATTAAATAACAATGTTTACTTCCCTTTACAATTTTATGGTCATTGGAATCGATGGAATTGGAATCGGTGGAATCGGAATCGAGAATCGGGAATCGATTTCTTGGAATCGGAATCGGTATCGGAATCGATAAATTTGAGAATCGACCCATCCCTAGTTAAGAGTAACTTTTTATTATCCAAAACTTGAAAAAATTGTTAGAATGAAATTAAGGGAATGTGATTTATGTCAAAAAAGTAAGGTTAGTAATAAAAAACAAGAGGGGTTAATGATTAATATTTTGCCAGAGAAACCGTTAGATTTAGTTGCAGTAGATTTGTTTGGGGAACTACCAACTGGTAGAGGGGGGGGGGGGGTAAAGTATATTTTTGTTATGGTAGATGTTTTTTCTAAATTTATAAAGCTTTATCCAGTAAAACAAGCAATTTCACAAGATTTGGCAGATAAAATAGTTAAGAATTACATGAGTGAGGTTGGAAAACCAAAGGTTATCCTGAGTGATCATAGTAGTAAATTTCAGTCGTAAGTATGGTATGAAACATTGAGCTGGGAAGGAATTCACATAAGATATACTTCTGTTTATCATCCACAAAGTAATCCTAGTGAGAGATGCATGAGGGAACTTGGAAAAATGTTCCGCATTTACGTCCACGAACAACACAACAGGTGGCCAGAATATGTAGGATTTATAGAAAGGTGCATAAATCACTCTATCTATGATTCAACTAATTTTACGCCATATGAACTGATTTACAAAGAAAGATGTCCTAGGATATACAGAGAAATTTTAGAATTTCCTGACAACAGAGAGATAGAGTTTGAAAAAAAATTGGTATTAACAAGAAAAAATTTAAAGATGAAGGCAGAACAGAGAAAACGTTTTCACGATAAGAATTTAAAACCTGTACGGTATAATATAGGAGATTTAGTCTTAATCATTACTTGTCATCTTGTCTCAAGAAGGAGATAAAGAAATTCTTTTTGTTATATAGAGGACCATATAGGGTAAGGGCAATAAAAATGGAGAATGCCTATGTTTTAGAGGACGTGACAAATGGTGAAGAGGTAGGAACCTACAATGTAGTGGAACTACGTAAGTACTACGTTACGCAAAACAACTTTACGCCAAAATAGGTAACTGTTTAGGTTAGAGGTATAGATAATAGTAACGTAGACTAGTGAGTATATTATGTTGATAATGAATGATATTGTAATGTTTATATTATGAGAATGTATACATAATTTAATTTATGTGAACCTGCATGGTCAGGATGTAGTCAGGCATGGTTCAATATATCACTGTTATGGGTCAAAGAGATAATAACGTTGAACCATGTCTGATGATTTCAAAGTAAGGTGTCTTTTAAAAAACGGCCAAATAACCAGTGTTTATCCGCCAAGGTGAACTCTGGTGATATATGTTTGTAGGTATCATAAACCTTCGTAGATTTAGGATAATGGTTTAGTGATATACATTATCAACAAAAGGTATAATAATAATTTTGTATTGTTCTTATAAAATGACAAAACAGATGCAATGCCAAATAAGAAGTTTCTTTGAACAAGAAGGGGATGGGTAGTTTTGAATAAAGCGTTGAAGTAAATTTTTTTATTTATATAATTTGTTGTGTGAATAGAAAGTGTGAATGATATTTGAATTTTGATATTGTGTAATTTGAATTGTTCAACATTGTTATTAAAGTAATTATTATATAAAGTATTCTTTGAAATGTTATTAAAATCATGAAGAAGTATGGATGTTTGTGAAAAAGGTTTATTGATTAAAGAAGTGTTATTTTTTGATTTTGTATTTTAATGTTATGAGTTGATATGTAAAATGTTGAAACTAATTTGAATATTTTTTGTTATAGATGGTACTTTGTTTATTTGAAGGTGGACGAATCAATTCATCTTCAGTGCATTGTTTGATAAAAATTTTTTTTTTTTACTTTGATTTTTTTTAGATTTAGATTTTTGGGGATTTTGAATTTTGGGATTTTGATTTTTTTTTTTTTTTTTTTTTTAATAAGTCATAGTAAATAGTAAATGTTTGTTCATGAAGGTAAATTTCAAGAAATTTTCTTCATGAACAAAGGGGGTTTTTTGTAAGATTGTTGAATTAAGGTTAAATAAAGAAATAAAAAAGAGTTAAACTAAATGTAAAAGGCAGACAAGTATTAAAAGTAATTATTATATTCAATCTATATGTGAGTTTAAAGCATAGACAGTTTATGCAATGACTTTAAGACGCGGAAAGTATAGGCTACGAGTTTTGAGACGCATTTAGAAAAGCAACGTCCATACCAGTCTAGACGAGATAAGAAGCGAACACCTGCAAGCTATTTCCTAGAAAAATGGTCTACGTGCGTTTCAACATGCAAGATCCAGAAAGAACGCATAGCTAGCAACCCAAAGATCTGACGCAACTTTGAACATCTGTAGGTTGTCAGACGTTTCTGATTGGTTGAGAGAAAATAGACGCCGGCTGAATGTAGCGGTGGAAAAAGACGCTAAAGTCACTTGTCAACTAGAGTCCAAGCGGTGAACATGCTTGAAGTGTTGCGCGCTGCGCATTAATAAAAAGTTTAAATATGTAACATTTATTGTTAATCAAGTCGTAAAGGGTGTTTTTTGTGAGTTATTGAAGAACTGATTTGAATTCTTACGAGAACTAATAACTATCATCGACAATGGTGTGCACTACAATCGGCGAACTTTTCAAGTTTCTTAAATAAATAATGTGATAGTAATTCGAACATAAACTAGCTACGAAAGTGTTGCGCATGCGAATTGGGGTTTTCTTTTTCTTTTTTAAATTAATTAGTTTATGTGTCTGCCTTTTACGTAAGTATTAAATATCTATATTTACCATATATTTTTTTTAAATTTAAATTGATTGATTTATGTTATTTGTTTGAACTGATTGAAAAAATTGTTTTACTAATAAAAAGCTACACTATCCTTGAGTAACGTAGGCTAGAATTAATTTTGATTTAAGGGTTAAAACAACCACTAAAACAATAAATTAATATTAATTGTTATACTTTCCTTAACGCTAGAGAGCTGAAATTTTGTACATTTATTTCTTACAAGATACATAGAAAAAGTAAACTAAATTTGCACTATTTCGCATGCTGCTGAGGGGTGAAAATGAGATAACAACCCCTAAAACAATAAAAATGCATTGTTATATACAGTAAAATTAGATAAAAAAATACCAAAACTGGGAAATCCGAAAACCTAAGGTCTGATTGTTGGAAGTTATTCAATACACTTTGTTCTAAATGTGGTAAAAAGCCTCCACCGAAATAGCGTCGAGTTTGGGGGTGGGAAGGTGTGAAAACTGTGTGTTCTCAAAGTTTGTAAATTAACCTACAGGGCAAAATTGCAATCCAGTAGTAACAAAATTTTAATATTACAACTTCTAGGCAGTATATTAAAATCTATAAAGTATGAAACTCAATCCAGTGCAGGGTTTTACACGATAGAAAAAATATATATGCATATATTTTCAGGCAGTGGTTCTAATTGTTTGAAAATTGGAGGAATTTAAAGAAGCAGTCTTAGCAACCAGACATATATTTTTAATTTGTGAAAGTAGAAGTAAAAATTTAATAAATCAAAGCAAGCAATTATAGAAAGAGACAAAAAGAAAATTATAAATAAGCTGTAAAACGATATAAGATGAAAAAATTTATAAAATTCTCATAAAATATGATTAAATCAAGTTTACAATTTCTAGGTAATATCTGGATATAATTTCATTAACAATTAATTAAAGAACGAACAATCTAAATTCCAACTTGAATAAACATTTGTGATAATTATAAACTTAAATTAATGTTTTGATTCAGCATTATAAAACTAACTTAATTAATATTTCGAACTTTAGGATAAATTAGCAGATAAGATTCTGTTGTTAAATCTAAGAATTAAATATAATTTCATAATATTGGAAAACCCCAAATATCCCGAGAAAAAGAATAACCCTGCTCAAATTTAAATTTTAAATTGTATTATAAAATAATATTTATTTGTATCATTACTCAATATAACTAGTATTCATTGTAAATGACAAAATGAGTTATTGATTTATTGACATTCAATATAATATTAAATAAGACCTTATAAGAACTCATCACTATTATTATTTGTTTGACCAAGAACAAAACTAAACAAACCTTTGCCACTACCATCAAACATACTGATGCCAGAATGTGAGACTTTTATTTCTTCCAACCAGCCTAAAGGATACCCTAGTAGCCGCATGTTGTAAATATACGGAGGTAGTTGATGTGATGTTATCCCTAGAGCAGAGCGGAGATTCTTACTTATACTTCCTGGTTTGAAATTGGCAAACTTTTGTTCATCGTCAATATGGTATCGTTGGAAAATGGCTCTGAGAAAAAATAAAAAGAGTTTATACAGCCATTTCTAATTAAATAACTAACTACATATGAAATAGCTATAGAGTAACACTTTTTTCTGCACATCTTTTTGAAAATGTAAAATTAATTTCACAATGCAATTTGTTTCTTAAAACTCTGAAAACTTTAAAATTTTACGTTTTTCTTATGGATACCCTATATTAATTTTAACATATTTTATGCACAAGGCATGTGCATTAGAAGATTTTTAGGGTTAATTAATAATTTGGAGTAAAAAAACCAAATGGCAGTTCCTAGGTTGAAAATGTGAAAAAAGTACGCTTCTACAACAAAAACAAAGTATTACAGTAGAGTCCCGGTAATTCGAGTCGCGATAATCCGAGGTTCCGTGTAATTCGAGCCACAAATAGTGTCTTCAAAAATACTATAGAAACAAACTTTTCCAACCACCTCTCTCTTACAAGGTCACTCGACACCAATCTCGGATGTCTAAAAATATATCAGTCCCACTACTGTATTGTGTGCGACATTTGTTTAATCACTAACTTGGATGCAACGCTACACTATGTGAACAATTTGAAGCTACTGCACCTGACAGATACTGTATTCTACCGTTGGCGTGACATCGCTGCTTGTAAACGTTGCACTGTAGTTAAACAAAAAACTACTTAAGATTTATTTAAAAAGTAAATTTATATTTTTGTACTGTATATAAAATTATGTTTGTACCTCGGTGTTCAATACAAAACAGTGTACGTTTAACAAAAATTCCATTTTTGCGGTTATACGAGGACTATAAACAGTAGTTTTATTTTAACCTCTGCATATTCCATCTATTTCAAGTTTCTCACAATCCGAGGTACTCTCGGTCCCATTTATAACATTACTTACAAAATTTATTTTGAAAAACTTCCTCAGTTTATTGGTTTTGAATACCTTTAGTCTGTCATAGCGTTGCTACTCTATTTCGCAATATTGAGCTTTGTGAGATTCCCCGGGAGTCGTATATACAGTCCAGCGGAAAAGAAAAGAGAAATTCCCCAACAAACTTCTTGGCCCTCAACATCAGAACATCACTTCCAAATGAAACCAGAAATTCTTCAACAAATTTCTTGTTCTTGTTTAACAACTTCAGTCAGCGTTCTGCGATTTTCCCGTAAATGCCTTTACACGTTCTCCCGCCAAGGACACTGCATTATCAGTCAAATGGTTCCTTTACTTCTACCGTTTAACTTCTCTCCATAGATGAGACCTCATCTCATGGGAAAGTTATTCGGCATTTTCCCCGCGAAAACATCAGTCAAATATTCTCCAAGTCCTCAGTAAATTCAGCTCCCCGGTCATGTTGTATATTTAGTTGGCAAACGCAACAAAACTAAATATTTCATTGCAAAATGACCAGAACTTTCCCCTTCAAAATTTCTAAGTCCCAATGCTTAAATTCTTAATATTTGGTTGTTAATTTATCGAATGTGTTTGAATAATAAATATACGTCTTGGTGCTGGTGTTATTTTGTGATGTGAGTTATGTGAGTATTTTAGTGAATGAAAGTTGGCCTATTTTGGATTAACGTGTGTTTATGGTGTTTGATTTGTTATCTTACAAAGTAAGATAATTTACATTGTGGTTATTGGTATATAAGCAGTATATAAATAGTTATAAAGATTGCTCTATTCTAATTTCTACTTGCTGTTTGCCTAAATCGTATTAGTGACAGATTTATAGGTTAGTGTACATTTCTATTGGTAGCCTAGGCTTGTTTCTAGCTCATTCGAATATAACTATCAGCTAGACCTTTTGGATTCAAATGTAGGTCAAATTGTGAGTACTATTATAATTTCAACTCCAAATATCGGGATTCAATCTACTGTATTTGAGAAAGAAATTGTTTGCACTAAACACAGTTTATTGGACATTATTAATTTTCATGCCTAAAACAACAAAAACACATATTCTGCACAAAATTTCAAAACATATAAAGGTCTGTGACAAGTTTCAAGTTGATATTTTGAAAATTGTATTATTTTCAGCCGTTTTTATTTTTTTAGTAACTGCAAAGTACTGAAACCTGCTCACAAAGTAACATTTATGTACTTTAGATTACAATAAATAAAGTATATCGGTCGCAATAAAATGATTTAACAGCTGTTACATTAAAATTTAATGTGTCACATTTTTATGAAGTAGTCGTTTCGATATCCCGCAGTTAACGTACTTGCTTATGTTATGTCGAACCACTAAGACCCCGAGATTAGGAGCAAATTATATAGAATTCTTAAATGTATAAGAAGAACCACACCTTGTTGTGAGAAGGTAAGTAGAGTTTGATATATTGTAATTGTGTAACTCAAGAAAGGAAGGGTGTGGTAAATATATATATATATTTTTTAAAATTAGGGATAGAGGAGTCCAAAGCGTCCCCATCACTGTGATTCAATAGGATGAATTTCTCTTTAATGATCACCCCACATCCTTCCCAGGCCTCTCATGAAACCAAGGAGGGTCTTGGGAATAAGACCACGGAACTATTCTGAGATAACAACAGCACTTCCAAGTACTGTGAATCTCCTGGACGCAAGAGCCTCGCACTCACACAGCAGGTGCTGAGCTGATTCAATCCCAGTAAAGCAGAATAAACAGAAGTTTTCTGAAACAGGCCAGGCCGTTACCAGAGAGGATACCTACAATCCGCCTAAGATTGTTTCTGCCCGTCAATAGAAACTTTCGACTTAGAAAGGCAGATGAACATTATTGTGTTGGCAAGTTCCTGGAGTGTTAAATAAATAAATTAATGAATGCTATAACCACAACTTAGTTAAAAGTAATGAGAATTACTAGAAAAAATATGTTTGAAAATATCAAAATAGTTGATTCTAACAAGTATTAGGTAAATTACAAGAAAAACATGGACCAAGACCGGGATTTGAACCCAGGACCTGTAGTGTTTGCCAAGTGGGCTAACCTAATCATACTGGATATTGGACAATGTTATCTCACTTGTACAGTTTAAGCATCGCACGCACTTGTCCTGCATAGCCATGCCATGCCCTGCAAAAACGAAAATCTGATTGCTTCCATGTATTTCAATGTAGTAGCGCCCACTTGTCCTGCAACAGCACGAAACTGCAACCTGCATGATGGAAGTGAAAGGTCGAAAGAGAATTCAGAACTTGCTGGGCTGTACAGAGCATGGCAGGTCTGTGATGTGTCAGTTAAGTGCGCGCTACCTCTTCATGCAGCGTCTAGCAGATAGAAGGCGTTCGGGTCCTTCATCGACTCTTGGCAAAGTTCGGCTCAATAGACAACAGTCAGTAAACAGGACCAGGTGTGTTTTCAGTCACAAAAAAAGTACTATTTGGTGGGTAGATGCACGCGCAGACCAGCAAATAAACTGCAGGTGCTGGTTAGTGATTGACAAGTGGGCGGAGGTCTGCCGGTGTGCCGATTGGTGCAGGGCTGATTGATGCTTTCAAACTGCATTTTTATAAATGAACAGACTAATTACCTATAGTGGAATACGCATATCAGATTTTCTTCTTGAGTAGTTTTTTTATGAAATGTGAGTGTGGAATATAATACAAATCTATTTGTAAAGAATTTTCTTATATTTACTTGTACTTTTTCGAATCCTTGTACTTAATTGTTTACTGTACACATAGTTCCAATGGAAATAAACCTGAACTGTTTACCGTACAAGTAGATTGAATAGAAATCAATCTGAATTTCTAAACTGTAGGCTAAGTATATTTCTAACTTACCCGTTATTGTTGCTAGCCTTGGCATCCATAAATAACTTCCTGTTTCTAGAGACCTCTCTGTGATCTCGTGGTTCAGGACAGTCTCTAAGAGGGTGCTCACTGCTGCCACAGTTAAAACAGCTTTGTGTGTAGCGTTTACTTTTTTTTGCAACTGGCTCATCTTCATCGGGATTTTCTGACAAGACTTGAAACTAAACAAACACAGAAATTGCATAATTTTATAAACCATAGCTAGAAAATAACATTAGCAATAGATATTGTTTTGTCGGTTGCTTGAATTCTTTATTTTATGTCAGTCTACAAAAAAAGAGCAGCATTATAGTAGGAATACAGGTAAATATAGACAGAGCCAGTAACTAAGTTTAAACCTATGCGACCTGGTGTGGAGGATCCAACCATATCAGCTGGATAGAGAGTAACTTTCACAATAAAATGACTATTGTTGTAATTTATTTTAACATTTACCAGTGGCGGTTTCTGAATAATAGCGAATGGGGGTTTATATATATTAAAGCTCTGGTAGACAAAAGTTTATTTTACCAATACTTACATCCCTAAATCACACTCTCCAGGTGAAATACATTTCCACCCTGAAATACACAAAAAATACTCTTAAATTTTGTGTGACTATAATTCTCAGCTAAAGTGTATATCAAATATCTACAAGGCACATGTAATTGTACACAGCAGGATTTAATTTTGAGAAATAGAACAATAAAGGTACTTTTTTGGGGTTTATTGGTTTTATTCAATAAAATGTGGGTTATAAAATTTAAAATACACAAAAAGAAAATAATTTTTTTTAGACTAATGAGCTAAAAAATTAAAAAGTTATTAAAAACATCTTACTGTATTCTTATAACAAAAATGCTCATGAAATGCCATTAGTTATATCATAGAGTCAAAAGAATTACGGTAGAGCCGCGGTTATGCGAGGTAATGTGGTACCTCGGATAAGTTATTAAAAACATCTTATTCTTATAACAAAAATGCTCATGAAATGCCATTAGTTATATCATAGAGTCAAAATAATTACAGTAGAGCCACGGTTATCCGAGGTAATGTGGACCAAGGGTACCTCGGATAAGTTATTAAAAACATCTTATTCTTATAACAAAAATGCTCATGAAATGAAATTAGTTATATCATAGAGTCAAAAGAATTACGGTAGAGCCGCGGTTATCCGAGGTAATGTGGACCGAGGGTACTTTGGTTAAGCAAAAACTCGGATAACATGAACTTGAGAGGGAAACGTATAGTAAACTGATATAATTAATTAAAACATAATCAAAGATGTGAAAAAAGGCATCTACTGTATTATCAAATGAAAAACTAAAGTTCAAATAAAAATAAAATACAAAATGATAAAAAAGACATACATAGGCTGCAGTACAAATTATTACTTAAAGAAGTCCATAAGTGCTTTCTGTTTAACAGAACTCGTTCGCTTGTGCGCCGTATCTATTTTTACACTAGCCTACTGATTTTCACTTTTTTATATTGCACATTGCCATAACACAGCAAGTTTGAGTTTTATTGAACGTGTCATTTAGTGAAAAAGCATTAACAAAATTGTATTGATGATTAGTAATGCATTGAAATTATTGTATTGTACAGTACAGGCAGTCCTTGTTATACGCTGTCCTGATTTACACGATTTTGCTTTTACGCGGTAAAAAAAGTCCTTGAAAGGTTTTGTAATTGAGCTGAGTTGTTTGGAATGTAGGGTACAGTTGATAATTTTGTAAGTTATTGGTGAACTGTTTGTCATCTCACTATCCCCTCAAGGTCAGTGCTCTTATAACGGTACTCCTACCCACCCCTACTTGCTCTGTCATTGTCTGGGTTTGTCTATTTTTACAACTTAGTCACTTAGTCACATCAAGCTATCATTCGCTGTCAGTAGGAAAATATTGGTCTCGAGTGATAATCTAAAATGTAGTAAAATACTTAATTTCTTTCAAAATGTTTTACCGACAAAATTCTTTCAAAATTAAGGTACCGAAAAAGGTAACGAATTAGCTACCACAATCACTACTGAAAATATTACGAAACACTATAAATATAATACTTAATAACCCTCCGATGGTTCACTACATTGCCTCTTAAACGTCACAATAATAAACAATTGCGACGGGAAAAATCATTACATAAATTTAAACATCACAGTAATAAACAACCACCTAGACCACTTGCTACTTATAAACTGACGGGGTCAAAAATTCGAAACGAAAGATATGAGATATAACAGATAACAGTACATCCCAGCCCTCCACCCCCATCTATGCAATGAAAAAGGAAACTAGTAAAAAGATGGAACACTTTTTCGAGACTTCGGCTCGTCCGGACAGATCACACGAATTAAAAGAAAATTAAAGTTAAAAATTACTATTTTATTTGTTATATTTAGTTTAAAAATAAGTGATCCCGACGTAGGCCTACTACGACTTTTTAACTGTCAAAATCGGGTTTCCCGTACCCAAAAACATTTAAAACGTTCCCCACACTGTATTTTCAAAATGTTGATCCGAAAACGAACCCGACGAGCTACGACTTTTTAAATGTCAAAATCGGGGGTCTTTTCTATTATACAACCGCATGGCTCAAACTAGGGCGCAAATTTACTATTCGACCCTAGGCTAACCGGGTAACCTATGGCAACAGAAATGCAAGAATAATTAAAAAAAAACCTAAAAGGTTCTAACCTGTAGTATTTAGTCACAGTATATTTACCTGTATTAGTATAGAAAATAGTTTGAGCCATGCGGTCGTATAATAGAAAAGACCCTAAATTGGTTTTCCCTTACCCAAAAACATATAAA
The DNA here is from genome assembly GCA_018207615.1 of Philaenus spumarius. Taxonomy (NCBI): domain Eukaryota; kingdom Metazoa; phylum Arthropoda; class Insecta; order Hemiptera; family Aphrophoridae; genus Philaenus; species Philaenus spumarius. The sequence goes on along the minus strand of JAGFPH010000180.1, from coordinate 721,395 downwards.
ACTATACCTCACACTTTATTTTCATAATTTTGACCCAATATTTTTAAAATTTTGATCCAAAAACGTGACCTTGACGCGCTAAGTCTCATGCAAGAAAGCTCAAAAGCTTTTCAACTCTCCGCAATACGAAGATTTTGGTACCACCAGAAGTTTTCTACGATGTCCGTGAGTGCTTATATCATGTATCCTACAGGAAATCAGATACACAAAAAATCATCGCATGATTTCAATACTTCGGCATTCTAATGCGAGCCGAAGTAATAAATGAGTGTGTACGCACATCACATTGTACGCATTTTACTGATAAAGTCTGATTTCGAATTTCGGTAAAATTAAATTAAAATTTATATATTTTATGCGGTGAAAATTAAATAGGAACCATGTCCGACTTGCAGCTTGCAGCAGAGAGCAGACAACACATTTTGTGTGTGTGTGTGTTGGTGTGTATGTAGGCCTATATTTATCGTACAAACCGATTAGGCTGACCTTTGTTCCCATTCATTTCTTATCTATTTTTCCCCAAAATAATTATTTTTCCTTATTTTTTGTAGATTTTGCCCGGTCAAAATTTCCCCAGCTCAGTCCCAAATTCCCCCGAACCTCGTTCGGGCGTTCGGACATATTCTGCAGGCCTGATGCGTAGTAGAGTGTTCCGCCAACTGGGCTGCCCCTAACTCTACTAACAGACAGACTGCGAGATGACAAAAGGGACAGTTCGAACAACCTATCCCTTCGTTCCATTTTTAGAAGAAAACGGAATCGTAAAGCAACAGAAGGAAATAACCCCGGATGATGTAAAAACCTACACTAAATTAGAGCGAGGTCGAGAGCATTTGCCGCGTCTACGTGTGATATGAGTTCAGTTTGAGCGTTCACCTCCTCTTCTCTTTCCTCCGAGCCGATGAACGCTTTATAGAACAGATACCAGCAGATGTCCCCGCACTTAATTTACGCCTTAACAAGTCAATACGTTGATATTATTCATGAAATCCGCCTATTCCGAATTCCCGCTAAACCGAACAGTGTTCGGTCCCAATTAGTTCGGAATAGCAGGACTCTACTACTGTACATAAAAATAATAATTGAAGCTTCATACATAAAATTAACGGAGTATAAAATATACCCAAAATTTTCACAGTAGATCACATGCTAAAAGCCTAAAGAAATAGGGAAGGTACTAATATATCAATTTTTAACCTGATACAACTGAAATATCCTTTACTTTAGCATAGTTACTTTTTCATCTCTGGTGATTGTATATCTGTGCTTCTGCTTTTATCTACCCTAGTTTGTATCTACTTGTAAGTTGACTACTCAGTTTTGGTATTCTAGTTTGGGTTTAGTGTGTTTTTCAAATTATAAAAACAACTATGTACTAATAAAATAATGTTTACCCAATTCTGGTACACCATCACACAATATATCCAAAGCCAGTTTTAATGAGGCTATTAATATTAAATGAGTAATTTATTAACTACCGGTAATATGAAATAACTTAAAACTTAAAAGTAGCCTATCACTAGCCCAAAGACACGCACCACATCACGTAAAGGACGAGGAAAATAGCTATTAATCTATTTGCTCAGACCTTCTTTCTTTGTTGAGCTGTTTCACAAATATCATAATTAGTAAATTAATTGGCAGAAATCAATAATAGTTATAGAATTTTATTAACTGCTATGATTAATTTAACATAGTTCTACCTTCAGTTGTTAATATAAATCTTATATAGGCCTACATGGTACTATTAATTATATTCTGTATACTTACAGTATCTCATACTGTAGTATGCCTAAATCTCATAACTTTGTATTTGAACTTACCTTGCTTTTATATCTAGGTATAGCCACATCAGATTCAATCTTTGGTGTAGTATCAACTATAAAAAGTACATCACTTTCATCACTTTCTTCTTTGTCCATTATGTTCCTCAAGAAGTTAATGAAAGTTAATGATTATAATTATTATAACGTGTTACAAGAAAAACAACCATGTGTGCTTCGTCAGAAAATTTTTTAACTAGCTGAAATCATACAAACTATGTCATTTGAATTCTAATAAGTGTTAAGTTTCCTATATATATATATATATTGTAATATAAATACTAATAGGTTTGACCATTAATATCCTGGTTCTCACATAAGTTTGCTTTACATAAAAATATAATAAAGTTCATTGTTTATTATTACACACACAATAAAAAGCTGCACATATTTTAGGCTATTAATTTATAATTACAGCCCTTAGACCAATAGAAACTTGATAACATTGCCACAAATTTAGGTACCGGTACTACAATATTTTGGTCTCGGATAAGTTGACCATCTTTGGCCCAAGGATGGTTAAATTACAGAATACAGCTACTTAACTATGTAAAATAACAAAATCCGAACCTAAATTAACTTACCATCCATTTAAAGTATGTAGACTATCCAGTTTGTAACCATATTAAGTTACTAGGTTGGTACCAATACAATACGTTCTTAGAAAAAGTTTTTAGTCAGTTTAATGTGTTCTTTCATAATATGAAAACATTTTCGAAAAACTTCTGGTCAACACATCCTTCATTTTTACTGCTGAAAGATTAACAGTGTTGTCAGATTGGCACCTTTTTTTCGGAAAGTTAAAGTGATTCAAAGGCATAAATTTACTGTTCGACCCTCGGCTGATATTTTTGCAGACGACGATGTTGTTTTACATTCTACTGTTAAATGTTGAATACAGGTAAACATACTGCGACTAAAGACTTTTTTTGATTATTCTTGCATTTCTGTTGCCATAAGTCAGCCGAGGGTCGAAGAGTAAATTTGCGCCGATCCAACTTTTGTCGTTAACAAACAGAAAACATGCGAGACTGGTGAGTTTAAGTTAATTTAGTTCAAGTTTTTTTAAGTTGCTATCGTAGTAAGAAGTGCTACCAATTTATATACATTTCAAAACTGAAAACAGTCCAAATTTAAACTTTAACAGTGAAAACATACTGTTACAGAAGAATTTAAGTTAACAAACTGAAGAATTTAGTTTCGTTCAGGTTTTTTTCAATACACATGATATTTTAAGAATTGTTATTATTTGACTTTTTGGTATCAATAAAGTTTTGTTTCTTTTCTGTAGATCAAACATAATGAAAATGGTTCAAATATTTAACCTGCATTTTTGGCGCTTTCTCTCATAATTTCTATAATACTTGTCTGCCGCTAAAATCGTTTGATTATAGACTCAGTTTAATGTGTAGTTTCATAACATGGAAAATTCTACTTTATATGGTCACGTTGTCATATATATATAATTACTGTACCCAAGTGTTCATAGGCCTAAGAGTAGTCCTATTTACGATTTAGGTTTAAAGACCTAATATAAGGAAAAGGAGTTTTTATTCTAAACCACTTTGTACATGCCATCAACTGTACTAATTAGAAAAACTTAAGTACCTGTCAAATTTGGTCAGTTTTAGTTCCTTCCTTTTTATAAAGCAAAAATAGTTTACATTAATAGGTTAGGAATTAGTTTTGCGACACAAAATAAATTATTGCAGCTTAAAATATATGTTAGTATAAAATATTTTGCAGTTCAATAAATAAATAACTTCTTTTTAATAACCTACCTTGTAATAAATAACCACACCCAAAAATTAATTCACAAAACTATTACAGAAAATTTAATAAACACAAGTCAACAAGAAATCTGGTGAGATTTGTGGCCTAATCGCCTAATAGGACAAGTACAAACAAAAACAAACCACAACCGTCACCACAATAAATACCACATTTGGCAGTTGGCACCTTAGCCTAAAACCTGGAAAGAGAAACCAAAAGTCCAGAATGGATAGTATCGATAGGTACATATGTTGTTACAGTATTGGGGCTTTTTCGCAAGGCCATGTACAATAATTACACCAGTTTATTTTTCATGTTTGACCCATTTAACGTAAATATTTTCAAAATTCAAATAAAACCTACTAATATTGGACAGAAAACCTTTGTTTTGGTATAATTCGCATGTAAATCGGTCCAGTGGAAGTCTCAGACGAACTGTCCAAAGGATTGAAAAGGTTTACTTTTTCTCCCATGTTAAATCTCCATAAGAAAAGTCTATTTTTTATTTTTGACTTATTTAACGTAAATATTTACAAAATACAAATAAAACCTGCTAATATAGGACTGAAAACCTTTGTTTTGGTAAAACCCACATGTAAATCGGCCCAGTAGAAGTCTCAGACGAACTGTCCAAATGTTTTTTTCTTTACGGCTTTAAATATATAGATTAAAATTAAGGGAAAAGTTCAATTTCACTCAAAATCCAAAAACAAGAATATTTCTGGAATCTACAGAAGTAGACCAGTAATATTGGTTATTAGAGAAAATAACGATTTTTCATAAATAAAAAAGTTAGCAAATGTGATGAAGTTCACAAAAGTACATCCAAAAAATGGATAAAAAAGCAAATTAAAAGTTTTGTATGTAAAAGAAAGGTTAATGCAAACAAAGTTCTATAATAAAAAATAATAAAATGATCAAGATAAATTAAATTAAAAAGGTGACAGAATTCACGCTTTTAAGAGGTTTTAAAGTAAAAATAAAGGTTCTTATTTAGGACTAAAGGTAGAAACAGACAGGTTTATAATAGAAATGTTATGGAAGGTTACCAGTATTTTAAATAAATTTCGGCTAGTTAAATTAAAACAAAACCAGTTAGTTATCGTTGGAATAGACTATATCCCAAGAAGAAAAAAGTGATAACTCGGCGGAAAACAGCGGACAATACCTTAAAGTAGACGCTACAGCAAAGTGAGAACGAAAACAGAAAGGAAAAGTGGAAAGACAAAGGAGGAGTCGCGGAAAAGCGCGAGTCAGCGAAAAACGTGCCATGTGAGCGAACTAGACGTCTGAAAACACCATTCGAGATTATGCAGAAAGAGTGTCGCGTGCCAAAGAAAACAAGACCATCAAGAGGGAAATACAGTAACATTTAAGAAAGTTGTGAAAGAAAAAGGAGAACAATAGAGAATTAGTCGACAGAGAAGCGGGGATTGAAAAGGTGCTCCGCGAGCCAAGAAGTAGAGGAAATACGTCACACTGTCAGGTGGGAGAAGCTGAAGACAACGGAAATTAATCATTTTAATAAAAAAAATGGAAATAAAAGGAAGATAAATTTAAATAATTAAAAAATTAATTAGCAGAAAGTTTTCTTAAAAAATGTGAGAAAGGCCTAAATTAAAATCTGGTACTATCCAAAAGAAGGGGTGTACCAGGAGTGACGTTAGGACGGATATAAAGGGTGAAACCCTCTCCAGCGAAGATGACTTACCATTTTGCGACGTATAGTGTTATGTTTTGCAATGTGTAATAAAGATATATTTTAGTACCTATATTAGTTATTAGAGTTAGTGTTTTGTATTATTTAAAGGTATTAACCAGTAAGACAGACCAGGAAGTACTGTATAGTATAAATACGGAAATTGTAGCAAGGTCGCGTGAGGGTTCGTTAAACGCGGAACACGGAACTCGCGTTGCTATGGTTTGTTTTCGAGATGACAACAAAAGGAAGCGATGGATGGGATATATACTGGAGCTTAACATAGATTCGGGCCTAGTCTGTTGTTAATGTGTTGGGCCGGGAATTAGGCCAGTTCGTCGTGAAAAGTGCGGCCAGGAAATCGAAACGGGGATTTCCGATCAGCTCGAAGTGTGGACCATCGAGATCTCAAGTGAAGGAAGTACCTGTCGAAGACACAACACACTGAGTAAGCAAAGCAAAGTATTTTGGTCTATTGTTAAAGTCACATTGTATTCAGAGTTTTGGGGTTATTAACATAAAAATAACACGCTTCAGTTGCCAACACCGTAATCCAGTTTGTCTTATAAAGGTCAATACCTAGTAAAAGAAATGTACGTAGCATAAGTAAAGGCTAATGTATCAAACCATATATATTTGTATTATTGTATTGTATGAGTAAACATAGAGAAATAAGTACCACTTAACCACTGGATGCATTATTATTGAACTGTAACTAGTCAAATTAGAGTTTGAACCCCGGTAATAAGGGTAGTAGTAATTTCAACCCTAATAATAGATGAATTATATTATTACGACGTCTACATGACGTACAACTTACGATTTTATTCAAGTAATTGCTAAGTACTATGCCAAACAGTTCTTAGTAGTTTTAAATATCATACAGGATTTTTACTACGGTACGTAGTACGAGCGACATACCGCGGACACCTATCTTCCAGGAATTTAGACACCAAAAGTCGGCGGTCGGTGCTTGCTTCAGAATTAAGGTCTGTGATATCGGATATACGTTATTCCCCGTAAAATAATTTGCCTGAGTAAATTCAATTAAATTTATTAAAAATACTGGTTTGAGTAGGTTAGATTCGATTCTGGTAAAATCGTAAATAAATTGTAAATTAAATTAAATTCAGTAAATATAAATTCAAGATAATAATTAAAATACATTAAATACATAATTAAATAAAATTTTAATAAATGGTAAAGTTAATTAATAAAAGAAATTATTAATTAAAAATTGTTCTGCCTGCCAAATCTAATAGGTAAATTAATTCTATATTGAAATATAAATTATTGTATGTAATTTGTGTGTTTACAATAATTGGTCTTAACGAAGAAATATTATTTTTATTTTGCAAGTTTAGATTTTTTGAATAAATTAATTATTGATTTTCTTACAACTTACTTGAGAGTAATCAATTACCTGTTATATAGTTATCCATTCACAATATTCTCCTTTAGTATTAAAATTATAATTGTGTCTAGCTGTAGTAATATCCGAAGCACAAATAAGTCAAGTTATATAAGTTCAGTACCAGTGTTCTCGCTACTCAGAGATCAAATATTAAGAGTAGGTACTCGAAAAATAAATTCTGAGCTAAGCAAATTTAAAAGTAAATTTAATTATTGTTAGGTACTGGAAGGTCTTCAAGAGATTTTTTGTCAAAATATTTATAAAGATAAATATTAGACACCCAGTTAGTTGCATTGCCTAGGCTGTACAAAGTGATTGCCTAAACCTTCCAGAAGTGGTGTAACTTATTCTGCAACGATTACAGTGCAAGTAGTGTTACCAAAAAAAGGGACACGAGAGTATTTTAAAATTCAAATCCCAAAAAAGGGAAAAGAATCGTTGTAGAGGTGTCACTGTAAAAAAGGGTCACGTAAGTAATCGTTGTAGTATAATGAAAGTAATAATTATTGTAATTCATTATTATAATAGACTTAATGCAATCTAACGTAAAACCGGACCGTGATCTGGACGCCTTACCTCTATGCCCATCTGTTATGTTGCTATAGTGATATTTTTAAATAGGAATATTTTTAAACTTAAAGATGGTCTAAATTAAAATTTTCAAAAACTTGAATAAATTTCTTTACAGTGAAGTTTAAAAAGAATTAAATTATTGTTTGTTTATAAACTAAAATGCTATTAAACATTAACAGCAATGCCGTTTTTAAAATTCCAAAAAACTCCAAGATCAAACATACTAAATGAAAGTTCAAAAAAGAATAATCTCCACCATTCTGTTTTCACAAGTACTGGAAATTCACATTACATTGGAAATTGGCAAAATAATTTAAAAAATGGTAGGTATAATTTTCCTGATTTTTTTTCTCTCTCAACTTAACCCTTTCAGGACCAACTTATCAAAAAATTTTAAAGAACTATTTTTTCTCCTTTTTTTGGGTTTAAATTGGTTCATTTTAGGTAGGATATTTTTTATATAACATAAAAATATTTATTAATATACTTTTTTGACATGGTACTTTAAAGTACCGACAGTCCTTTATGACAATTATAGGTTGTTTTCTTATGGTACAAATAAGTACCGCCAGAACTCTTTGCCATAATATAGATTTTATTATATCAGATTTATAAAGCAAAATAAAACAATGTAACATGACAAAACTTTTTTAAATATCTAGAAAAATACAAAAATATTTATTTTGTGAACATGAAATACAATGTAGAGCCTCTAGAGGAGAACTTCATGGAAGTCGGCAAAACAGTTTTTCTTGTCATTGATACATAAAAACACTTTACAATGGCTGCATTTACTGTGAGGCCTAGACTGAATCTTTTTCTTGCTGCAGACCTCACAGCGCCCACGCTTGTTGTCGAACATCGGCCAGTGGACCCCTTTGTTTCCCAGACGGACGTCTCTTGGGACGGAGAACTCACTTTTCCGTCGCTTTACAGAAGAAGATCCTACAGCAATGTCCTCAACCGATCTTCTCTTTCTTTTTGTTGTAGTGTAACTCATTAGGCCCTTTGCAACCATCCGTCTAAATTCTAGAACTGTAGTTTGTTCAAACAAAATTCCATAAATGACATAGGAATTCACAAATGTAATGTCCATCAAACCCCAAAACAATCTATGCCACCACTTGACAGATTTTCTATCAACGTTGTAGAGAGCTCTGTAGCGATCAGCAAGATCGACCCCTCCCATCAGTATGTTGTAATCCTTTACAACCTGTGGGCATTTAACATCTATTCTAGAGCCATTTTTTTGAGTCCGTTTTACTTTAGTTTCTTCTGTTCCATGGTAATTTGAAATAAGTAAAATTGACTTGCTATCTTTCCACTTAAAAATACCAACATCAGCACTTGAATAGCGATGGTCCCAAGATCCTCGTTCTAAATATGCATCTGATTTCATGTCAGGTATGCCTGCTCTGTCACTTCTTAGCGTTCCACAAGCCAAAACTTGTTCATTTTTCAGCCTCTCTAAAAGAGGAATAGATGAAAAGTAGTTGTCAAAAACAACTATACGTCCCTTACCCCAATGTTCTTTAGTTAGTGACAGTACAACCCGTTCGCCCAAACCGTATTCCTTAAATTCATTTTCCACAGTTTCATTTTTTCCCTGGTAAACTTCAAAATTTAATATATAGCCTTTTTGGTCACCTAAGCACCATAGCTTGTAGCCTCGTTTTATGGGCTTTTTAGGATTATACTGTTTTAGTGAACTGCGCCCTTTGAAAAGGATCATTGATTCATCAATACTAAGTTCACGTGTACCATTATACAGAGTTTTGAATTTTTTGTTGATCATATCAATAAAAGGCCTCAGCTTGTGCAATTTATCTTTTGTTTGAGGAGTAATGGTACTGTTGTCATTTATGTGAAGGTTTGATAAAATTTCAACAAATCTTGTCCTAGTCATAGCAGATGATACAGGTCTCACATTCAAATCATCTGATGTGGACCAATAGTTCTTCAATGAAGGGATTACATGGTACCCCATAAGAAAGTTAATACCGATGAATACTAGAAGTTCTTCTTCTTTTAAATTAAGGTTCTTACCTCTTTCAGTAGCATATAAGTTGGATTGGAAAACAAGGTGTCTTACGATGTGTTTATCGAAGAACTTTAAAAACACTTCTGTGGCTGTTTTGCATCCTTCAAACTGTCCTTCAACAGGGCCTGGAAAGGAACAGAACATTTAGGTCCTGCAGTAATCAAGAGTATTTATTTCATAGAATTTATTGGAACGAAGTTCCTTTGCGGATTGTGGTAGAAGTTAACAAATTTGTATACAAAACAATCTAATAATAAATGGCAATTGAAAGATTAAAATTAGTGTGTATGTTGCCGTTAAGGCTGGTAAAAGAATTGAAGAAAAGGCGTGATGGACTTATACATAAAAAATATATATTAGGCTAAGCTTTTATAAAATTAGTATTAGTAAGTAATGACAATTTTCTCACCTTCATTGTCATTATAAGTAGGAACCGTTGTAGTTAGGTCCTTCTTCTTCCACTTGCGGTTGATGTCATCTCTTTTTGCTACCTTTTTCTGGTCGTTATCATCTTTCTTAGATTTAAGCTTACTTTTAGTTTTCTTTTGGTCTTTCACCCTCTTTTTTGGATTGATTTTGGATCCTACTATCTTATTGTTTTTATTCTGGCCAGGCTTTTTTTCTTCAAGATTGTTCAAGCTGCTTGCAATGCTTGTGGGTTCACTGGGCTCAACCAAAGCTATTATTTGATTGTTGTCAGGATTTTCAACATTTTCATAGGCGCCTATAGCAATCAAGTCATTAAATACATTGTCAAAATTATTCACCGATGATTGGTCTAGGCCTAAAACATTGGTGTCCTCACTACGGCCTATGGCGGTTTCTTCATTATGGTCTGCGGTGATTTTTTCTTGGCTAGGATTAGGTCTTGTTTCCTGCAATATGCAATCATTTGAACTTTGAACTAATTCAATATTACCTAACCTAGGCCTAAATCTTATAGTGTCACTTAGACTTGCCTGCTCGGCACTGTTAGTAATGATCTCTTCCAATTCACTGTTATTTGGCTTTGTTCCTTTTAGGCTAGGGATGCTATTCCGGATTAAATTATGTTCATTTATAGGCCTAACTAATATGTCTCCACTACCTGTACATAACCATTCATCTTCATCACAAAAGTCATCATCACTGGCATCTGAAAGCACATTCACGTCAGGTATCTCTTCAATAAGGATATTTTCAATATCCTCGTCAGCCAAGATATTATCTCGATCCATAATTAACCACTAATTGAATAACACTGTTGCTCACAGCCTACACTAATTTTTATTCACAAAAAATAACCCACAACAGAAGAAAACTGAACAGCTGTTTATAGCACTGCTGTTGCCATAGAGTCCTGAAGGTACTAAAAAGTACCACTTGCAATTTAGTTTGTAAATATTGTCACACACCTTTACAGGGCTAAATAAAATATGGATAGACTACATAAATGTATAAAGAATTCAATTTTGTAAGAAGTATGACGAAAATTTAATTGTATCACATTATAAAAAAATGATAAAAATTGGGTTTATAAATCAGTCGGTTACCATGGACACAGTACCAGTCAGTGCTACAATCTGTTAGCAAAAATTGAAAATACTAGCAGAAATTTATATTTTAGAGGATGGTAATAGTACTCTGAAGTACCTTCAGTCCTCTAATGGGTTATATATCAGTTATTTATGTAGAAATAGGTCTCAACAAGTAGTGGTACTTAAAAGTACCGTGAGTCCTGAAAGGGTTAAATAAATACAAATTTTAAAATTATTTCATTTACAAGGGAATACGTTAGTATATTTATATTGTCTTTGAAAAAATAAATGGATAGGCCTACAAAAGGCTAAACTGAAAATAAATTCAGACCTATTTTAAAAAAAAACTAATGTTAAATTTTAGATAGTGTAAGCCCATCAAATATTAAAATTTCAAATAAATAAATTCAGAATAAAAATAAAGTTGGGCAAAAAATACCAGAAGCTCATGTGGTGTAGACTAGGCTACTTATAAAATGTTTATGAATAATATATGTTTTTTTTAATGACTAATATGTATTAGCCATTTAAAAATTATGTTCTGTTGAGATTAATGTCAGACAAAACATTTTTCTTAATTTAAAAAGGTTGTATCGGCCATAACTTATTATTTACAAGAGGTTACTTTTCTTGTTTTGCAGGAAAGGGGACTTTTGTATCAAAAAACAACATTGTATATGAAGGAGACTGGGTGGAGGGTCTAAGACATGGATATGGAGTTCAGAGCAAGATAGAAGAGGACGAATCTATAACACTGCTTTATGAAGGAGACTGGGCTTTTGGAAAATATCATGTAACAAATTTTAAACTCTTTATTTTGCTTATTGCTCAATGCTGTACTAAAATTAATGACTTATACAAAATTTCTAATAAATATAAACATTAAACATTTATTATTACCTACTAATAAAGTAGTATTTATGTATAAATAGTGCCTGCCCTATACATAAAATAGTATCTGGTTGACCAAGCTTCACTCTTTATTTTTTATGAAATGTTAAATTTTAATATAAATACAACATAGGAATTAGGCCTGCTTACTAAAATATTATGGTAGACATATAAAAATACTAACCTAAATTGGAAACATTCCATGATGTTTGTAAATTGGTATATTTATACATTGATACAACTAACTATTACATAGTTTAACCTCTCTTATAATAATTTTATTATAGCTGTTAGAGAAAACAGCTGATTATTGCACCTAGCATAAATATCAGCTGAAGTATGTATTTTAATAGGCAAATATGTCTTTCTTTAAAGACTGCTATATTGCCTTTTAAACAAATTCTCCCAAAAATCAAACCTGCACCAAAGAATTGTTTGAAGCTAAAAGAGTAATTTCACCAAATATGTTGGAGTTGTTTTCAAGAACCAAGATTTTGTCTGATGAAGAGTGTCTTTGAGAGATTGGGGCAATTAGTCAACCACTCTATTTTTAGTTATTTTACTGTTAATGTGTCATCAACAAATATACTTTTCATTTACTAGTGACGGAAGTTCATTTATATATGGGGTGCTTCAAAATGAATATCGGGGTTTTAAGGCTTTATAGATTTATTACATTTAATTTACAATTATAAATAATACATCAAATGAAAGAGCAACTCAAAGAGTTTTGTTGGTACACCTGTGAGCATGCACATGCATTGTTTCCTCTGTCTTCGGTTAGAACGTGCTGTAGTATCAAGGATGGCGACTAGTGAACAGAAAACGTTTTTTGTTTTACAGTTTGCAAAGGACTGAAGCTGTAGTTACAGTGGATTGTGCGTCCCCTATCCTCCAAGTGATAATAACATCCGTAAATGGTATCATTAGATTGAAGACAGGGAAGAGTACAAGACGACAAGAGTGACTGAAGAAATTGTTAAACGATTTAGAGTCTTTCACGCTTAGCCACAAGAAATTAGATTAGAAGGGTGGACATGCGATTTTTACCTTTGAGGGTTCATAAATGATCATGTATATGTGCCTCCGCTACCAATTGACCTACCTGACTTAAGAAACAGGATTGAAGCAGTTGTTGCAACAACTACCCAGACACACTGAACAAGGTTTGGGACGAACTCGGCATTCGACTCGATGTGTGCGGTGTGACCAATTGTATTCACATTGAACACTTAGGAAAAACTGTTGAGTTGCTCTTTCATTTGCTGTATAATTTATAATTGCAAGTTAAATGTAGTAAATACTAAAAAGCCTTAAAACCCCGATATTCATTTTAAAACAAACGGTATAATAAAAACAAATGGTCCCAATACTGACCCCTGCAGCACCCAAAGTATCATCTTTCCATTTGGAAATAAATTTCATACCATATTTATAAACTGCAGTTCATTGTTTTCTATTAACAAGATATGAACCAATCAATGAAAGACAACTCTAGAATCAACCCCATAGTTCCTCAGTTTAGATAACTGTACCTTGATTCACACAATCAAAGGCCTTGTCTGAGTCACTTAATTTAAAAACCTAACCAATGTCTGCACGTACCCTAACCAATTCAGAACCAATAGGCCCTACTATAATTCTTTCAGAAACCAAATTTTCTATTAAATTAAGTCATGTCCATTCAAATACTTTAGTAATACTAGAGTAAATTATGTTTTCAAAAATGTTTGAAAAGTTACTTAGAATTGAAATAAGGTTGCAATTGCCAGTGTTTGTCTTAACTCTCTTCTTAAAAATTGAGGAAAAGTGTGAACACTTTAGATTATCAGGGAAAGCTCCAAGCATCTAACACTGATTTATTATTGAAGAAAGTTTATCTACAGTATCTACAGATGGTTTAATTGTATTCAAATGTATTTCACCCCAACCCCATGAGTTTTTATTTTTTAATCAACAAATTATATCAACAACTTCCTTCTTACTTTTAGATAGCAAATTATGTAATGAAAAGCATGAAATAGTTAAATATCTCACTCCACTATATTTCTCTTTAGTCTGAAACAATTATCACACTCAGAATCTCAGCTCCCTTCTCTAAATAGCCAACAGGATTGTGTCTACTAATATTAGTTCTATATCTTTATTGCTCGCCAGCTAAACTTTAAAATTGTCTTATATTGGGAATTTTTCTACAAATCGCTAATCGTTAAAAATGTTGTAGACTTCATTGTATATTCCAGCTAGGCAGGACTAATGCACACGGCTTACTAGAAGTGGATATCAGTCTTGACTATCATTGACAAAAAATACCATACTATTAAAAAAATTATAAAGAACTGACAATCTAGATAAAAATTACTATGCGTCATAAGCAATGAATCAGCAAATATAGATCTCGTGACAATATCGGGAACAATTTACTTTTGTTCAGACTAATTGGTTGAACATTCTATCAAGATATCCAATTACTCAATAAAATGTGTGCAATTTAGTAAACTTATATTTTTGAAAATTACTAGTAAAATTAAGACGGCTGTAACAAAACCTCTTTCTCTAGGGATTTGGCAGACAACATTTTGAAAATGGAGAATATTATGAAGGAGAAATGGAAGATGGCAAACGATGCGGAATCGGTCGAATGTGGTTTAACGATGGCAGGTTCTACGATGGGCAGTGGAAAGACAACCTGTTCCATGGACTTGGTCTTTGTGTTTACAGTAAGATAATATATATATTTTTAAATATTATATTCTAACAAAACTTTATTGGTTTTACGAGTCCATACTAGGTGAAATTGTTTTAGGGCCATTTTGTTTGAGATTTAAAAACAAAAAAATTGTATGGCTCCATTGTAATAAGTGTATTATTCAGTGCAATTATATAAATCTGCACAAAATTAATATATTAGGGGTACGGAATACCCAGCTATCAAGAGGTATATTTTTGAAATTTTAGGTATATAAAGTCGACTATTTAGCACACTCTCATGATGAAAGAAGCATACATATTTTTAAGCTGTATTACTAGCTTCAAGTAATTGAATTCAAAAAATTATAATACAACTAATATGTCTAAAAGCAGTCAGCGTATTTGTTTTTTCAAAGTGTACATAACTGTTCTGGACCAAAACTTCTAGTGATAAATAAAATTCTGGTGGTAGAGTAATTTAAATAACTGTATTCTACTAATTTGTTAAGTGCATTACATATACATACTACATGTCAAAAATAAAAACAGTAACTTAAAGTAAGATCCTTCTTTTCTTCTTGCCAGCCATTTTGTCTATCACTTTATCTGGTTCAACAGTAATGTCCCAATGGATGGATAACATGGCTAGAGCACTGAATCTTTTATCACCCATTACAATATGAGGCGATGTTTTTGCTGCTCTCTCTGCAGCAGTCTAATGCGTTCTTACTAACAATATGATAACATGGCAGATTTATTATTGTAGGTTTGAAGACGTTACACTTTTGTAAATACTGTCATATTACAAAATTACACTACACTGTAAGTTATTTGTACTCTATGTCTATATATATGCAATATTATAGTGCTAATAAAAAAAATTGATGTATCAGGAAATTTCAGGGTGCGCTGCAGCCCGGAAAGCCCACTTCCTGGCTACGTGCCTGGTGCAACAGTATTATCAAGCGATAATATTGTTTCCTCTTGTTGATATACTAGTTCATGTTTGAAATAAAAGCAAGGCTTGAAGAAAATAACTTGGAAATCCTCAACCTTTTGAGTGAAGTTCTGAGTGAAACCCAAGTATAGATTTGACCAAGTAGAATTTGTGTGTAAATATTACACTTAGGACAAAGAACTTCTCACTTCTGAGCTGCAGTGGTTTTACACAATGGATGTGATAGAAAAAAAATAATGGCACTTTTGAATGGTTTTGGTTGCTTTTTTCCCTCCCCAATGAATTCTGCATCCTGCAAAAGATCTTTTCACCATTGCGAAGATTAAGAACATACTGCAGGAATACAACCAGTCAAGAGAGGTTATCCTCTTTGGCTCTTTTTTATATTGAAAAGAACATTAACAATTTAAAAGTTCTTAATAATTTTAATTCAAATTGGAAAATAAGATTACATTTTGTCTAAAGAAAAGTTCTTAGTAAAACCCTTGTGTAAAACTCCTTAGTACACCCTGAAATAAAATCCTCAATCCTAATGACGGTTTGCTCATCTGTGATGAGGGTATAAATGGTACCTGGGTCATGGTGCATATAATGGGAAGCGAGCTACCTGAAATACCAGGTGACCTCTCAGGGAAATTTAACCTTACTGTACATGCAGGCTCTGTGCTGTGGACCTCAATAATACTGCACTCTTCTTGGTAACCTTATGGAACCTTATCAAAAGAAAAACAAACAGAACCATCCACCAGCTGGAAGCTCAGACCCAGGCCTCAGAGCAAGCTTACTCTGTCCAAATCACAAAACTTTTTGCTTTTATGACTTTTTGCTGACATACGAAAACCAGCAATCGAGCAGTTGATATGGTTCTGTTGACATGGATGTAAACTAAAGTCTGCAAAGGGAGAGGAAAATCCGGTTCTGAGCTGGATGAAGATCTCTTCCTGAATAATCCTGATACCCTGAGTTTCGGAGGTGAGTTGACAGATGCTACTAAGATATGCTTGACAAGCAAAATCCAAACTTTAGGATCAAAGATTGGAAAACCTTGGCAACGAAGGAAGATGTTGAAGGTCATACCTTTGTTTTCCTGGTGGATGATCTTTCTCTGGCAGACATCAGAACAGCGGGATGCAAGGCATATGTAGGTCTGTGGTAAGTCGCTTCTGTTTTGCTGTCAGGAAGAGACAAAGCAGAGGGTCTTACAAGTAAACCTTCATCTACATTTTAAACAAAACAACATGGATTCAGCTTTGATCCAGGAGCCTTGGCTCCACCGAGGTCGGATCACAGGCTGGTAGATGCTGGTTGCTTACATCTTGCAACTCTATTAACCACAACCAAACCTGCATTCTTGTTACGTCTAATTGTGAGCTCTATTTATTTACCATATGACGCCAGAACACAAGGCCTCTGAACCAGATGTTGGTCTCAGGATATTAGTCGCAGGAGAAAATAGCTAAGCAGGCTCTTTATTTCCTTAAAGCGGAATGGTGATTGGTTTGGTTTAGCTCTCACATCATACAGCAAATCCATCAGGCAAGCCAAACTTGACACCTGGAAGCCATTCACCAACAAAGTGAGTAGCCTGAAGGAGGAAGCTAGACTTCAACTAGTCATGGTTTCAAAACAAACCTCATAATCCTGTTGGCGCCTAATGGTACCCAACAGCATATTACACTAAAACTCTGGAAAATACGGCCAAGTTACTACTTGAAACTCACTTCCCTGGTTGCATAAGTAGTGATAGTGCAAAACGACAGTCAAAGTGAAGCTGGGAACAGCTCTTGGACGAGGACAGACTGAAAACTAGCCAGAATCCAATGCTCCGATTTCTTAATTAAAATGGGCAATAAACAAATTCAGCATGTTTAAATCAAATACAGAGCAGTGGACCTTGTGGAAGAAATCATGAAAAACTTGCTGCACGGAACAAATTGACAAGTATACAATGACTTGCATGCTAATGGATTACTGGATCTTTCAGAAGCAGCCCTACAACCTCTATGGAGGGGATTTTCCAAGCAGAAATCCTAGAGATCACTGCCTACAATAAATTAGGTTTATCAAAAGGATTCAGAAGTAGACAAATCCTAATCCTCTCCGACAGTCAAGCAGCACTTCAAGCATTGGACTCAGTACAATTTACTCCAAAGTTCAAATATTACCCAACTTGAAAACATTCCCCAACCCTTGTGCTTAGGAAGGTTATTGCGTGTGTTGACAGTACCTCAAGTCATAAAACTTTTAAAGGAGTGGCAAAACCCGATGTTTTTAGTTAGGTATTTACAACTATTTGTTTTTGTCTCAAACTTCTCATTTTGCCTTGTCAGTAGTTCCTAGGTTATCTCCCAAAAATCTGGTGGGACATTTATTATATAAGGGAGTAATTACTTGTTAGTTTTAGATAATATGTAGAAGGTTTACAACAACTTTGAATAGATTTCATAACTAAGGGTGTTATGATTGATTTTTGTATTTACAACCCCTATGTTTCCATCTCTTGTGCTAAGGGTTGTGTTATCAAAACATTTGACAACATATTTTGGTAATATTTAGAACATTTACAATTTTGAACTAGTCTCATTGTACATAAGGGAGTAATGAATTTTTTGTTCTGTGACCTAATTTTGACCACACATTTCAGTAAGGGTTAATCATATCAAAAACATTCAATACAAACATTTTAAATATTGAGAAGGTTACAATGAATGGATGTGGTACTGTTTTTACTAAGAAATTAATAAATTTCTTCTTTGGTATTTATAGGTTTCCAGCAACCTTTAAAGTTTTCTGCTTATTCTTGTTCTGCCATCGGGAATTATCTAGGGCTGCATTTACCACTAGGCCCGGACAGGGGTGGCATTACATATCTTGTGCCCATGGCCCCTGGGCTCAAAAACATTTGCTGCTGCTCCCCTTCTTAAATCCTCACCGCACGACTCCTCCCCTCCAAAATTCCACCTTTTGTCCTCCTCTACTACAGCATTCCTCTTCCATTTTAAATTTATTCTTATTATTTACTAAATAAGATGCCTACACACAATTATTGGTATTAGGATAACAATCATTAATCCTAAATAATTATTTAATTTTTTATATTTCCTATATATATCAATCAACAAGCACAAAATAAAGGTGCCAGTTTAGGCGAATAAATTAAATAATAAAAAAAATTCCCTATCATCACATCTCCACCAGCAAGTTTCCGATCAAATAATAGTTTTTATGATTGTTCAAAAATCTGTTTTTTTTTCAAGGTAAGTCCATTTGGATTGGTCAAAGTCGCCATCTTTATTTTGATTAAATCCATTTTTGGGCAAAATAGTCTTTAGTAGTATCTATTTCCAGTTGCTTGTGTTTCATTATGACCGCTCAGATTTTTTACGTTTAATAAAAAAACAAAATTTTAATATTGTTTTACATTTTTGTATATACAATAAAAAGAAAAAATATAAGATAATCCTAAGAGTATCTTTCAAATTACTCATGATTGTTTAATATTATATTTTTTAAATCATTTATAAAAATTATTTCACTTCATCCCATTTTAACCACTAACACAAGTACACCTAGTTTTACCATATTTTTAAAACGTAATCAAATACAAGGTCTACAATAATACTGATAATAGGTAAGTAGTCATAATTATTCATTCTGAACCCCTCTGTGTCTCTGAAACTATAAGTACTGAATACAAAAACCTTTATAATGAAAACGTATTTTTTTATTTGAATTGAAAAATGTGATTTCACAGTTTTGAAAAACCTTAACTTTCTCATAAGCTTGCGAAGTGATTTACATAGTTATTTACAAAGACTTTGTTTTTCAACAGAACATGGCAACAGGTATGAAGGTGAATGGAATGAAGGTTTAAGGCATGGTAAAGGGGAATACTACCACTTTGACAGTGGACAAGTGCAAAGGGGAATTTGGAAAAACGATCTGGTTGTTTGTAGTACTATGGAGGACATATTGTTTAGGTTCTGTGCCCTTCAGCCCACTCAGTACCCTATTAATAATGTAAGTTGCACAGAGATGAAATTACTTTTATCTCACTTAGTAAATAGCGTAAGAAAATAATTGTTATATCTCATACAGTGTTTTCAGAGAGGAAAGGGCAAAACATTTTGTGTTTTATCTTTCTGCCCATGTGTGTACTTAAACAAAATATTGAAAAATTAATATTAGGTTGTGATATTTATTTAAAATATGTTAAACATTGGTATATAAGACATTAAAATGGCTTAAATCTGTACAATTTATTTTAAAATAGGAGTAGTTTAACCCTTTGAGGAGTAATCATGTCATATGACGTGATTTCATTTGTTCAGTATAGGAGTGGAAGATTTCACATTTTGATATGCTTCCAGTGTAAAAATTTGTTTTAATCATAATTATTAAATATTGTTTACTATATCCATTTTTAACACATTTATTGCTTTAAAATGTTTGAAAAATCGAGTTTGGGTTTTGTAAAAGTAATCACATTATGTAACATGGTTTTTTTTTACAAACTAGGAACAATGAGAATTAAACACTTAGAAAAATTAGTTCTTGATTTATTATAAAAATTCAGTTACAAAAAATAAGCAGCTCACAAACAAAGTAGTAAAACAAGTGAGCAACCGTGGGACAGAAGACTGAAGCAAACAAAGCGATGTGGCAGTTACGTGTACACAATGTCATGCCCGTTCATTATAGCGCAATAAAGTAGCAACTATTACTACAAAGACACCTTTACAGTACATATCTACACTTTAGTGGTGAAATAACCAATTATTTGAGTCGTAATAGAAACTCGTTCCCATGGCAATCAAAAATGTCATATGACGTGATTACTCTTGTTTGTTACGTTAGTTAAGTTTAGTTAGAGTTGAATGAACTAGTTTAGGTGAATAGACACATTCCGACATACCAGGTACAGTAAGTAGACCAATAAACAACAAAGCAAGTAAAACTATGGAGGGGAAAAAAGTTATAAATAGGAGGGAAGAACAAAAAACCGGGGTCTGTTGGCCGGTAGTGAAGTGAAGAAGAGAACGTGACCGGTAGGAACCAAGCTACACAGGGTTCAAGGAAGATATAAAAAGTGAGGATAATCTTGTGAATTCTTTGGGTTGTTAAGGTCAAATTGGGGATACTCAATATTATTTCAGTCTCTTGAATTCAGTTTTACTTGAGAGTTGGATATTGTAATTAGTTATGAGTTAGTAAAAGGTTTTAGGATCAATAATATTGTAGTCTTAATATATAAGTTCATGATATCTGAATATAAAGTGAATATAGTCTAATGCTTGTATCTTTTCTATTCCTCTCACATAGTTAATATAATAGTAAACCAAGCGGGTTGTATAAGGAACATTCATTGGGCACCGTAACAAATGGTGGAGGCGCCGATTTTTAGGTCTTTACCTAAATTATAATTTTACTGCAGTAGAAAATCTCTTTTATTTCAAGTTTGAAGTTTTGAGAGTACAGATTATTATGATTTTTAGCGGTCTTTTGTGTGAGAAGAGGGCTTGGTTGTAGAATTTTATTTGAATAAAGTGTTGCTTTGTACATGTTGAATTTGTATTAAGATTTGCGTGGCTACAATGAATGGTAGCTATATTTGTTGAGAATGTTTTGTTTTTAAATTAGGTACCTACATTTTGAGTGTTTTTATTTTATATTGGGTGTAGATTATATTGATGTTACTAAAGGGAGGGGCTGATTAAGTTCTTTGAGACTTTTTTTGTGTGAGAGACTTTGATGGTAAATATTTTATTAAGTTGTACTTTTGCCTAGGATGTTTTGTTTTTTGTATTGCAGATTTGGCGTGACAGGTTTGTGTAGTTTAAGTATATTTCTTGTGTTTGGGTTAAGTGTATTTTATGTGTTTTTGTTATGTAGGATATATGTGACCTTTTGTTTCGGTAGTTTTGCAAATAGGCGGTATTTAGTGTTTGTGTTTTTTATATTTTTGCTAGGATGTGTTAGGTAGACTTGACAGATAAATTAAATTAATTATTGTGGAAAGCTGGTGGATATGGTGAAACTAGTTGTAGGCAGAGAGATCTGTTTCATCAGTGTTAGGCCTAATTGCGACACGGTTATCGACACTAAGAGGAATTTGCTGAGCACGCGTGTTGACGGAGACTATAGGTCTAGGAAACATCTTTATTTTGTTTTAATTTGAGCAGCGGTAAAACGGTTAAAAGAGCGAATTGGAACAAGGAAGTCCACCATTTTATAACCCGGGGACATTTAAAGGATTTGCGAGTGAGGATATTTTTGTCCACATAAGCAGGTTCGAGCGTGCGACTAAAGCAAATAACTGGCTGGATGAGAAAAAGGTTGTTTTCTTTCCCATGTTCTTGGAGGCGGTAGCTTTATCTTATTTTGAAAATTTTGAAAGGAAAAATAAAAATGTAATGTGGGAGGACTTCACGAGTGCTTTTCTCCAAGCTTTTGCACCTACAGAGAGCAAGGAGTTATTGTTGATGCAATTGAATGGTAGGGTACAATCGGAAACCGAATCATTAATAAAGTACAAAACCGACATTGAGACCTTGTGTGCTAGGGTTGAACTGGGAATGGCAGAGGAGGAGGTTTGTAATCACATTTTAAAGGGGTTGAATCTGGCAATGTTGCAGCAGATAGCGATGTTAGACAGTTCGATGTTGTTGAAATTAGAAAGAAATATTCAGAATTATGAACGGACTAGCTTCATGTTGCGGAAAAGACTAGGTTTGAATGTTCTGAGCACATGGGCCGAAGAAAGTAAGAAAAAGGAGATAGAGGACAAGATAGATATAATGATGGGAATGATGAGTAGGACGGGGATGAGAGATGGTAGCACCAGGGGTAGAGAACGTGTTAGGTAAAATTCAAATAGTAGGGACTTAGGCCAAGGATATGAACGTACAAGAGAGAAAACATTAATCTTCGCCTGGTTGTGGTTTTTCCAGTAGGGGTCCTAGAGCAGATAGCAGGGCGCAAAGGGTGTATTTTCAAGACAGAGAGGGATGCATAATGTCAGGGGAAATAAGGAGCATAACCGAACAAATGATGGGCCATATAACACAAGCCTATGTTTTGTTTACAACAGACAGGGACATTTTGCTCAGGACTGTAAAGATAGATACCACAAAAAATAGTAACCCCAGAAGTACGAAATGTGTGCTCCGATAGGCTTCACGAAAATCGGAAACATAATATAAACCTAATGAGCAAAAATGACAAGACTAGAGACTGGAAGGGTTACAAAGTTAGGCTAGAGAATATAAGGGATAAATTTATAAAGCATAAGGCACAGCTAGAACATATTAGTTTTTTGAAAGGGTTTTTCAAAGCAGACGCAAAGAGTAAAACAAGTATTTTAGATGTACAGGAAACTAGATTTAAAGTAACAAACAAGAAGGAATATTTACACTCCGAAGCAGATAACCGTAATATGCTTAAAGTAATATGCTGACTCAGATGGATAGGCAGTTATGTTCTTCACCTAAGTTAGGAATTGCTGATGACAGCGTTGGCAGTGAAGGTAATACTGATCGAGATAATACTGAAATTGGTAAAATGTCAAACATCGCCTTGAATGTACCGGGAGTTCTGCAAGGAAGTAAAATACCAATCATATTAGACACGGGGTGCAATATCTCTTGCTTATAAAGTCAGAATTCAAACCGAGCTAAATGTTTGTACAGAACAGCAATATAACACTCACATCTGCTGACGTGACACCCATACACGTAGAGGGAAAGGTTGAGATTACATTCTTAATAGAGGGCATGTTTTACAGGCAAATGGTGTATTTAGTACAACACCTGTTGTGTCCCTTATTGTTACTTTTTGAAATTACTTTTTGATTAGCAACCAGGCTGTCATTGACTACAAGGAGAGGATTGTGGCAATTAATTCCAATGGGTCTAGGCATAACATTAAAATCGGTAAGGATTGGCTAAGCGGGTGTGTGATGGATAATATGACGCATAAAGAAGCTACTAAAAACGAAGTTACTATATATTCAAGAACGGACACTTTAATAAAGCCCCATTCTAGGGTTGAATTAGAAATAAAATCAGACGGACAGATACCAGAGGGGCTACGTTATCGGTTTCTTGAGAGCGACGAGATGACGGTCCCCGATAAGGGAAAACACACCTGTGAAACTGATGGTGACAGTCCCAAAATCCGTATCTCCCAATATTCTCCATGCAACAAAGTTGGGGTACATTATAGAAAGCGAGTCAATGGAAGACATTTTTAAAGGCACAGGATACATGGACTTAGAGAGACGCGATTGATGGTTCGACTTCACAGGAGAGCGGATCTAATGCATTGAGTATTGGAGCAGAGTGTTCAACGGCTAGTGAACGTGGTGTTTTGTGTGACCTAGGAGGAGAGAAGATTGATATCAACTTAAACCTACCAACTGAAAATTTTGAGGAAGCTAGGAAACTTATTGGGAAATATATATATCTTTTTGCCCGAGGACCTGGAGGATCTGGAGGAGGCAAATATGCCACCATACGAAATAAAGATGACTTCCGAGGTTCCCATCGCATTACCACCCTACAAGTTAAGTTTTACAGAGAGGATGGAGATGGATAAGCAGGTGGAAGAGTTGAAGCGAGCAGGAGTGGTTAAGGATTCACAGAGTCCATTTGCGGCAACAGCATTTCTAGTTAAGAAGCCGGAGGGAAAGTGGAGGATGGTTGTAGATTATCGAAAGTTAAACGAAAACTTAGAGCCAGATAGGAATGTTTACTTCCAGGAACCGTCAGGATTTGCAAAGTGGATGTACATAGTAAAAGTGACAAGTATCCAAACACATCAAAATATCAGGAAAACGATAATGAGTGTTGGGGACTTTCTTAACTAGCTGGAGAACTACACACGTTGAATGCGACCGAGGAGAATGTCAACAAACAAATACACCCAGTATCATTACCCAAGGACTGGTCCAATATAGCAGGCACAGAAATGTTGATTTTACATGTATATATTGTAAACAAAAATATGTAACTACCCACAAAAAAAAAAAAAAATAGTTATCAATTTCAGTCAAACGTTTAGACAATATTTTGGGAGGTTGCAGATGTTACGT
Organism: Philaenus spumarius; assembly: GCA_018207615.1. Taxonomy (NCBI): domain Eukaryota; kingdom Metazoa; phylum Arthropoda; class Insecta; order Hemiptera; family Aphrophoridae; genus Philaenus; species Philaenus spumarius. The sequence goes on along the minus strand of JAGFPH010000180.1, from coordinate 696,924 downwards.
TAGTTAAGTTTAGGTAGTTTTAGTTAGAGTTGAATGAACTAGTTTAGGTGAATAGACACATTCCGACATACCAGGATCAATAATTTGTAAGTAGATCAATAAACAACAAAGCAAGTAAAACTGAGGAGGGGAAAAAAGTTATAAATAGGAGGGAAGAACAAAAAACCGGGGTCTGTTTGCTGGTAGTGAAGTGAGGAAGAGAACGTGACCGGTAGGAACCAAGCTACACAGGGTCCAAGGAAGATATAAAAGGTGAGGATAATCTTGTGAATTCTTTGGGTTGTTAAGGTCAAATTGGGGATACTCAATATTGTTTCAGTCTCTTGAATTCAGTTTTACTTGCGAGTTGGATATTGTAATTAGTTAAAGAGTTAGTAAAAGGTTTTAGGATCAATGAATATACCCCAAAATTTGAAAAAATTTGGGAGTCAATTGGGGGTCTTTACTGGTAATTGGGATCAATAATATTGTAGTGTTAAATATATAAGTTTATGATATCTGAATATAAAGTGAATATAATTTAATGCTTGTATCTTTTTAATTCCTTTCACATAGTTAATATAATAGTAAGCCAAACGGGTTATATAAAGAACATTCATTGGGCCCCGTAATGCTCTTTAAACGTAAAATAAGCCACTCCTCAAAGGTTTAAAATCTTGAGAGCTCAAAAATCAAAATCTATGTATAGATCCTAGCCCAAATGCTGGCACTTGGACTATTGGTTACTAACCGTACTAAAAACATCAGTACTCTCGGCGGGTAGATAAACCAGTTCCATGTTTCAATTTTACGCTTTTCAACTTATATCTGAGGACTTATTATAATTACCTTGAGATTTTAATAAAGCTTATAATTGATCTCAGTTTGTTGAAAGGATGAGTCACAATAGAAATAGATGTAGGAAAATGTTTTTTGTCTCCACTTACATCCTTCCCCCACACCTCTCTTGCATCGCGCAAGGACAAGGCCAAGTATCAGCATTCGCGCCGAGATCTGTAATTTCAGTCGTTTTATTTATAGGATCACTCTTTTGTCTGCCTTTGCACTCAATTTTCTTTGGAATGAAAATGATTTGGCATAGTTATAACACACTGACTGCATATATTCAGAAACACAAAATATTTCATTAGGCTTCTGGAGGGCTAAATTTGGGTATCATTTTCATTAAACTTTTAGAACGGTTGGCAATTTGCATTTCTCTAGTTTATTATTTTCGAACTGCCCAAACATTTCAATTCAACAACTATTATTGTGTTGATTTTAATTTTTTTTTATACATAAGTTGAAAAACCTGCGTGGTTATCATCATCTAGATCAGTTAATCAGTTTTCAGATCCAACTAGTGTTAACATAATGCAGCAACTAACTATGTAACTGATCCAATAAGGGTTGTCCCTGAACATATGAATTAAACTCATAAAATATGTCGAGACCTTCCCAGGTCATTTAGGTACCTACAAGTCACATTAGTAGTTCTCATATTATATATGTACTGAGGGATGTAGATCATGTAGTTGTGTACATACGAGGGCTGTTCGGAAAGTAAACTCCATTTTTTTATAAATAAAACACAGAAGTAGATACATTTTTATTATATGAATCTTAAAACTACGACTTTCCTTTACTTTTTCAGCATAGTTTCCATGAAAATTTAAGCATTAATCATACCTATTAACTAACTTTGAAATTCCTTCTGCAAAAAAATCTCCTGCCTGTGCCTTGAGCCATCCGGTGACCACATCTTTGAGCTCTTCATCATCCTCAAATCGCTGGGAGCCAAGCTATTTCTTCATATGCATAAAGAGGTGGAAGTCGCTGGGAACCAAATCGGGGTTGTATAATGAATGCCTAAAACATCCTATTTGAACTGGCCCAGAAGGTCTTTGGTTTTCTGAGCAGCTTGAGGACGAGCGTTGTTGTGCAGGAAAATGACGCCAGATGAAAGAAGACCACAGCGTTTGGTTTGGCTCACCCGTCGTAGGTTTTTCAGTGTTGCAGTGTACGAACCCGCATTAACTATCGCACCACGATCCATGAATTCAACCAGCAGCACCCCTTTTGAGTCCCAAGACATCGTTGCCATGAGCTTTCTGCCGGAAAAATTTTGCCGGGCTTTCGTTGGTTTGTTTGGCGATGCCGTGTGACCCCATACCTTTGTCTGTTGTTTAGTCTCAGGATTCACATACTTGACCCAAGTTTCATCTCCTGTCACAATTCTGTTCAGAAAAGATTCTCCTTCTTGGTCATAAAGCATCAGAAAGTCCAGAGCCGAGGTCATTTGTTGAATTTTGTGATTCTCTGAAAGAATTTTCGGGACCCATTGAGCACAAAACTTTTGGTAGCCTAACCTGTCAGTCACTACCTCGTACAAAACAGTCCTGGAAATTTGTGAATATTCTTCTGAGATGGTGAAACGTCGGTTGTCACAAATTTTTGCGTTGATTTCTCACAGATGGTCTGCCACTTCTTTCTTCGTCATGGACATTGGTTCGGTCGTTTTTAAACGAGCGCACCTATTCCCGAACAATTCCTTCACTCATTATCTTTGGGCCATACACAGCACAAAGTTCTCTATGAATTGCTGCTGCCGAATATTGTTTAGCAGTGAAAAATCAAATGACAACACACACTTCACAATTGGCGGGATTTTCTATTGCAGGACACATTTTGGCTAGCGACCGAAAAACAACTAGCGCTCGGATAACCTTCACTCTACCACGGCTGGACGCAGACTGAGCTGCCGTGCTCTCCGGCGCAATAATGGTGGCACTACCCGCTCCACTTCCCAAGCAGTGAGCAAACGGAAATTACTTTCCGAACAGCCCTCATAGTATTAAAAATAAAGACAACTTCTAATCAAGTGTATAATACAGAAAAATGCCTATAAGTTAGAACTGCAATTCAGATTAGATTAACTTTTGACAATAAAATAAACGGGAGAAGTGCGTGTTTGAGTGTGGTTCCATACTGACAGCCTTCCCAAAAGTTTACCAAAATTATATTAATAACATCATATCAACACGTATTCCCAGTATGCCAAACTAAAACCATTTACCAATAACAATAGTGGGGATAAATTATGCATTGGTAATGGGGGCCAGTGAATAATGGTCACTACTCTCGAACACATAATCACAATACAATCAAACAATATATGTTTCACTTAAGTTTGGATCTACTAAAATCTTTATGTAAAATATATGAATACTTTTAACACTGTTATGATCTATGTTTATATTCAGATGTGTTGTATGGGTATCTGCTATTTCCTATAATCAGCTGTTTCTAATACAATAATGTTCAGGAGTCGTGACCAAGTGTTTAAAGTACACACACATTAGAATACATATTGTCTTTTATTACTAAAATATAAACTTGAATGGTTGCTAAGCAACAAACAAGACTTAAAAGTCCTGAACATTATTGTAATAGAAACAGCTGATTATAGGAAATAGCAGATACCCATACAACACATCTGAATATAAACATAGATCATAACATTCTCCCTCGCTTATTTGGAAGAAAAATACAACTACTTTGAAAGAATATAGTCTTTAAACCAAGGCGGCTGTCGCCGTTCTCGAACTGGTCTTGGGGAGCGGTCTGGTAGATTTACATCTAGAGGCTGGTCTGGTTCTATATGTTCGGGATGTGCTGGAGGTTTGTTCGGAATCCTTGGTACATCATAAGATCGTTCAGGTTCAAATGTTATTGTCTTTTTTTTTATAACTAGAGTTTGTCTGAGCTGGTTGATGTGTCTTTTGATATTTCTTCCACTGTCCAGTGTCACGATGTAGTGTCTTTTTCCTAGCTTCTTCTTTATCAGTCCAAACTGCCATACTTGTCTGTTGTTGCTGAATATTTGAACTTGTACTCTCTCCCCTTCTTGAATTGAACGGACGGGTTTTGAAACCGGTAGGTAGCTTATTTTGTGGCTTTGGTAAGGAAAAATTGCATCTAGTCGGATTCTTAGTTTTCTGTTTAGGTACAATTCAGCAGGTGTCTGGTTACTAGCTAATGGAGTAGCTCTGTAGCGGAATAGTTTTTTAAAGTTTGGATGTTGCGTTCTGTAAGGCCATTCGTTGCTGGATGTCCAGGGGCAATAAACTTTTGGAAAATTCCGTTATTCTTGGAATAAGTTCTGAACTCTTCACTCGTAAAGATTGTTGTGTTGTCTGAAACACATTTTTTTTTATTGTGTTTGAAGATGTGGGTGCTTTCTTTAAAACTTTGATTTCAGCCCATTTCGATTGACGCTAGTTATAAAAAAAAACAGTAACATTTGAACCTGAACGATCTTATGATGGACCAAGGATTCCGAACAAACCTCCAGCACATCCCAAACATATAGAACCAGACCAGCCTCTAGAAGTAAATCTACCAGACCGCTCCCCAAGACCAGTTCGAGAACGGCGACAGCCGCCTTGGTTTAAAGACTATATTCATTCAAAGTAGTTGTATTTTTCTTCCAAATAAGCGAGGTAGAATGTTATGATCTATGTTTATATTCAGATGTGTTGTATGGGTATCTGCTATTTCCTATAATCAGCTGTTTCTATTACAATAATGTTCAGGATTTTTAAGTCTTGTTTTGTTGCTTAGCAACCATTCAAGTTTATATTTTTGAAATAAAAAGACAATATGTATTCTAATGTGTGTGTACTTTAAACACTTGGTCACGACAAACACCATGCGTTTTTTGAAATTCTATTTGCAGTACAATCTGAAATAGAGGAAGAATGGAGTTTTGAGTAACAATTTCAAGAATATTTATTTTGAAAAATACATATCACAAAATTTTAAAAATAATTTTGATATCTTTAAATAAGGTCCAACACTTTCAGACAATACCGAATACAATAGTCTCATAAAATATTTATATTTTGGGGTACCAAACTGTGTGTTAGCCTGTTTTATAACTACAGCAATTATGTTAAATTTCAGCTAGATATCTTTCCCATTTCCTAAGAAATATTTTTGTGATAGACTGACAAACAAGTGATACTATAAGGGTTTTATGTTAATACTTTGTTATTTTTAAAGTTTTTAAAATAAAATAAGTATTCTTAATGATTTAATTTTAAAGTGGAACAGTACTATAATTATAAATGAGTCAGTACATTAACACCAGCGAGCACAGAATACAATAGAGGGGCCACACAGTAGTAGTAAGTTGAAAGCGCGAAACACATCCAACATGGCAGCCCCGGAGCATGAGTCATCCTAGTGCCGAGCGGTTTTTGGAGTTTTTTACATATAATAATTTAGTAAATTTACAAACTTTACTTTTCATCATTGAATTTGGTTTAAAAAGACGAATTTGGTGTTTTTATAATTTCTCTACGTCTGTTGTTAGTTACAGAGATATTGAAAGTACTAAACACAGTACGTTGTCCAATGTTATTCTTATGGAGAATAAGAAAATTGTATATCTTGCTTTGTTTGCATTAAAACATATGATTAGGTGTCTAATTTTGTTTGTGAATTGCCATGTGTTCCTACTTATATTGTTTTAACTTCCTCAGCATGTAAAGAGTAAAACCAATCAGACGAGGCAGAGTATTGGAGCTAACTTTTGTGGTAGAACAGCGTGGAGCCGTGGTCCGCAACGGCGGGCGCGTACAACTAAACATAGCGGTTATTTACTTTGGATTATTGAACAAACTATAAGTTCCATCGAAAATTATTTGGAATGAAAATTTAAGATCATCTAATTTGCTGCAACTTTCTCGCTGGAAGTTTGTATCTTCTTCAAAAATAAAAAAAGTTCTCGCATACTAACTTTTTCATGTCATAAATTTAATTTAAGTAAAAGGATTAGTTTTAATTATTATTTTAATAAAAACACAATAGGTATTACACTTTCTACGAACACTGTTGCCTTCCTTCAATATCCACCTACCCATGTATAAAATTTGGTAATTTTTGTCCCACCCTAAGGGGTTCAAATGACGGTGTTATCAAGGCGAGCACCGTTTACAGAACTACGCATTTATAGGCCCAACAACGTTTCTATACACACCAAAGATGGCTGACATGGCTTCAACCCTGCTTACTGCTATTTACGGGATGGCCTCTCTATTGTATTCTGTGCTCCCTGATTCACACCTTTTGTTTTACTTTCTCACTATATCATTAATAGCATAGTGAGAAAGTAAAGTGATCACAAAAAAAAATCGAAGTTGAGATTTTTGTGGAAATATCTGTTTTGGGACCTCCTGAGTTCAAAAAAGTGGTTTTTACAAAATGTCTCTATGTCTGTCTGTATGTATACAAAGCTAGAGAGAAAACTATTCTATTGATTTCGAACAAATTTGCACCAAACATGTTAATTAGGCCTGTATAGATGCACGATAAAAGGTTTTGAACAATTTAGAAAAAGAACCCCCTTTTTGGCCAAAAACCCCCAAAAAAATCAGTTATTATTTTTTTATAAAAAAACGGCTCTAACGATTTTGATAAAATTTGGCTTATTTGTAACCCTTAATGTACCCTACCATTTGCAAAAAACCGCATCTTTCTAAAAATTCTCCTTAAGCTAATAATCATAATAACTGATTTTCGGGAGTTTTTTGGCCGAAAAGGGGGTTGTTTTTCAAATTTGTTCAAAACCTTTTTTTGTGCATCTATAGGCCTGCATGCCTAATTGACGTGTTTGGTGCAAATTTGTTTGAAATCGATCGAATAGTTTTCTCTCTAGATAATAATAATAATATTTATTAGTTAATCTCCTACTTTAATATCACCTCTCCTACAATTATGAAGTCACAGAGAATAAGTTTAATAATTTAAATTTAATATGTTTGTGAGAAAGTATGTGCCAGTTTCTGGTACCGTTTATTTACATTTACTATTAATCTTCAAACAAAATTTAGAATAGCCTATATTTAAATGTAAATGAGCTTTCATATCAATATTGTTTTTGTTTACTGTGTTACCACTATTAGCGAATTTCCATAGGAAAAATGAGCTATTGCAGTGGCCTTATGGTAAGACCCAAGGTCGGGAGTAGCAAATGAGCACTGATCATGGTCCCCAGAACACGTTTTGGGGTGTCATTAAAAATCATATATATGTGTTCGCACTCTAGTGGCCGCATTTTACGTTTGATGTGGTTCAAATTTGCTACACATGTTGGATGTCTACGTCGTTCGGACGAGTTCGTTAGCAAAAAAAATCCAACAATCGGAAGCACGTTTTTTGACCGAAAGTAACTATTTTTTGAGATTTTTCCTACGAGAATAAATTTGTTTTTGAGGTTTTTCTACAAATATGAATGTAAGTTGTTATTCTGCACATTTTGTTTTTTTACGCGACCTTATAGCTCCCTTGGTTCCCCCAAAATCGATCAAAACGTAAAATACCATAGAATTACTCGGTTCAAAGCCATGTGGTGGATTCTACCGTGGGGTTGGCGTGCGAACACGGATGCATTGTGTATTGAAGGTACTCCCAATAGGCGGAATGTCGTGCGAAGCACGCATTGCACTGTGTATTGAAAATACTCTCAATATGTGGAATGGTGTGCGAAGCATTTTGCAGCTATTCAGCACCGTCGTGAATATACCTATTTACCAAATTGTTGGTTGAAACCCTAAAACATAGGCGTACAAACTTAATTTTGGAAATTTGCTCAACTGACGTCAGCGGTTCAGCTGCGTGGTCGAATTATATATGCTTGAAAGTACCATATTTTTACTATTATTTTCGGCTAATTCGGATTTTTGGCAATGCAGACTATCATTGGTCCTGTCAAATACCGCAGAACACTCTATTTTCTAAAATTTAATTTATTTGAATGCAGATTGAACTGGAGGATTGGAAACAAGTGTATAATACTCAAGAACAACAAATTCTGCAAGAGTTAGACACTGGGGAAGAGAAAGAAGAAACAGTGTCAGTGGAAACTGGCATAGAGCTGCCTTTGCCTCTTTGGTTTTATAGAGAGTAAGTTACTTGGTTTATTTTTGTTTACTTTATTTCAAATTTATAATTATACTTATTAATTTTTACTTAGCACATTTCAGAGCTAACATGATTGTGATGATAACCACAGAATTTGGTTGCATATTGAATACGGACACTGATTGCATATTAATAAAATGCAGTCCTCCATTGTTAACATGAATAATTATTCATTTACACACCTAATCTAGAAATCCAAATTTTAGTTTTATATATCAATAATTTGGCAGATACGAGGTGTGATAAAATAAACGGTACCAGATAACTGCCACATAATTTCTCCCAGTTGAAACTTTATACCTTCCCAAGAGTTGCATAGGAGATGGTTATTTAGAATTGCAAGAGTAGGAAATTGTTAGATGCATGTAACACACATCCATATTATATTATTATACTAGCTAGCCCGATCCGGCTTTGCACGGATAGACAAATCAAAGATATACGTATATTAACAAAAAATATATTATATCAATAAATATAAATTACACTATGTATTTCTTATAGGGAGTTTTAGTAACTTTCACCCCCCTCCCCAAACCTCCCCTAAAAAGCACCTAGGGAACTAGAGGAAGCTACATACCAGATTTCATTCCAATTCGTTCGGTGGTTTTGGAGAAATCATGATTTAGTAACTTTGACCGCCAAACCCCCCTAAAATTTCGAAAACACTTTCTTAGAGAGCATCTATGACCCTAGAGAAAGCTACATACCAAATTTCATTCCAATCCATTCGGTGGTTTTGGAGAAATTGTGATTTAGTAACTTTGACCCCCCCCCCCAAACCCTACCAAAGATTTCAAATTTTTTTGAAACTGTTTCTTATCAGCACCTTTGGCCCCAGAGGAAGCTACATACCAAATTTCATTCCAATCCGTTCAATAGTTTTAGAGAAATCGTGATTTAGTAACATTGACCACCTCAAACCCCCCTAAAATTTCGAATTTTTAAAAACCTTTCTTAGTGAGCCACTATGGCCCTAGAGGAAGCTACATACCAAATTTCATTCCAATCCGTTCAGTAGTTTTAGAGAAATCGTGATTTAGTAACTTTGACCCCCCCAAACCCCTTAAAATTTCGAATTTTTTTAAACCCTTTCTTAGTGAGCACCTATGGCCCTAGAGGAAGCTACATACCAAATTTTATTCCAATCCGTTCAGTAGTTTTAGAGAAATCGTGATTTAGTAACTTTGACCCCCAAACCCCCCTAAAATTTCGAATTTTTTTAAAACCTTTCTTAGTGAGCACCTATGGCCCTAGAGGAAGCTTCATACTAAATTTTATTCCAATCCATTCAGTACTTTTAGGGAAATCGTGATTTAGTAACTTTTACCCACCCAAACCCTCCTAAAATTTCTAATTTTTTTAAAACCTTTCTTAGTGAGCACATATGGCCCTAGAGGAAACTAGATACCAAATTTCGTTCCGATCCGTTTAGTAGGTTTTGAGAAATCGTGATCTGTGAGTCAGTGGATTTGGCTTTATATATATAGACTATTATTATTTAAACTATTCAATCGATTTCGAACAAATTTGCACCAAACGTCAATTAGGCCTGTATAGATGCACGAAAAAAGATTTTGAAAATTTTTGAAAAACAACCCCCTTTTTGGCCAAAAACCCCCAAAAATAAGTTATTATTATTACCTAAACGAGAATTTTTAGAAAGATGCGGTTTTTGCATATGGTAGGGTACATTAAGGGCTACAAATAAACCAAATGTTATCAAAATCGTTAAAAGCCGTTTTTGAGAAATTTAGATTTTTCTCGTTTTTTGGCAATTTTTTGGGGGTAAAATTCCTTAAAAATAAAAAAATTTTAAATGTAAAAAAAGCCTGGAGATATTCCAGAACGACACTTACATACCAAATTCCATCAATATCGGACCGTTGGTATGGTCTCCAGCTCTGTACACATCCTTACAGACACACGGACAGGCATCACCAAAAAACCCCTTTTTTGTTCCGGAAGCACCAAAACAAAAAGTTCCACTAAAAATATTTTTGGGTTCAGGGAGCACCAACACAGATGATTCCACTAAACAATTTTTTGGGGGTTCAGGGAGCACCAAAACAGATAATTCCACTAGAAATTCAAATTCGAAAATTTGGACGAAAACAATACTTTTTCCATATACTACGTATAGGGTGGAGAAAGTAAAAATATGGTGAATAATTTCATTAAAACAAAGTAATAAGTGTACATAGAATTTTAATTAATCTTCTTCAAAGTAATATCCTTGGCTAGCGGTGCACTTGTCCCAACGTTAAATCTATCACTAGAAGCATTTCTGAAAGGCTTCTTTTGGAAAGGCTTCTTTTGTGGCACGGCACGTTGTGGTGATGAAGAAGAAAGCCAGTGGTCCATTTTTCTTCAGACTTCATTTTGCAAATGGTCCAGTACCCCCTTGTAAAATTCATAGTTTATAGTTGTTTCCTTTGGAATGAACTCTGATTGCAATATGCCCTCACTATCGAAAATAAAATGATCATGACCTTGTTGTTCGACTTTAGTTACCAGATTACACTGATTTTAACAATGAGCTTCTTTGGTATTTTTTTGCAACTTAACCCTTTGCACTCTGGTAGGATTTTTAAAGTCCTCTGGGCTCGGATGGTTAGTAGTGCTGGCCATAGCCATTTCTTTATCAAGTCTGAATTGTTTTTGCAAGTTACGTTCCTCTCAGCTCGTATGGCCAGCAGTACTGGACAAGGTAAAATCCCTCGAACACCCGGATATCCAGCAGGACTGGCCACACAAATGATCTGCATTAATTTATTTTTAGTAGTTTTATTTTGTCTGGATTGTGCTGAAACCTAGAGTCCAAATCTTAATCTAATTAATTCACACTTTTTTTCTGGTCTGTGTTGTATCAAAACGTAGCAATATTCTTTACATTATAACTTACCAGCAGTTTAGTTTTACGTTGCGGTGGTCTAGGCTAGTGTTTCTAAAGTTGAAGTAATTTAATAGAACAAAAGTTAATTAGTTTATTATAGGTTTTAAGTGTTTTTTTTGTTAACAAGTTCTTAATTTTATTTTATTTTAAATTACTTAAAAATGTTATTCGATAAGTTGTATACAATGTACCCAATGGTTTATTTTATTCATTAAAATATATTATAACTATATATTTACAGCTAAACCAAAAACTCATCAATAACAATATAATATATCTACTTTTTTGTATGGCAAAATAAAAGACTTACTAAAAGCCCACGATTTTGTTAAACAAGAAATAAATACCCACTAACAACATTTCAGATTGTAGTGAAAAATAATTCAGAGCTGTTGACACCGCAAGGTCAAATTAGCGGCAGAGCTGACAACAGTATCGTAAGCGGCCAGTCAGGCTGGCCATTTGAGCTGTGAGGATGTCTAATTCGATAAATATTCAGAGCTGACTGAGAATATCGTATGGCCAGCAGTACTGGCCAACCAAGCGCAAACGGTTAAACAAAACTTAATGTTAGTGCGTTGTTCGAAATCCATGATGACGACAGACACAGTATACACAACCTCATTCTAGTGGCTCTGGAAGCTAACTGACAAGTCAGAAGTGTTTGAACAGATCAGGATGTCTGACATACTAGATCAAATGGATGTAGCGTCAGCAGTAAAGTAGCTGCTATACAAATTAATTCACTGTATTTTATTATCACACCTCGAATAGAGCACTTTTGATGCTTAGTAGAGGAGATTAAGTGTACATAGGTATAATGACTTAATGATTGATTTTCATGAATTGCTATATACTTACAACTTTAATAACTGTGAGCTTAACCTAAGGATTTTACTTATCCTCCTCAAATAAAATAAAGCTTCTTAACTTTCCACTAACAAGCTTTTATGAAGACATCTTGAACTACTAAAATAAATAATGACTTATTTACATATTTCAATTTTTCTAGAAATAGTTAATTTTAAACAATTTATTGTTTTAGGTGTTGTGGCCGCAAATTTCCAAAAAAGGATTAGGTCAACATTAATTTAAGATCAATGTAAGTAAATAACAATATTAGTTTAAAATCTCATAAATTAAATTGGATAGTCAAATTTGTCTGTATTAATGTTATAAAATAACAAGTTCCTTTATACCTCCACAGAGGATAGATAATAATTAATTATACTAGGGAGCGGCAGAAGTACTGTAGGCTGCAATTCATTCTGGTAATTGGCATTAGATTTGTTTAATTGTGTTATTCTACTTTCTGTTCTTTATTAATCTGTCAATGACAGATTATTTATTTACGTAAGGTAGAATGACTTGAAGAAAACAGAATTTCGACTCTAAAAGTTACAGCTGGATTTAGGCATGGGCCCCAGGACCATGGCGGCAAATTTAATGAAAAATTAATTGTTTGTAAAAACAGTAAAGCAGTTTTCTCAAAATTTTAGGATGAACTCTGAGAAATATAGTCTATTATAGTTATAAGGTAATGTAATGCTAGTTTTACTATTAGCTTCTGCGTTATGAGGAAGGGCGGCAGCAGGGCCGTGCGTGGTATGTAGGCGCCCAAGGCAAGGCTTAAATCGGCGACCCCCCCCCACCCGGTAAAACTCGTAATTTTGTTTTGTATAAATTATATACATATACTAAGATTTGATTTATTTTCAAATGAAAAGATGCAGTATTTCATTGCTAATAAAACACCTAGTATATTAGGAACACAATAAAATTCTGTGTGTTGATTGTTGAAGGCAGCTAAGACAAAGGTTTCTGCCCTTCTTGGCAGGCAATGCTATAACTCTCATAGCTATCTTTGTTAAAGTACAATACATTTTATTTATCCATCAAGTGTCCTCTTTTGATGTTTTTCGGGAAGTCTATCCCATCATCAAAAAATAAATCCCTCGTTGATTAGAGACAACACATTTAAAAGTCACAGTTAGATAGCAGGTCGGTACATTGCGGCCACCGCACGTCTATCATCTATCTGTACACACTCAAAACTATTATTTCACGCATGCTTTCTGTCTCTTGTCTCATATACGGTGTTCGAGTCAAAATTCAATTTAATAATTGGTGTTCATTCTTTTTTACTTTAAATGCCTTATAAATTTCAAACTCTTCCACAGCGTTCTTAAATTTACCTATTAATCTATTCAATGTTCCAGTAATTGTACTCTCGTTACCCGAAAAATGTTTTTTAACAGGTGTTCTTTAAAACATACTTTACGCTCTTCCAGGTTGGCCAATGTATAGTTTGACACAAGTATCACAGGTCTTGGGTTTTTGGGGCGGAGTTATTTTTTATTGTTGCTATTAGTATGGATAGCAATAATTGTTCTATAACATTTTTTTAAGGTTGAGGAAATTATGTTGGGAAGAATGCTGTTGACACAAAGATTGAGAAATCTTTCGGAGGTCTTTTGGATTTGTGCATGTATTTTGTGAGAATAGCTTGTCCATTGTAGAGCCTTTATATCAGTTTTTGTGGTGTTGTGTTTAGTTAACTTTAATTCGTCTTGGTAATCGCTTGATTCTACAGGTATATGAATTAGTCTATGGATCATATTCTTGTAAGCTTCTATTTTTTTAGATGAAAATATCACCTAATATGTAACTGTCTTTTAAATGTGATATGTTTCCATGAGTTTACGTTTTTGTTTTAATGTTTTGACAACCTCTACTCAACAAGGAATTTTTCTGACATCCTGAAACATGCCAAAGGAAGAACAAAAGAAGTCGCTCGTTGGATAAAATAAAAGACATTGTACTTTATTACATACAATTAGCAATCTGAATACGGAAGAAAATTTATTTATTATCTAGTTTAAGTTTATTTAATCAATGATTTCACCCACTTTCTTTACAATATTTATATAGAAAAAGGTACATGGCGTAGGAGATAAGCTTCATAAAAGATGCATGATTATACTTCAGATTTCTGACGATCAGGTAGTATATATTATGATGGCTGTAACAAATGTGTGTCACAAATCTATATTAGTTTTACTCTAAAAGTAAGTTTAAAAAAAGAAAAAGATTGGAAGTAAAGCGAACTGGTTTAACCTTTTGAGGGGTGGCTTATTTTACGCTTAAGAGTTATCACGTCATAAGACGTGATCCTAGGTTTTAGCTGAAAGGAGTAATCACATGACATTCCTAGTTGCAATGGGAATGAGTTTCTATTACGACTCAAACAGTTGATTATTTCACCACTAAAGTGTAGATCTGTACTGTAAAAGTGTCTTTGTAAATAATAATTGCTACTTTATTCCGCTAGAATGAGTGGGCATGACATTGTGTACACGAAATAGCCACCTAGCTTTGTTTGCTTCTTCCTTCTGTCCCGCGGGTTTCTCACTTTGTTGACTACTTTGTGAGCTGCTTATTTTTTTATAATACAATTTTATAACTGAATTTATAATAAATAAATAACTAAATTGTTTCTAAATGTTTATTTCTCATTGTTAATAGTTTATGAAAAAAGATCATACCAAATAATGTGATTATTTTTACAAAACCCAACCTCGATTTTTCAATCATTTTAAAGCAATAAATGTGTTAAAAATCATTTTAAATGGTTAAATGTGTTAAAAACGGATATAATAAACAATATTTAAAAAAATTCTTACTCTGGAAGCATGTCAAAATGTGAGATCTTCCACTCCTATGCGGTTACTCCTCAAAGGGTTAAAAGATTTATATTATGTGACACTGCTTACACAATTCTGAGATATAAAAAATATGATAAAATAGTTGAAATTTTAGAAACATCAAACTGACCTTAACTAATTGTGCACACCCACTTCCTCTGAGGAAATAAAGGTTAAAAGTTTTGCTACATGACATGCAAAAACACCGAAACAAGGGAAAAAAGACTCAACCTGACCACAAAGTTCCATTATGCATTGTTTTTTTGATCTGAAGACTTCCATGCAAAGAAAAAGTTCTATAAGTATTTATTGTACAACTTTTACATTTAGAAATAAATCTTTTGTATACTACGTATTAAAAGTATAGACAAAATTGTTTTCAAATTATTCATTTTATAAATGTTTTTGCAAATTTTCAAAATAAAAGTTTTTTGTATTTTAAAAATATTTTATGATATTTAATTCTCATTTTTTTAACAGTTTAAATTTTCTAAATGTATAGAAATACTGCCTATACAAGCTTGCTGCAGCTATGATACAATTCAAGCTGGACACATCTACAGAATTTTGCTCTGGAATTTTGTATTAAGAAATCTCAGGCACTATTGTAATCTATCCACAATGTTAACAGCCTACTATGGGCTTATACATCCTCACTTGAACTATGGAATCATAGTATGTGGTGATTGTTCATCTCAACAAGTGAAAAGGCTTTTTAGATTACAAAAAAAGTCAGTACTGCTTGTAGCACATATAAATAATATGGGGTCATGTAAAAAATGCTTTTCGGGAGCTAGGAATATTGACACTTCCTAGCATGTATATTTTTGAAGTCATTTTATACATTAAATACAAGTGTAAAACAACACTAAATAAGGATGTACATGACTATGGTACCCGATTTGGAAGTTACTTACGTCTAGGCCAACATAGGCTCAGTAAGCACAAAAAGCTACCATCACAAGCTGGTGTAGCATTAATAAATAAATTACCTAAAAGCTTAAAAAATATTGAAAATTATTACATTTAAAAAAAAAGCCTTAGACGACTTTTGTTGTCTGGATACGTTTACTCGGTGGAAGAGTTTATTGACTGGTAGTATTCCTCAGCTCTTACATATTCTTGTGGTCGGGTGCGAGCATGTGCTGGAGTTTGTAGGGGACTGAATGTTTTATAAGTTGGTACTTTTGAATGTTTTAAGTTGTTGAATTTAGTCCTGTTTGTGTATTTATTTGTATTGTTGGTTTTACTATTGTTATTATTCTTTTAGAGTTTTATTGTTTATTAATTTTTAGGTGCTATATCTGCTATCGTTATGTTGGGTTTATTATGTTATGTTGGATTGTATTATAGGACTAAGCTGTAGTTATTCTAATGACGTTGCTATGCACCTTGTGGTGTTTCTGCTATAAATAAATGAAATGTATTTGGAAATTCTAATGTGTTATTGGAAAATGTCACTTGCTACAAAGCATCTAGAATGTAAAAGCTAAGTAGCAAACCAATGTTGAGGCCCCTTGTGGTGCAAGGGAGATGAACAGGGCAACATGGAGACTAAGCGTTTTGCAGCGCTGTTAGAAAATTTGGCTTAGGGGCAAGTACTAATTAAAGGGGTCTAGAAATTTGTTTTCATCACATTGTATCGAAAATAGTCACTTTCAATATCAGCTTTGAGTATTGAAAATAGCGTTTTCTCGGTCAAGATCGACAAAATCAGCTGGATATTTTTCCGATCTCTAAATTAGTTATAAATTATAACACCTGTAGTGCTATCAATAGTAATTATGATTTGAAATATCGTCTTAATAATTTATTAGATGTAATAACGATTTTAACAAAGAAACAATCGTGAGTAACAATAAAAACTACATATTGATACTATTTATAAGTATTAAATAAATAAACTTTTAACTTATTTAAAAAAAAAATACATCAGCACGTTTATTTATGTACCAATATCGGTAGTAGTGTATTGTGTCTATTAATATTACTCGATGATTTGATATCAACTGTTCTTATTAATTTAGTGAACTTAAACAATGTATGGGCCGCTGCGGCGGGATCAAGTTATTTAACTTGGTTGTCGAGAGGTTGAGGAGGTGAGCGTCACAAGGGACGTGACACTCATTCCCTTGCCCTCAGGGGTATATCTGCACTCAAGATCGTTGGAGTTGGCTCACTCGACTGAAGAGTTGGGCCTATGCAATGAAGAGTTGCATCCTGCACGAGGTGACCCTGCGTTGGACTAAGGTCTAGGCTGAATCCAACGGATCTAAGGGAGTAAACCCTGAAATAAAATCCCCAATCCGAAGGTTTTTCACCCGTGCTGATAGGATGAATGGTACCAGGGTAATGGTGCATTAAACGGGATACCTGAGATACCAGGCGACCTCTCAGGGAAATTTAGCCTTACCGTGCATGCGGGCTCTGTGCGGCGGACCTCTTTACTACCCTGTTCTACTCGTGGGAACTATAAGGATCCGAAACAAAAAACCAAAAAACAAAACACGGCAGAGAACCACCCAACAACTGGAAACTCAGCCGGTCACTCAGGACAGGTAGCGGCCGCAGAGCATGCTCACCTTGTCCAAAACACAGAAGCACCCGAATCTGCTTCTTTTGTCGACAGACGAGAACCAGCCATCGAGTAGGGTCCTAGATTTGTCGACATGGAAGTAGATCCTAGTAAGGAGGAGGTTGAGTCGGGTTCTGAGCTGGACGAAGACCTCCTCCTGAAAAACCCTGACACTCCAGGTTTCTCAGGTGAGCTGACGGACGCTACCAAGCAGTTGGTCTCGCTCAAGGGGGAGGCGTCCTAGGATGTCCAAAGGAGATAGGAGGCGTGCTCTCAAGGCCAAATACGGCAGGGAGTATGACCCCAAAAAATTTGATAAGCGTAAGAACAAAGGTGCTGCCTCGACAGCTGCCAATGTTCCCGCACTCATGGAAGGGGGTCCGAAGCGCGGCAGAACCGATGCTCTAACTCCTCTTTCCACTGAAATACAGAGGAAGAGATCTAGACAATCTGGTGAGCACGGTGCATCGACATCGGCGCAACCTGGATCATCGTTTAAGGAAGCTCTCTCCTCCATCAAAATGGCAGTTGTGCCCAAATGTTTCCACGAAGAAAAATTCTCCGAGGAACAGAGCACAACATTAGAAAACGCCATTATGGACAAGTTCGAGTGTCTGGAGGACAGCTCATACCCAATCTTCTCAGGCTCGTACATGGAGAAAGGAGCACTCATTATCTTGTGCTCCAATTCTCATACCAAGCTCTGGTTGACAAAAGTCATTTCCAGTATTAGACCTCTGGGCGAGGATGTTGAGCTTATCGTTGGTGACCAAAAGGATATCCTGCGGGCTACCAAGCAAGGTGTTCCTCAGAGCACCTGTCAAGCTGGCAGGGACTCCAGAAAGGATCCGGGATATGCTTGAAAAACAAAACCCGAGCTTCAGGGTCAAAGACTGGAAGACCTTGGCGACAAAGGAGGACCCCAAAGGCCTCACCTTTGTCTTCCTGGTTGACGACTCGTCTCTTGCAGCCATCAAGGCAGCAGGATGCAAGGC
Organism: Philaenus spumarius; assembly: GCA_018207615.1. Lineage (NCBI taxonomy): Eukaryota > Metazoa > Arthropoda > Insecta > Hemiptera > Aphrophoridae > Philaenus > Philaenus spumarius. The sequence goes on along the minus strand of JAGFPH010000180.1, from coordinate 678,789 downwards.
GCATGTAGGACTGTGGCAAGTCTCTCTTGTCTTGTTGTCAGGAAGAGACAATGCTGAAAGTCCTGCAGATAAACCTTCACCACAGTAAGGCGGCTTCGGTCTCCTTCTGCCAAACATTCTGGCAAAAACACATCGACCTGGCGCTGATCCAGGAGCCTTGGCTCCATCGAGGTCGAATCGCAGGACTGGGAGATGCCGAAGTTAAGCTTATTTTTTGTAACTCGATTAACAACAACCGAACCTGCATTCTTGCAAGGTCGGAAGTACAATGCTTACCTTTAATCGATTTTTGTTCCAGAGACACCACTACAGTGATAATCTACTGGCAGAATGGGAAGGACAGACAGGGCCTAATTTTGAGCTCCACTTACCTGCCATACGATGCCAGTACACCTCCTCCATGTAGAGACCTGGAACTCCTGGTGGAGGCTTCAACTGTCAGAAGGCAGCAGTTCTGGTGGGGTGCGACGCTAACGCGCATCACCATCTAGGATGGGTGAGTCACCATACAAGGGGTGAGTCATTACTAGATTTTCTCTTGTCTATTAACTTACAAATTCTTAATGTAGGTGATACACCGACCTTCTCCAATAAAACCAGGAGTGAGGTCATAGACATTAACTTTTGTACAGAAAATACAGCACATTTGATTAGGGACTGGCACGTGTCAACAGAAGCCTCCCTGTCAGATCACAAGTACAGTACATAATGTTTCAACTAGAAACATGCAACACAAAAGCACTATTTAGGAATCCGAGGACTACCGACTGGGGGTCCTATTCGGATCATCTGTCGGCGGTACTCGGCTCCATGACAGGGGCGATTGCAACCTTTCCAGACGTGGACCGAGTGGCCTCCTCACTTCAGGAGGCCATAATGGACTGCTATCTGAATAACTGCCCTCTGCGATCTAAAACTGGTAGGTCTAATACCAGATGGTGGTCTCCGGACCTTGGTCGCAGAAGGAAACAATTAAGAAGGCTGTTTAATGCCTCCAAGCGGAGCGGTGATTGGAGGGAGTACCATCTAGCTCTCACATCATACAGCAAAGCTATTAGGCAAGCCAAACTTGATTCCTGGAAGGCATTCACCAACAAAGTGAATAGCCAAAAGGAGGCAGCTAGACTGCAACAAGTAATGGCTTCAAAACCTCATAATCCTGTGGGCACCTTAAGGAAGCTGACAGGAGGTTACACTAAAACAGCGAAAGAGACGCTCAAGGTACTACTTGAAACTCACTTCCCTGGATGCATAAATAGTGACACTGCAGACGGTAGTCGGAGTCAAGCTGGGGATAGCTCTTGGCCGAGGGCATCCCGGGCTGATTGGAAACTGGCCAGAAGCATTGTCACTATTTCTAAACTAAAATGGGCGATAAACAAATTCACCCCACTTAAATCACCTGGCGGAGACGGAATCTATCCGGCATTATTGCAGGAAGGACCAGACTTCCTGATTCAATGGATCTGCAAGCTATCTAGAGCCAGTGTAGCCTATGGCTACATTTAACAGGCGTGGAAAGCTAGCAGAGTAACATTCATTCCTAAGCACGGCAGAACAAATTATTCTGATGCCAAAGCTTATCGACCTATTAGCTTATCCTCGTTTCTCTTAAAAACAGTGAAAAGGCTAGTGGAAAGATACTTGAGAAAAGGGGTGCTCTCTGAGGTACCTCTTCATCGAAATCAACACGCCTACCAACCGGGAAAATCCTGTGAAACTGATCTACACAATCTGGTGGGCAGAATCGAGGATACCCTGGCAAGGAAGGAAATAGCCCTGTGCGCTTTCTTGGACATAGAAGGCGCATTCGACAATACTTCATTTGACTCAATAGTGCGGAAACTGCAAGAGCGAGATGTGGACCCGGCCATAACAAGGTGGATGCACTACATGCTACGAAGCAGGCGCATACGAAGGTCCCTACTTGGTGAATTGATTGAGGTCACGGCTATAAGAGGGTGCCCACAGGGAGGAGTTCTTTCACCTCTGCTGTGGAGCTTGGTGGTTGACGGTCTCATTACAGAAATTAGCCAGTCAGGAACATACATCCAAGGCTATGCAGATGACATAGCAATCTTGGTTATTGGTAAAAATGATGACACTGTCTTGGATATCATAGAGATCTGAGACGTGTTAAAACATGGTGTGCAAGGGAAGGCCTCAACGTCAATCCCAACAAAACCACTATAGTTCCCTTTAGAAGGAAAAGGAACTTAAGAGCCTGGAGAGGATATCCATGGACAACACCCGGTTGAATATCTCCGCGTCAGTTAAGTATCTTGGAGTAATTCTTGATCAAAAGCTGACATGGAATGCACACCTGGACAATCTGATTCTTAAGGCAAAATGGGTGCTACTGGCAAACAGACGCTTTATTGGAACTACCTGGGGTCTCAAACCTCATTTGGCTCTTTGGCTGTATGAATCTGTGATTAAACCCAAAATTACATATGGAGCGGTGGTTTGGTGGAAGAAATCATGCCAAACTGCTGCTGGTATCTAGCTAACTAGTCTACAACGACTTACATGCTTATGTATAACTGGAGCTTTCAGAAGTAGCCCTACAGCGGCTTTGGAGGTGCTCCTTGGACTTCGGCCTCTAGACATTCACATAATGTCGGAGGCAAGAAAGTTGGTTACAGACTAATAAGTGTGAACAAATGGCGGAGGGGCATGCCAGGAGCAGGACATTCCGACATTGTGAACACCGTACTTAAAAACTCGGTGTTAGACATGGTGAGTGATGCAATGCACACCGGGTGTTTTACAGACCCTTTACAGTAACCCTCGGAACCCGAGAAGACTGGGAAGGAAACATCAAACCGGGATCTGCTACAGGAACTCTAGTCTGGTACACAGACGGGTCTTTGATGGGCAGCAATTCTGGCTATGGCATATACAGCGCTTCACCAAGGACAAACATTAGTGCAAGTCTTGGGACGTACTGCACAGTCTTCCAAGCAGAAATCTTAGCAATTACTGCTTGTGCCCACTTAGGATTGTCGAATGGATACAGAAACAGACATATCCTAATACTTTCTGACAGTCAAGCAGCACTTAAATCGCTGGACTCAGTACAAGTCACATCCAAACTGGTGAAGGAGTGCCTCTCAACACTAGTCAGACTCTCCACATTAAACATGGTGGAATTGAGATGGGTGCCAGGACACCGTGGCATTCCAGGAAATGAGATGGCAGATGCTCTTGCAAAGAAAGGAGCATCAACACCATTCACGGGGCCAGAACCAATGTGCTGCATTAGCCGTAGCATGGCCAAGAGCGCAGTCAAAAACTGGGCCAGGGAAGAGCAACACCAGAGATGGTGTAGATTACCTGGGCACATTCAGAGTAAACGACTGATCAAGGGACCAAACGCCAAGCTTACTAAATCCCTAATCAAGTTAAACCGACCACAACTCAAAAGAGTTGTAGAAACAAATTACTGGCCATGGCCAGTTCAGGAAACACTTAGCAACAGTGGGAATCCTTGAAGGCGACCAACGCTGTCAGCTTTGTAATCAGGCAGAAGAGTCAGCAAGCCACGTCATATTTGAGTGCGAGATCCTGGAGCGTAGGAGGAGGAGGCTCTTTGGAATCCAGCAACCAGGAGACGAAGAAGACACAACATACTTGGTGGAGAAAATCCTGGACCTCACAAGGGATAAAGGCTTCTAATGTGCTAGGCGCGGTACACAGGGAGCACAATAAACCAAAGGTTGACGTGTAAGGAGGCCTTCTCCAAGGAGGAATCCACCCCAATATAATCTAATCTAAACAATGTATTGTTGCCATGTAATGTTGGTGGTTATTCTCCGTTGAAAGCGATAACAAATAATTCGACCATGCAGCTGAACCGCTGACGTGGGTTGAGCAAATTTCCAAAATTAAGTTTATACGCCTACATACATGTTTTAGGGTTTCAACCAACTATTTGGGAAATAGGTCTATTCACGATGGTGCTGAATAGCTGCAAAATGGTTCGCTCGCCATTCCGCATATTGGGAGTATCTTCAATACACAATGCATTGCACGCCATTCCTCATATTGGGCGTATTTTCAATACACAGTGCATTGCGTGCTTCGCACGCCAACCCCCGTATTGGGAGTATCTTCAATACACAATGCATTGCATGTTTCGCACGCCAACCCCACGGGGAAATTCACCAAATAGCTTTGAACCAGGTAATTTTATGGTATTTTACGTTTTGATCGATTTTGGGGGAACCAAGCGAGCTATAAGGTCGCGTAAAAAAACAAAATGTGCAGAATAACATCCTATATTCATACTTGTAAAAACAACTCAAACTAAATTTCATTCTCGTAGGTAAAATCTCAAAAAATAGTTACTTCCGGTCAAAAAACGTGCTTCCGGTTGTTGGATTTTTTTGGCTAAAGAACTCGTCCGAGTGACGTAGACAACCAACATTTGTACCAAATTTGAACCAAATCGTACTTAAAATGCGGCCGCTAGAGTGCTAACACATATATATATATATGATTTTTAATGGCACCCCAAATAAGGAAAGTATTTATTTGTATTGCTATTGATATTAAAATCAGCTGATCTTAATAATTTAGTTAGTGCTGTAAACGTAAACTATGTTGTCATTTTACTTCAGCAATGTTCCTGAGAAACGATAGGTTATTTTGAAAAAATATACTAAATTTATTATTAACCACAGCGTGATGAAAAGTATCGTTCATCACATGGGCCAAAACTGGCTTTTCATCCTCGCTCAATTTCCGACCTCGGCCACTAAACTTGAGCTCGTATCGAAAAGCGTCACTTTCGGTCCTAGTGATGAAATATACTAATAAATTAACGCCCAGAAATGGGTTTAACATATTTGTACAGTAAAAGTGAAAGTAGTTAACCCAATATGCACATTACTGTTTCTCCAACCATCGTACCCTTAGCTTGTTCTATGATTATTACCCACATAACATACCATCATAGGCGTAACCAGGCGGGGGTTATAACCCCCCCCATTGAAAAAATATTTCGGACTTTGTTTATATTAAAATACCTAACTTGTTTTCAACACCTATGCAAATGTTAAACTACAATAAATTATCAATATATTGCTGACATTATCTTTGGTTGAATTGGGCACTGACACTTTATTTTATTAAGCTGCAGTGTATCAAAGTATAGTGTTCTAAAGGCAGCACACGGCGTTTTCCGCCACAGATTATTTGCCGTCGCTGTCATATCAACTGTGGCGCGAAGGAGAATATTAGAGCATGTAACACTGACAGCCATGTAACAGAAATGCTATACTATAAAAATAA
>JAGFPH010000180.1:660333-673484 GCA_018207615.1 Philaenus spumarius | reverse complement strand
AAATGGTGATTTTTGTTTATGGAGGTAAGGCAGCAGGCCAAAATGGTGATTTTTGTTTATGGAGGTAAGGCAGTAGGCCTAAGAGGTGTTTTTTGATGATTCAAGGTATTTCATGAACGACGATTTCTGGTGTATTAAGGTGAATGAATAAAAGAAGTGAAGGAGAGGTGTTAATAATTGCTGAATAATCCACATACAACATTTTATTTTTTGATTTGAACAATTTTTTTTATTCTTTACAAATTATTGAAACCATTTTTTTTTAACAGTTTAAGTTTATACTATTTATAATTAATATTTTATTTTTAAGTTACAAGCAAACACATTCGTCGGAAAAATAAACGATCTGTTTATTTGCCGCTGACGGTAGCTATGCAGCCGCTCGTTGCCATTATTTCCATCGTCTCAGCCGAAACAGTGGCGAATGTGACCAAATGCACGCCAATTTTCCTTATTTTAGTTTTTTTTTTCGTAGAATACTATCCTTCAGCCGCGTGTGTAGTTCGTCTAATGTTGAAATCTACATTCTTAAATAATTGAAAAATGTTTCTTCTAGTTCCTCAAATGAGGAAACACCGTATAGAATGCTCCAAAATCTTCTCTTCTTTTATTTATTGATTGGACGAATGAAAATAAGTATATATTTTTTGCTTCCTTTTCAATCGGCGATGGAATAACAATAAAGCGAGAGTTGCTTTCTGTTCATATCAATAAAATATTAAAAGAAATAATATATTACATAACACACTTTGTGATTAATGAACTAGATACTTCAGTTTAATGAATCCCAATGAGGCTTTTTATGAGCGGGGACGGTAACTAATCTGCAGTCGGCAAAAAAAAAACGCCATGTGTTGCAAGCCTATGAGGTTAGAGGCAGCGCATGGAAATATTTGAAGGGGGACGGAGTCATGGTTGCTATTCTAAATTATTCTAAAGTAGGCCTGAATCACAATTAGAAGTGGAAAATTATACATATCTATATCGTTTTAAAGAACTTTTGGGAAGCCTAAAATGTGTTATTTTGCATCTTAATTTAACCCTAGAACCGAACTCCGCTATACCGGTCCCAAGCCCGGGGTCTCAATACGAGAAAGGAGGAGGGGGAGGAGTAACACCTTCGTCACAACAAACCTTGGTCCATCTGGCTCCAGATGGTAGAACCATGTAAGGGCCCCTGCCTAGGGTTACGAGGTGAAAATTGGTCAACGGCTCTGAAGGCGGATGAGGATTCTAATCCCAACGGCGGAAGAGGCGGATGAACCGGACAACGTGCTGCCTTGCACACGAGGGTGTGGCATCCCAAAGGCTAAGAGAAGGACACCTGAACAAAAACCATGGATGGAAGTCATCTTCTAAATTTTATGCGCGATGAGTCAAAAGAATACTATATCTCCAGGTGGTACCCCGAGCGGGAGCTCGGCTAGTCCACCCTCTTCGGAGAAGCAGGCCTCTCGGATTCTGGGGGAGGCCAACTATCGCGGAGGAAGATCAAGAGGAGACGAGGGAAACTGAAGGTTTTCCTTTCGGCAAACTCACAGAGGCAACTTTGGAGTTGGCACATCAAGCAGTAGCGACGGGTAGCAATACCCTAGGTACAACTGCTGATGAAACACACACTGAGGAACATATGGACCTCAGTGACGAAGAAAAACTGTTGGCGGGTGATGGGATTCAGACCATCGCTGTAGCTAACAAGGAATCGATAACCGGGTCTAAGACTAGAAAACTTTCCCGAGATAAAAGACTGGATGGAGGAAGAGTGTGGTTGTCTTCAGCCGAGTACAGAAAACAACTTAAAGAGACTGCGCGGATGAGGCCACACGAAAGGGACAACAAAAGGAACCTTTCGAATAGCACGTCATCTGAGGAGAAGACTGCTGCTAAGAAAAAGCAGAAACAGAAGGAAGTGGACCCTCTGACACTGACAGAACAGACACCGAGTACAAGCGGAGTAGGCAAAGGACAGACTGCCTATAGAGACCAGCTTGTAGGCGAAAAGATGGCAATTGTTCCAGTAGGCTATCCGGAGGTAAAACTCACGGAAGCGCAACTAGAGGCTCTTCATGAGGTTTTGATTGAGGAGATGAGTGAAGTAAGCAACGGCACGACGCTCCAATTTCAAAAAACTCATAGAGAAATAGGGGCACTAGTTCTGACCTGTGATAACACAGAAACAACAGAGTGGTTGAAGAGAACGGCTCCTAAGTTGGGTACAGGAGGGGTTGGGGGAATTGCGGTGAGAGTAGGAGGGTATAAAGACCTCCAGTATACCACTAAAGTTCTCTTGAGGACCTTTAAGTGCCTGGCTAAGAAAGAGCCTGCTGACATCATCAAAATGATGGGTCGGCAAGATAAAAACCTGGTTGTTAGTGACTGGAGGATGGTAAATGGCAAAAGGGAGGAGAATTCCCAGACCCTTGTTCTTGTCATCGATGATCTGTCGGCAAGGACACTGAAGGCCAAAGGATGGAAGGCGTACCTGGGACTGGAACAGGTGCTCCTGCAAGAACCACCTTCATCTGATGAGTAGCGGGAGAATCCTTCAGATAAATCTCCAGCATAGCAAAGCTGCTACAGCGGTGCTGTGTAGGAGATTTGCTGAAGGGAGGCTGGATGCGGTCCTGACACAGGAGCCCTGGATCAGACAGGGTAGAGTGTCAGGACTGGGAAACACAGGAGGCAGGTTAGTGTATGCTAAATGTGATATTGGACCTAGAGCATGCATATTAGCGAATAAGAGACTAAACTATGTACCTGTTCTAGAACACTGTTCCAGAGACGTGGCTGTGGTGAGACTTGCCATGGAGGATCTGGGGAAAACTCTGCTGTTGTCATCGGTGTACCTCCCCTATGATGATGGCAGAGCACAACTACCAAGAGGCATCCAGGACCTCGTGGCATATGCTGACAGGATGAGATCAGACCTCATCCTGGGATGTGATGCCAATGCACACAATATGGTGTGGGGGAGTACTAACAACAATAAGAGGGGTGAGTTATTATGGGATTACATTATCTCAAATAATGTAACAATAATTAACCAAGGTAATGAACCAACTTTTGTAAATAGGGTCAGGAGGGAGGTTATTGACCTCACTCTGTGTACTGCAAGGGTGGCCAGGATACAAAATTGGCATGTATCAAATGAGCCATCTTTGTCAGATCACAGGCATATTTGTTTCAGGATAGGTGAACTGAAGCTGGAATGCCAAACATACAGGAACCCGAGGAGGACGGACTGGGAATCCTACAAACATGATCTCGATGAGAAGACGAGGTTTATGACAGGTAAGATCCAGAACATAGAGGATCTGGAGAACATTTCAGATAGACTTGGGGAAGCTATCGTCAGCTCCTATGAGAAGAACTGTCCTTTGACACGAGTCAAAACAGTAGGAGCTGGGTGGTGGACCCATGAGCTGTCATGAGGAAGAAGGTAAGAAATCTCTTCAAGGTTGCGAAGAGATGCAAATGCTGGGACGCCTATCATGACCTGCTATCTCAGTATAGCAGGAAAGTAAGGAAGGCTAAGAGGGACTCCTGGAGGAAGTTCTGCATGGAGATGGAGGGTGTGCAAGAAACTTCCAGGATATATAAACTTTTAGCCAAGGACCCGGTATCTCCGGTTGGCATCATTAAGAGGGTGACCAGAGAGACTATTGGGAGAGACCCGAAAGAGGTGTTGGGGGAACTCCTTGGAGCACACTTTCCAGAGTGTACAATAATGGATGGTAGTGGTGGGGGGCACTTTTACAAAATAATTGTGCCGGACCCGCTGCTAAAACTTACGACTGGAAGCTAGCCAGTCGGACAGTGACACATGAACGAATTAAATGGGCTATAGGTACTTTTGATCCGTTCAAATCTCCTGGAGGAGACGGGATCAGACCCATCTATCTCCAGAAAAATATAAATAACTTGGTAACACTGCTCTGTAAGTTGTACAGGGCGAGCTTAGCTACTGGTTATATTCCACGATCCTGGAGGATGACCAGGGTTGTGTTCATACCGAAACCAGGAAAGGTAAGTTACACTGACCCTAAGTCGTTTCGGCCTATAAGCCTAACATCTGTCCTGCTGAAAGTATTGGAGAAAATAATACATAGGCACATATGTGATGGGACACTTGTAGAACGCCCATTGCATGCCAGCCAGCATGCTTATATCCCAGGTAAGTCCTGTGAATCTGCACTGCATCACCTTGTGAGCAGAATAGAAGGAGCCATTGAGTGCAAGGAGGTAGCATTTGGTGTTTTCCTACACATTGAGGGTGCTTTTGACAATACCACTACGGAGTCAATGTTCGGCGCTGCCAAGGGGCGTGGGGTAAAGGACCTGGTTTGCAGGTGGATTGGTGCCATGCTCCGGGGCAGGGTCGTGGAATGCTCTCTGTATGGTGAAACTGTGAAGGTAAGTGTGACCCGAGGCTGTCCTCAGAGAGGAGTTCTCTCCCTCCTTCTCTGGAATCTCGTGGTCGATGACCTTCTCATAAAACTCAACAACACAGGAGTGTATGCGCAAGCCTATGCGGATGATGTTGTCATACTTGTTGTAGGTAAGTTTGTACCTACTGTAGCAGAAATACTGGGAATGGCGCTTGGAACTGTGGAGAAGTGGTGCGGTGAGACAGGACTAAGCGTCAATCCAAAGAAGACTCAGGTAATCCCATTCACCAGGAGAAGGAAACTAGAGAGCTTTGGGCCACTAATCCTTCGAGGAAGTGGGATTGCTATAGCAACGGAGGTTAAGTATCTGGGTGTAACCTTAGACCAGAGGCTGAACTTCAATGCGCAACTCAATCGAGTGATTGATAGAGGTAAGTGGACACTAATGGGGATTGAAGCCTAAGCTCATGCATTGGCTTTATATCTCTGTGGTGAGACACGCCATGACGTATGGCGCCATTGTGTGGTGGACTAGAACAGAGGTACAGGGTGTGGTGGCGGGGCCGGCGAGGATTCAACGTCTGGCCTGTCTGGCCATCACAGGAGCTATCAGTAACACCCCCGGAGCGACTCTGGACTGTTGTCTCAACATTCTTCCGCTGGACCTCTTTGTAAAGGTAGGAGCTAGGAAGAGTGCGCATCGCCTTCAATGTGAAGAACTCTGGATACGTAACCCAAGGAATCTGGGACATTCTAGAATAAAAACATTGGTTGCTAGAGACAGGACATTGGACATGATCTCAGACCACATGAAAGTACAATACTCCTTCCAAAAGCCATTCAGAGTGATAATACCCAGTCGAGAGGAATGGTTGGATGGAAAGAGACCCCTCCTGAAGTTCGAGTTTGAATGGTATACTGACGGCTCAAAAACTAAAGGTAAGTCTGGAGCAGGAATATGTGGTGGGGATCCAGGGCAGGAATGTGTCCTTCCTATGGGGATGTACCCAACAGTATTCCAAACAGAGGTAGTTGCTTTATTAGAATGTGCCAGGGAGAACATCAGACTCGGACACATCAATAAAGAAATCTGCATTTATTCAGACAGCCAGGCGGCTTTGAAAGCTCTGAGTTCATTTGAGTTCAGGTCTAAGCTGGTCTGGGAATTCGTCAAATCCATAATTCATCTAGCAGGTCTCAACAAAGTCACACTCTGCTGGGTTTCAGGGCACGTTGGAATAGATGGGAACGAGTGTGCAGACAAGCTGGCAAACAAGGCATCAGCGTCTGAATTCATAGGACCTGAACCGTTCTGTGGAAGAGCAAAGGCAACAGCCATGCAGGCTGTAGCCGAATGGGCAAAACTAGAACATGGAACAAGGTGGAAGGGCATCACAGGTTTGAGGATGAGCAAGCTTTCACTTTCAGGTCCATCTAGGCAGACTGCATCTGACATCCTAACATTGAGCAGGTGTAGTATAAAGAAGGTAGTAGCCCTAATTACAGGACACGGCCATCTTAGGAAACATATGCTAAGGATGGGCATATTCACCGGAGATCCTAAATGCAGAAAGTGTGGTCTGCAGGAGGAAATTGCTGAACACCTGATTTTTGAGTGTGAGAGACTTGAACAGGTAAGTTACGAAATCTTTGGGAAACTGACCAAAGGCCAAACCATCCCCCAGGAGAACATTTGGCGGCATTTTGGGAGTGATGAAGCGTAATGGCCTCACCTACATAATATAAGAACCTTTTAGGTTCTCTTAGCCTCTCTCACTCCAACTTTAGCTCTTAACCTACGAGAGGTGCCGCTGTTAGGTCAGTAACTTGGCGATGTGTGGTGGCATGCAGAGCTGAGTGCCGATGAGCAGATTTGAGCTGGGGGCTGAGTTCTTAAAACTCAGTTTGTTTAGTACGGCAGGGGCGACTGTAGGTGTAGTCGTTGGAGGGTTGTGCCCTCCACGTACTTTGCATCCCGAGCACACTACCACCTCACACACCTAGACACTCCTTGTTGGAGAACATACTTCATTACTCAACGCCTGCTCCGCTAATCCATGCCGGGGCTCCTGGCTCCGGGTGGCCCGCCTCATCTCATGTCCTCCTCGAGGGTACAGTTGATAAAACCGGGGTAGCACACCGGGCTGCCAGATAGTACAGAGGCCCGACTTGTCTCACCAGCTGTTGTTGGCTGCCTCATCATCTGGCGAAAATCTTGGTTTGCATGCATTGCCAGGTGGTGCCTGGGTAAGGACCATGTACGTAAACTATAGGGGCTCTTCCGAGGCCACGGGGATGGTAGCGGGGGTGGGAATTGGGTTGCCTTGGGGTCTGGATCTTCGGCGTGGATCATTGTAGCGGGATCTACATTCTTACACACTCACACACACTTCTCTTACTTTTACCCAGGCCACGGGTGTGGCATAAATCATGAATAAAAAATGGAAAACAAAGAAATAGGTCTCAACGTGCTGGCAACCGTCAACAAGGAACTTCCTGGTTCCACCGCAACTCAAGTTGCATCGGAGGCTAATGTGCCTCTGATTTCTACCCCAATGGTGACTGTGACAAGTGACTCAGCACATGGGGAAGTACCTTTTGGTATTTGCGGTGTATCGGATGTGGAGGGCAGTAGTGGGAGTGGTGAAGTCCCAAGTCCGATGCAGACAGACAACCCACAGGGCCAAAAAGGTCCTGTAAAACTTTGTGGCGCTGATAAAAAGCGCCTTCGTAAACTCCGCCAGGAGGGCTATGGTGCTGAAGAGGCCCGTGGCATACTCCTGAATAGGAAGAGGGAGCAGTCGGATGGTTCTACACCACCCAATCAATCCCATAAAAAGATGAAAGAAGGGGAAAGCACCCTTGCTCAGGAGTGTAATGCTCCGAGACCCATAGACTATAGTCAAGCCATCTCTGGTGTTCGTGTGGGTATCCTTCCCTCGGACTTTCCGGGGTCTCTCCTGACCGGGGAGCAAATGCGTTCCGTGCAGGGGGATTCTGGATTTGGTCCTGAGGATGCGTAAATCTGCCATCACCCCCAAATTCAATGGTTTTGTAGCTAAGGCTGGCTATTGCATCCTTAACTGTTCCAATGAAGGCACTGCAAACTGGGTTATGTCCCTAGGGGACACTTTTAAACCCTGGGAAGGAGCTAATCTGCGGATTGTTGGGGAGAAAGATATCCCTAAAGACCAGATTGCTGTGGCATACTTCCCACATTGCCCAGAAGACTCCAATGAGAGGATTCTGGGCTTTGTGCAGGCTCAAAATGATGGCCTTAACGTAGACAGCTGGAGGGTGGTCAGGAAGGCTGTTAAAGGGCCTACTACTGAACTAACCCTCAGCATAGACCATATGTCGGCGAAAACAATTAAATCACTTGGTTTTCGCCTCAGCTTCAAATTTGGAAGCATCCCAATCAGGCTCAAGAAGCAAGACATGGGGATCCAGGAGGCTAGTGTCTCGGATGTAAGGGGGGCTACTGTGCCCCCTGGATCGTCTGAGGCTAGTGCCCAAGTGGCTCCTGTGTCACCGGGGCCTGGTCCATCTAACCTGGAGCCTGGGCTTATTGGGCCCTCCACCTCCTCGAGGCCATCTGGGTTTCGGGAGGGTGATGCTCTGGGGGGCGTGGAACGGGTACCGGGAACAACTTGGCCTGATATTTTTAGGAAGTCCAATCCTGAGGGCCCCTCTGTTTCTCAGCGTGGTCGTGCTGCGCGGGGAGGCAGGGGCTCCTATAATAGGAGGGGACGACGTCCAGAGAGAGGTATAGAGGATCTGGCAGAAATCTTTGTCGGAAAGCCAGCTCCCAAAGATCTCAGGGTCTGATGGGAGGAGGGATCAGCAATGACCCACAACCTGAGGATATTGCAGATAAATCTCCAGCATGCCAAGGCCTCATCTGCTGTGCTGGGCAGGAGATTTGTCTGTGAATCCTTAGACATGGCTCTTATACAGGAGCCATGGTATAGTGGAGGCCTTATTAGGGGACTCTCAACTACTAATGGTAAGTTGATTTATGATAATGATCATGGTAGACCTAGAGCTTGCATTCTTGTTCGTAAAAATGTCAATGCTATCCCAATTTCTGATTTTGTTTCTAGGGATCTCACAGCAGTGCTGGTAGAAGTACCGATTCCTGGGGGTAGTTATGAGGCTATTGTGGCCTCAGCCTATTTCCCAGGTGGTACTGATGTCATTCCTCCTCCTGAAGTCAGAAGGCTGGTGGAATATAGTAAAGAGAGGCGACTTCAGCTAATAGTTTCCTGTGATGCCAATAGCCATCACCATGTATGGGCAAGCAAGAGAACGGATAAAAGAGGTGAGGAACTGCTTGCTTATTTATTTAGCTGTAACCTAGCTATTAATAATGTTGGTAATGAGTTTACCTATGTGAGTGGGAATAGACAGGAGGCAATTGACTTCACTTTGTCAACCACACATATTAGTAATAAGATTATGAATTGGCACGTTAGTAATGAGCCATAAACACATAAGATTTGACCTTGTTTATGAGAAGAAACCTGTGGCAGCGATTAAACTCCCACAAAAAACTAACTGGGGAGAGTATAGAGAGATTCTTAAGGCTGAATTGGAAGAAGACGTTGGTCCAATCTTGTCTTTAACGAGTCTTGATTGTGCTTCTGATAGACTTAAATCATCAATTTTGACAGCTTTTGAAATAAGCTGTCCTGTGTCATTCCCCAAGGCTAAAAGAGAGGTGCCATGGTGGAATAGTGCGCTTAGTAAACTGAGGAAGGAGGCTAGGTGCCTCTTTAATCGCGCTAAGCGTACTAAGGAGAGGGGAGCTTATAGAATGGCCCTTACCTCCTACAATAAAGAGTTACGAAGATCTAAGAGGAGATCTTGGAAACAATTCTGTGACAGTCACAGAGATGCCTGTGACTGCTAGATTGCAAAAGGTACTCAAACAGGAGTACACTAGGCCTATGGGCCTTTTAAAGAAGGATAATGGGGAATACACCAGGGTTCATAAAGGGTCCTTGGCGCTTCTCCTAGATACCCATTTTCCTGGCAGTTATGCTGATACATGTTGTACCGCAGTGCCTTTTGATCCTGGCTCCTCGTGGTTAAGGCGGGAATCGGGCAGCACTGCCTCTCAAACAATATTCTCGCCTAATAAGGTCAAGTGGGCTATCAACTCGTTGAAGCCGTTTAAATGTTCAGGCAGGGATGGTATTTTCCCTGCCTTTTTGCATCAAGGCCTTGATATACTCCTGCCAAATCTGGTAGAGGTTTTCAGGCTAGCTATGAGCTAGGTTATATTCCTGTTTCCTGGAGGGATGTGGAAGTAGTCTTCATCCCGAAGGGTGGCCAAAGGGCTATGGACTTGCCAAGATCCTTTAGACCAACTAGCCTATCTTCGTTTCTCTTAAAAACGTTTGAGAAGGTGCTGGATCAGCACATTAGGAGTACTCACTTGAGTGTTAAACCTCTGCATAGTAGCCAACATGCATACCAAGTTGGTAGATCAACCATTACTGCACTTCATGAGCTTGTGGGTAAGGTTGAACATGCCCTTAGGTGTGGGGAAGTTGCCTTATGTGCATTTATGGACATTGCAGGGGCATTTGACAATACCTCGTTCTCATCCATTAAAAGGGCTGCCATCTCTAAAGGGGTGGAACCCAGAGCAGCCAACTGGATCTGCTCAAAGAAGAATCTTCGTAAAAAACGAAGATGACTCTTTAGTAACACGGTCTGTAAGAGGCTGTCCGCAGGGAGGTGTTATTTCTCCTCTCTTGTGGTCTTTAGTAGTTGATGAACTGTTGGTCAAATTGGCTGTCAAGGGCTTTGAGGCTATTGGCTATGCTGATGATCTTGTGATAGTAATCCGTGGTAAACATGACGATACTATATCAGAGCTCATGCAAAAGGCTCTGGATCTGGTCTGGAATTGGTGTCAGGTGCAGGGCCTAAGTATCAACCCGGCCAAAACTGTACTTGTCCCCTTCACCAGAAGAAAGAAACTGATGATAGAACTCCCCTCTATCAATGGGGTCCGACTGGAACTTTCGGGGGAGGCTAAGTATCTTGGATTAATTCTTGATCGAGGGCTTCTCTGGAATGCTCAGTTGGAAGCAGTTCTAAAAAAAGCTACCAGGGCTATTTGGGCTAGTAATCAGCTCTATGGTAAAACATGGGGCATTACCCTCAAAATGGCTGCATGGTCATACACTGCCATTATTAGGCCAATTATCACATATGCGGCCTTGGTATGGTGGCAGAAGGTCAAACAGACTGGTGCCAAAAACAGGCTGCAAAAACTACAAAGGCTAACGTGCCTAGGGATTTGTGGAGCCATGCGCTCTTGTCCCACATCAGCTATGGAGGTACTTCTCGATCTGCCTCCTCTGCACATTTATGTGCGTGGGGTTGCGTTGCGATCTGCCCTGGCGATGATGGGGACCCATAACTATAAACCAGGAGATCTGGTAGGTCACTTAACCATTTTGTAAGAGCTTCATGGGCTCAAGGTGGACCTTATGGTGTCTGATGTGATGAGAAGGACACTTAATTTCTACCACTCCTTCACAGGGAAGATAGATGGTTTCCAGGAGGCAGGTAGTGCTGGACATGGACACATACAAGAATGGTATACGGATGGCTCCAAAATGGCCAGCGGAGTTGGTGCAGGAGTCTATGGTCCTAGGTGCAGTTTATCTAGGGCTATGGGAGCCTTACCATCAATCTTTCAAGCGGAGGTAGTTGCGATAGATCTCTGCGCCCGTGAAATCCTAAAAAGAGGGATTAAGGGAGCTAGGATTGACATACTTTCTGATAGCCAAGCAGCCTTAAAGGCACTTGAATCATTCGCCTTTGAATCAAGGCTAGTTTGGGACTGTTTTAAAGCAGTGAATGACATGGCTAGACTCAATGAAGTTACTCTTAAATGGGTGCCTGGTCATGTAGATATTAAGGGCAATGAGGCAGCAGATAGACTTGCTAGAATAGGAGCTAAAAAGCCCTTCATTGGTCCAGATCCTTTTTGTGGGAGGCCTAAATGCCATCTGAGAAATGTTGTTGAAGTCTGGACGGAGAAGACCTGGTCCACACATTGGAACAATGCTCCTGGGCTTAGGCAGGCAAAAATGTTTATCTGTCTCTCTAAGTCAAAAGCACAGAAGCTTTTATTATTAGGTAGGAACAACCTTAGACGGATTGTGGGAATTCTCACTGGTCATTGCCCGGCCAAATACCACCTCAAAAAAATTGGGCTGGTCTCGGAAGACTCTTGTCGATTCTGCTCCCTCGGAACTGAATCGGCTCAACACCTGCTGTGCGAGTGCGAGGCTCTCGCATGGAGAAGATTTATGGCTCTTGGAAATGCTTTTGTTAGCCCGGAAGAGGTCCGTGGTGTTGATCCCGGGACCCTTATTGGTTTCGTAAGAGACCTGAAAGGGATCTGGGATGATCACTAGAAGGGGAAGTATACCACAATAGATCTATATGGGTCGCAGTGGTGAGGAGGCTTATCACTCCTCTATCCCAAAAAAAAAAAAAAAAAAAAAAAAGATGGGTATATTCACCGGAGATCCTAAATGCAGAAAGTGTGGTCTGCACGAGGAAACTGATGAACACCTGATTTTTGAGTGTGAGAGACTTGAACAGGTAAGTTACGAAATCTTTGGGAAACTGACCAAAGGCCAAACCATCCCCCAGGAGAACATTGTCAAAAAGATCTCTAGGTTCATCGAGCTTATAGATTTTGACAAGGACAACTAGGGGTTTTCACATCCTTTAAGGTGGGAGCACAAAAAGCCTATGAGGCTGAAGTGCATTAGGTGTTTGGACCGCCCACATATGAATGAATGAATTAATGAACCCTAGGACCGGCAATGTTAACAAAAATGGATTTTTTGGCGTTTGCAAGCATTTTTTCAAAAATTCACCAAAAATAGTAAATGAACCATAATCCAAAAGTGTTCCACAGCTTTTTTGTAGAAAAACGTTCAAAGAATTTAAATATGCTAGTAAAAAAATTGATAGATGTAAAATTTACAAAGTTATTAGCTCAAGAAACAAAAAATGTTCAACTTTAGGTCTACATAAAAAGTAGTAAACATTCTTTTTAATTTTTTCCAAAAATTTAAAGAAGTTTCGTAATTTAGTTCTAAATAGAACTGTATAAAAATATTTATGAATTTAAAATTTCTTACTTTAAAAACACCAGTTTTCATGATCCTACAAGAAAACTGCTATCAAAACTATGCAAAGTTTGAAACTTAATTTAGGAATATACACTTTGCCCAAAAATGAAATATTATTATAACAAAGTGTAGAGAATAAATCAAAGAATTGAACTATATACTTCTAAATTATCTTTTCATAAAAGTGTTTGACTTAGAATTATTTGAATAACAAAAGCGAGAGAAATATAGAAACATCCCACTCATGATTGGTATTACAACGGTCGGATATGAAGCTGTGTGGGGAATAACCATTAATTTATAATTAAAGCCTTGGTTTGAGAACATTAAAACGCTCTCATTCCCACGCTCATAGACAACAAACCTTTCGAGCAAAACATATTTGGTTCACATGAAATGTTAGCTTGAAGCATTCTCTACACATACTTTTCAAAATATGTCTAAAAATAGACTTCTATCACACAGATATCACGTATAATTAGTAAGGCTGTTTATTGGTTGGAAAATTGACCAATTGCAAGGGTCTACAAAACGCCCCACAACTTTAGAACTATTTGGCCGATTTTTGATTGGATGGCAGTTTTAGGTAGGG
>JAGFPH010000180.1:621154-660323 GCA_018207615.1 Philaenus spumarius | reverse complement strand
GTCATTTCGGCGTATTTCATTCGCGTGACATTTGCTTTTAGAAAACTGTCTTAAAACAACTCAAAACTAAAACAATGATTACATATGTAAATATACGTTTTAGAAAAAAATTGTAAATACAAAAATTAAATTTTGAAACATTAACTTTCCAATGGTGTTTTATCCTTTTTAGATTGGAAGATTTTTAGTGGGTCAAATATTCGATACAATCACGCGTTACAAATGTGTTGTCGTAACCGGGAGTGATCGCACGTAACATGCAATCTGCCGGTTCTGGGGTTAAAACACCCCCCCCCCCCCCCGGTCGTCCCCCCCCCCCCCCATATGGTCGTCCTGGTTATGCCTATGCATACCATTACCAAACATCCCTCAAGGTATCAGTAACAGCAGCTGCGATGGTTTCATCAAGTCCTTATTAAAGGAGTGTAAATCAAGAAAATTTTCTTTTTATAACCAAGTATTTCTATGATACAATTGTTTGATAATGCCTACATCCGTAGTTTCATCTGCTACAATAGAAAATATTTCATTATACTTGATCATTTCTAGTAATGCAAAGCATGTGTCTATAATATCTTTTTGTACTTCATGAGACGTGTATGTTGCATTTCTAGGAGCAATTCAATAAAGCAGCACATTTTTATAATTTAATTTATATTAAAATTGTTAAAATAGTTTCTTTATATAACATTTTAAAATTAAAATTATTAAAAGCATAAACTTATAAATTAGTAGGTAAACAATTCATTCCTAGTATACTTAGTTTAACATGTTCACAAATAATATTAAAGTTAGGAATACTGATTGATAAATTAGGCACAACAAATTTAATTTGTGCAAATCTTTAATAAAATGATGATAAAAAGTATATTATTTATTCTATATTGTTAGTTAGAAAGTTAAAGTTTGTAAATGCAAGGTGTCAGAAAAAACCTTAACATGCTATACATTTAAATTTCTAATTCCTCTTCATTTAGCTATCTGCCGTTTTGCTTTCACAAAAAAAATCTTTAATGCTTTGGAAATACAGTCAACTCTCGATTAACCGTAATCAGATCAACCGCGTTGCGGCTTAACCGCAGTACCAATATTGACCAATATTTTATTCAGTGGGTAGCTGTGTTGCGATAATATTCTTAATGGGGTTGGAGCAGTAGCAGGTGCGTAGCAACCTTCAAGTTATTTATAGCCTGTGAGTCACGCGGCGCAGGCTGAAGTCATGGCCCTTGCCCCACCAGTCGTAGTTCAATACGGTTCGGCTCGAGTTCAGTTTGCAGTGCGCAATAACGGCAACCAAACGTAAGCGTGTTGTTTTATCGATTCAAGATAAGTTGGATATTGTACAAAATATAGAACGAGGTCCTACTATGAAACAAATGTGTGTGCAATATAAAATGAAAAAATCAACGTTTGAGGAGCTTGACCAGTCCATGGTTTTCGCAGCAAAGAGCTGAAGGGACGCAAATATCGGGGCTGATCTGTATGACTAAAGCCATGTTTTTCCATGATGCACTTGGTATGGAGAGTGATTTTGATGCGTCATCTGGATGGTTTACGCGATTTAAACAGAGACACGGTATCCGTGATGTTGGCATAAAAGATTAGTTGTTAACCTTAGACCTGCCCTGGTTATAGCTCAAATTGGCCAGCCAGTTTTTAGTATTTTGCAAGCATATTTTAAAAAAATTCACCAAAAATAGGAATTATATCCCAATCCAAAAGTGTTCTGTACCTTTTTTGTAGAGAAAGAATTCATATATGCAATTAAAAAATTTATTGATGTAAAATTGTAAAAGTTATTAGCTTAAGAAACAAAAATGTTCAGTAACGAAAGGAAAAAGTTCAACTTTAGGCCTACATTTTCAAGTAGTAGTTCAAGTAAAAGTTCAAGTAGTAAACATTTTTTGTAATTTTTTCGTAAGCATAAAAAAGTTTTGTAATTTAGTTCTAAATAGAACTGTATAAAAACATTTATCAATTTCACATTTCTTATTTTGAAAACACCAGTTTTTATGTTCCAAATACACGACTGCTAACAAAACTAAGCCTAGTTTGAAACGTAATTTACTAAAATATGCTTTGCCCAAAAATGAAATATTATTAAAACAAAGTGAGGATAAATCAAAGAAAAGAACGGTATACTTGTCTTTCCTTAGTTCACAAAAGTGTTTGAGTTATCTTTATTTGAATAACAAAATGACATCAATGTAATGAAACGTCCCTGGTCGATATTACTACAGGCAGGAAAGGACATTTAAATTACGTGGGAGCGACAAGCGAAGGACATTCTCACCAGAATGCCCTAATTATGTACTTTCCACTGCTGTCTAGACAAACAAAAAACTGGTTATTTCTAGTTTACTTCCCACCGTTAGAAAGATCAAACTATTCTCTACAAAATAGTGAAAAGAAGTCTGTCAAAACATAAATGATATTGTAGGCGTTATCTGGGTTGACAAATGTGCCTGTTTTATTGGTTGAAAACTGTCCAATTGCCAGGGTTTACAGAAATCTTCGTCATAAATCGTGTAAACTAGTGACATCTGATTGGAAGGCACTATTATGCCGGGTCCACACCAAACCAACAAAACAAAAACTCCAACAAATCAGCAACACAACAAAACTGCAAGTTTTCGAAAACAGGAACTAATTGTCAACTGCTGTCCACATATGAAAACAAAAATCAGTCAACTTTGTGATCCCGATAGAAAATGTGGCGAGCTCGAAATTTGGAATTACAAAGGAACAATGAATTATTTATTATGGCAGCTGGTTTTCTATTCCTAAACCAAAAAAAGAAAAAACGTTTTTGGGTTAGGCCGAGCTTGAAGAACCGACAAAAAAACTATGTTGAGGAACTATTGGAAGATTTAAGAAAAGACGATAGAGGTATTAGTGGAGAAATGCGATGCAGCTTCAAAAACTTTTTAAGAATGACCAGTACTGATCTTGAAAATCTAATAGAAATCATTGGACCCTCGATACACAAGAAAAATACAAATTTTCGAAATGCCATTAGTGTAACAGAACGTTTAGTGATTACTTTAAGATTTTTGGCAACTGGGGAGTATTACCAGAGTCTGATGTATCTTTTCAAAGTATCCAAACAGGCAATATCAGTAATAATTCCAGAAACCTGCGATGCTCTCATAAGTGCCCTAAATACATATGTCAAGGTAAAATTTAACATTATTAATAGGTAGCTGTTAAAAAATAAACTGATTTTTTTAAAATAACTTTTATTTGGAATGTATCTGAAAATTACATGTATGACTGAGCTGATTCATTTGTTGTTATCCGCGTAGCTGGCCAGGATTCATCAATCTGGGTGGTATGTTGATTCGATGAGCAAGACGGACTAGTCAGTATCTCGTAGGTTGGAACGCTGGGTGGGTTTGAATAATCTGGACTCATATAATTGTGGTTGCTTGTATCTGTAGAACTAGTGTGAACTGCAATTGGAGATCGAAAATGAAGGAACGGTGTCAATTGCTCTTGAGTTTCTGTGTTTTTTGGTTGGTCATATTCTCCTATTTCTGCTTTGTAGAGAAGATCATTGATCAAATGCTGCACAGTAGCTTGCGCATAAGGAGTACGAAGTTTTCGCACTTTTCTAGCAACTAGCTCACCAAATATATCAAAATCATCGGGTTGTACAGATGTTCCTTGCTGATTTTTTTTATATACTTCTTGTAGCATTCCATAAACTTCTGCATTTTGCTTCTCACTAGTGGTTAGAACTCTTTTCTTTGGTGTGGTAGATTTTGCTTTTAAGCTTTTGGTGTTTTTATCAGTAATTTCCTTTTGAGCCTGCAAATCTTCGTAGTTTTCTTGTAATTCTCCCATATTACTTGTACTCTGGCTGACGCTAGCGGTATCATCGTCATTTGTTTCGGATTCTTTTGCCTCTTCATCACTGTCTGAATCATCACTTTCCTGTAAAGTAAAGAATGTATGTTATTAAAAACTGCATAAAAATATATTAAAAAAATGTATATTAAAAAAAATATATAATAAGAACTTTCAATTAAATTTAATTTGTATTTTATTTCAGACTCCTAAAAGTGAAGAGGAATGGGAAAAAGTTAGCGATGATTTCAACAAGATTTGGCACTTTCCACATTGCATAGGCGCAATGGACGGAAAGCACATTGTAATCGAGGCACCTACATTCAGTGGCAGTGAATTTTTTAACTATAAAGGAACATTCAGTGTAGTTCTTTTTGCTGTTGTTGACGCAAATTATAATTTTCTGTATGCAAACGTTGGTTGTCAAGGACGAATCTCTGACGGAGGTGTTTTTAAAAATACGCCATTTTACAAACTATTGGTTGAAGGAAAACTAAATTTGCCACAAAAACGTGTTCTTCTTGGAAGGGACAAAGAAAGTCCTTATGTTTTAGTCGCAGATGATGCTTTCCCCCTTAAACCATGCATTATGAAACCATATAGCGGCCATCAAGATAAGGGGTCAATAGAACGTGTCTTCAATTACCGAATTTCACGTGCTCGAAGAATAGTTGAAAATGTGTTTGGCATTTTAGCGTCTGTGTTTCGAGTGTTTCGCAAACCAATGCTGTTACAACCAGAAAAGGTAGAAAAAGTGACTTTGGCATGCATTTGTTTGCATAATTATCTAAGGTGTGTCTTGTCGAAAAATAAATATAATCCACCAAACAGCTTTGATGTAGAACATATTGATAGTGGTACACTAGAAAATGGCGCATGGAGAAAAGATCAACAAACTTTACAGTCGTTTTTTAATCTACAACAGACTGCAAGAAAATCATCTGTAGAAGCTATGGAAATAAGAAAAGAATTTGCTGAATATTTTATGTCTGAGCAAGGTCAAGTTCCATGGCAGTTAAAATTTTGTTAATCTATTGAGCAAAAGTACTGATTTTTAAGGATAAAATGATAGAATGTATAATGAATAAATATAAGTAAATAAATAATGCATAAATATATGTAAATTTTATATCTAATAAATAAAAATAAATAAATAAATATCTACCTGTGTATTCGATAATCCGCCTATATTCCCACTTGGTCTTGGCTTGTTTTTATCTTTTAAGAAACTTAATAGTGAATAACCAAACCACTTCGAAACGAAAGTTTTACCAGCTCCGGATTTTTTCAATAACTGATAATTTCTGTATTCTCTTTGGTACTGGGTATTGATGTTTTTTATCTTTCTGTCTACTTCCTCTGAAGAAACATTACACAATATTCCTATTTCCTTTAAGGCGTCTGCCTTTTTATAACGATTTTTATAATCAGGGTGTCGGGCATCCCATAACAATTTACTTTCTCTATAAAGTTCGATTAATTTACATGTATTTTCAACACTCCATTTTATTGCTTTTCCCGATGAAGTCATTTTGCACACAGCACGAGACAAACTGAACCACAAATTTTAAGTTTTGTTTTCTTCCTGTGGAGAGCGTACACACTAGACCAACAAAGTTGCCAGAAACACAAACAAAACAGCAACATTTTGATCTTTACCGCCAGGCGACGGGAAAACAAAAAGTTGTTGAAAACACGAACAAAACAAAATTGTTGCCGAAATGTTTCGCTTTTGTTTCAAAAATGTTGGGAAACATTGAGTTGCTGTTTTGTTTTTCTTTTGTTGGTTTGGTGTGGACCCGGCATAAGAAAGATTTTCTTGACAAATCCAATGGTAGCTTTATAATCACGATAGAAATACTTCTGTAGGTGGGCTTGCCCGTTGAAGAAATGGGAAATAACAGTACAATTGTATGCAAATTCACTCGTGAAACAGCTGTAACCCGATCTGCATATTTTAAAACGATGATTACGTATGTAAATATATTTCATTTTCATTTCATTTCATTTTATTTATAAAGCTGTTGCCAAATGTTTTAAGAAAAAGTTTTAAATACAAAAATTAAAGTTTAATTGATTTCCTTTCCAATGGTACCGGTTTTATTACGATTGGATGATTTTAAGTGTATTAAATAACCGAATATTCAAATTTATGCAAATTCTCGCATAGGTTCGAAATGATTGCATCTTGCGCCTGAGAGAACGTCAATTTGGGTAGTCTGCCACAGGGAGGGTTAAGTGGAAATATCGAAGCTGCTCAATAATTAATTTAAGATTTTGAAAAATTTGTTATGGATGAGGATTTGCTCCCAGAACAAATTTACAATGCAGGCGAGTCAGGCCTGTATTGGAAATGTCTACCGACCGGGACTCTTGCTTTCAAACAGGAGCGATGTGCACCAGGATATAAAGCCTCTAAAGAACGGATGACGATAATGACCTACTCAAACGTTAAGGGTAGACATATGTTGCCTTTAGTCGCCATAGGAAAAGCAAAAAGCTCGCTCTTTCAAAGGCACAGAGGCGAAAAACTTGCCAGTTCATTACTACCACAGTAAGTCTGCGTGGATGAACTCTTGAGATTTTTAAACTGTGGTTTGACAAAAACTTCGTGCCTCAAGTACGTAAATATTTAAAGGGACTCCTGGAAAAGGCTGTGCTTTTATTAGACAACACGCCCTCGCACTCGAATGGAACAACTTTGAAATCAGCAGATGGCAACATTTATGCAAAATTTTTGCCTCCCAATGTCACTGCATTATAATACAGTCAATGGACTAGGACTAGGGTATCCTATCCCGGGCCGATTTACCCTGACGACAGTCCCGGGATTTTGGGATTAAAAAAATGTATACGTTTTAAGGTATTTTGACTTGTACAAGTACTGTTTAATCAAGAGAATAATAAATGTTCTAAATAAATAAAGTAATGAATTTATTTATAAGTAGTGAACTAAATAAACAATCAAACAAATGACTTGAATAAACAATAATATCAATCAGGTAGTTGGGATGTCGGATACACTTAATAGCGTAGTAAGAGTAAGATAGACAGACGTCTGTGATTATTGTTTACGCGATGGTGATGTCATCAGTCCTTATCTTTACTTGCACCTGCTTCCTGCTTGTATGCAACCTTCGATTGTGATTATGTTAACTTCAACCCTATCCTCCTTATCCCACTCTCACACGTCTCCTTTAGTTTTTGTGAATAGTTTGATTCAGTATCAAGTATACCCTCGCTCTTAAAATGTGTGCGCGTGTGTCAAACATACTGCATATCGTTTGTTTAGTTTTGGCTTTATATGATCCTCGTTCTGTTTTTGACTTTTTATCATTGTATTTGTGGTGCAACTACCTACCTACCAACCCGACCACATTGACGTAAAATGTTTTTGCTACTTTTAGTGTGATTAATGTTTATCAATATTTTTTTTAACAAAAGACATGCTAAATAAATATGGCTTATTTTGTTATAATGATAATTATATAAATAATACTACATCCTAAATACGTGCTTTTAGGCTTTTTAACAAGCTAGTTGGAATTCGACAGATCCCGGGATTCGTTTTTGCGGTCCCGAAATCCCAGGATCGAAAATATCATCCGGGATTGGATTTCCTAACCAGGGCGTAATATCTGCACTAAAGAGAAACTATCGTTCAACTCTTCTTCAAAGGAGAATTGAAGAGGGCAGTGACCTTAAAACTTTTTGGAAAGATTTTAAAATTGTCGATGCTATTTACGAGATACATTCTGCTTGCGAAAAAACAAAATCATTGACAATTGTACGGTCCTGGAAGGAAATCATTCCAGATACTGCACATATTTGTGAAGAGGATGAACATCTCAGATTTGACGAAGCTGATATTGTTGCAGAAAAATGGAAGTAGTAAAAACGGTCCCAGGGGGAGAGTATGTGGACAATGACAATATTCGTCAGTGGTTGAACTGTGACGTGGACGACCAAGGCTACGAACTGTTGACAGACCAACAGATTGTTGACAAAGTTAAGAGTGTTGGCGGGGAGGGAGGTGAAATGATGAAGAGGTGGAGGGGGGGGGGGACAGCTGCACAAACATCCCTGGACAAACATGAGTCGAACAGGATCAAGAGCGTAGTCTAGTGTATAGCCAAACAATGTTGAATTCTATTATTTGAACTTGTACTTTATGAAGTTAAAAGATCCAAACAATTTAAAAGTGTTATGTATGGTTAATCCTACTTATTAGTTGCCTGTGAGCTTGAAGAGGTTGGTTCCGGTATTTATTTTCCGAAATGTTGATGTTTTCTCAATTGACAGATATTTTTAAACTTTGAGAAATACACAGAGAGAGGTCTTTCCGAATAAATAAAAATGATGCTGTAGAATGAAAAATAATGATCTCTGTAGCTTCATCTGGTACAAGTAAAGTTTGTTAAACTGTAAGAAGATGTCACATTACTTTCAAACTATATCTCAACTTGAATAATTACCCTGAAATTATGTAATATTTGAAACCAGAACGATACATAAGTATCCAGGTACTTATAGAGTGCAAGAAAATAGAAGCAATCTGCTCTCCTGGACAAAAACACAGCAGTCAGTTACGCTTGGTTTGGCCTTGACAAATGTTGAGTCACTTCTCGAGTACATTGCGAGAGCCAGGACGATGCTCTCATCACTGATAAAATTGTTTTGAGAAACCTAAAAGTAAAATAAAGAAAAAGTGATTCTCAGCAAAAAAGCAGAAAACCATGACTGATTATTTTCAAAAACAGTAAAGTTAGACTAAGCCTATTAGAAAAATTTTACTTATCCGGGAAGCCTTAACTCTATATTATTGTCCCGGATAATCGAGAGTTGAGTGTAAGATATTAACTTTATATTTGATTAAACTTGATATTACAAATGATACAAATTATTAAAAATAAACACTTCTTTTATAATTTTTAAAGTAGAAATCTCAAAAGTTGTTAATTGTATAAAGTATTTACACATAAAATATTTTTATCTTTTAATGACACGTAAAATGGGGTTTCTGTACACTAAATAAATGTAACTAAATTATCAACTAAAAACATAACTTCTTGGTAATTGTCTATAATATTCACCACTAATCTAGATCGTAATATTATTGGAAGATAATTCTACAAACATATTTTCTTAAAACTGCCCCTACTTTGAAAACATGCAAAATAAATTTATAAGTAAACTTTCATAACATAACTTTTAGCGTGCGTATACCAAATATGAACTTAATATTTTAAATATTTTCAAAACTGTTATTTGTAATAAAATTAAATGGTGGATAGCTTCTAAATGAAGAGGGATTACAAAATATTTTACTAAACATTCTTTGTTTACTTTTTGTGTAGAATTTGTAATGTATATCATGCTAGGTTTCTTGTGGCAGCCTGTATAATGGAACCTTGTTCTAAAACACATATAACTCGAGATCGACTTACATGCTGTACATAATAGTTTGTAATTGTAGTGTTGTTGTGTGTCACATCTTTCTGTCAATTAATCTTCCAAGATATAAGAACAACTAATACAATATGCGGTATTGTACAAACTGACATGAAATGAATCTCAACCACTTGGATAAACACAAGATTTAGCGATGTCAGAAGGAAGACTGTCGTGAGAAACTGGTTTAAGGAAAACATCTCATCGGAAGGTAGTAAGTTAAGTTTTAAGACAATACAATTACCTACATATTCATGGAGATATCATAATAGGCCTACTACGATTAAGCCTAGTATGCATTATGATTAGGCCTATTAGACAAGTGCCTAGTGTGCAAAAGATTGAAAATGGAATGTATTGAGAGAAAATTATTAGAAAATTTTAATGTCAAGTGCCATAGGCTGTTTTATAAAATTTCTATTCGAATTTTTTAACAAAAAAATATAGAATGATAATTTAGAGATGATATCGTTCCTCCAACTTAAGCACCTGCTCAGAAAACTGATGCAACTATGATCAAATTACGCTGAAGAGAAATTTAAAACGTGACATGAATATATAGAAACTTTCAACTCGATAAGATTAAATTTGAAATTAAAACGTTTTGATGATGAATTAAAAGACTTACTATTTTGTTTGTAAAATTTTAAACAATTAATAACTTTTATAGAAAAAAAACCAGATTATTATATTTGTTTAGTATTATAAATATCTGTTATAATAGTGCAGTAAACATATTTTTATATTAATTATGTTTTGCTATAATAATAGCGCTGTAATTAATATTTAGTTTGGGAACCCAACACCTTTCACTGGTCCCCACCACCGATGAATAATTTATTCCCGCCATGGGTATTGTTAAAATAATTTCAGTAAAATATTTGAGGCTACAAAACCCTTGACATGAGAGTTAAACCTATACTTATCCAGTTTATTTATTTAATTCCTCAGCTATAATTAACAATCCAAATCTGCTTAAACCAATAATAATCCGAAAGATTAGTAGTTCTACATCTTATTTTTTTTTAAACTGCCTTCTACACAAACAAATTCTTGAATGTAATAATACATGCAATACTAAAAATAGGACTCAAATGTTAGGATCGGTGATTGAGATCGGTTGATCAATGTGTTATGTTTGCATAGGCTTCACAAAAAATACCAATTACTTCAAAATAGCTAAATGAACTTATTTTTAAGTGTAGGAAGCTGTTTTGTGCAACTTTATTCTGGTAAAATAATAAGTAGAGTTCACATGAGTTGACTGATGTTTAACTAGAAAATAAAATAAAGATTTGAACGTCTGAATTCTAATATAGACTAAAATGAAATTAAAGGGTTCAAATTTTGCAAAGAGTTCAAAAATAAGTCAGGAAACTTATTGAACGACCAATTGACATTCTAGTCCAAGACCTAAACTATACACCCCTTAGTTTGATAAGTAAAGGTGTGTACAAAATCCGAAAATCTGCATTTATCAGTATCTTGCTAACTGCAGGATGGCACTGACAAAATATTGAATGACAGTGATATGTTTATATGTATATATGTTTTTAATGTATATACAGTAATCTCTCGACATTCACGGTTTTGACTATAGACGTTCACTAAAAAAAGAAAATACTGTATAAATAGCAATAAAATACATGCAAGATTCGTAAATAATTAAATAGCATTAATTAATAATAACTACATAATTTATTATTATGTAGCACTGTAATTTTTATTGTACCGGTACTAATTTAATAAAACATTGTATAAATACCTCGTCGGCGAAACACTTGCAAAATACAACAAAACGTACAAGATGGGATTTCCCTACAACACACCTCTGCGTGAATACAAATGAACTTGTGCAAATGAAGGTCAATGGCATACTGTGATTTAGTTGAAGACATCAATTTAGTGTAGGTTTTTACTATGTTTTATCACTCGTAACCAATATTTTCGCTACTGACAGCGAACGATAGTTTGATGCCTTGACATGACTAAGTTCTAAAAATAGACAAACCCAGAATAAAAACGAGCAAGTAGGGATGGGTAAAGGTACCGTTATGAGAGCACTGGCCTTGAGGGGAGAGTGAGATGACAAACAACGCTCCAATAACTTATAAAATTATCAACTGTAGTCTACACTCCAAACAATGCAGCTCAAATACTAAACCTGTCAAGGACTTTTTTTACCGTGTAAAAGCGAAATCGCGTATAACAAGGATTGCCTGTATCTTATGTAAGTTAACTGTAGGTATTAGTACACAATGTTTTAAAATTTTATATATGTCACTAACATAACCCCCCCCCCTTTTCCTATAAAGATTCGGTTGTCAATATTCGCGGTTTCGTTATTCGCGGCAATTTGTCGGAACCGCGAATAGCGAGGGATTGCATACCACCTACAAAAAAGTTATAATTGAAGAAGCAATTATTATCCCAAAATGTGACAGAAAATCATATGATGGCTAAAACACGTAATATATACACTTATTTATTATTATCCTGTAATATATTTTAAAATAATATGGAAGTGACTTGGTAAAAAAAAACTTGAACGTTCAAACTCTCTGATAATTTCACTATTCACCATTATGATTAAAACTGTTTTAATTGGACCTCAATCTTCCAATTTGTTCTCCAATTAGAAACTGATCAAGAATAATTATTTGTTTAACTAAATTCAACCCATGTAAACTCAATGTTTATATTTTCCTTTGGAAATTTCATTACCGTACTCTTTGTTTGACCAAATTCTTAGCTTTCTGTGGGTAGTCATAAGTAAAGTAAAAAATTATTTTTTTAAATAGTTTCAAGTAATAACTTTCATTTTATTAGCTTTTATTCAATTTTTATGCATAGCTTTACCATAAATTGGCAGTTTAAGATGATTATTTTGATGACGCACATATGCAAACGTAAACACACTTCGTACAGGGCTATAATATATAGGTAACTTTTGAGACTATCTGTTACCCTTAGTAACAGTAAATCACAGCTCTGTAAAATCCCAACACCAAATAAATATTAAAATTAAGTGAATTTCTATCTCCATTTTAGTCATGATATTATTTATTCCTTGAGCCTGTGGATGAAAATTCATAATAATATGATTTTATTTCCATACAAATGCAAAGGTTTATAAGTAAAAATAACAAAAGTTGAGAATGGCAGACCTGAGGTGTCATTTTTTTCTGATTAAATGGAAATTATATTGAAAGTGACTGGAATTAAAATGCATTTACTCAAACTAATATGCATGCTAACATTTCAATGCTCATAATCTTAGAGTTAATGCTGGTAATGCTACATTTATGCTTTTTGAATTAACGCTGTGTACGGTGCTTGATAATAACATAATTGAGGCAATTTTATCAGTCCAAATTACTGTAGTAGAAATTATCATAGATAGTAAATTGACGACATGGGAGAACCATACTAATGAGCTATGTAGAAAACTCAGTTTAATGGTCTACTTGAAAATAGTATTTGAATCGTCCAGGATCTATTATGAAATTAGTTTAGGATATTTTCATTCCAGCTGATTTATGGAATTACTTTGTTAGGAAACTCCTTCAAAAGATTACCCAGTGAATATTTTGTTTGCAAAAGCAAAGAATCATAGATCGACTAGACTATCGTGATAGCATTTAATAATTAAGTATCCTGAGATTTAAATTAATGTGCTTACTAAAAGTAATAGTACATTATAAATTTAAGACCTTAACTGATCGTATCATGGATGTGCATACGTATAAATTAACTTCAGAGGACCCAAGGAAAGGTTATCTTTAAGTAAAAGCCACCCTCTGAAGCTGGAATGAATACTGTATTAGGCCTACACTGTATTAGGCCTACTGTAGTTCATAAACAAACTCTTAAAGAAGTTTAACAGCAAATTTAAAATTAAATTCCTTACCTTGTTTCCGTCAAGTGATTTCTTTTTTTTTTTTGTATTTATGACACGTTTCGGGACTTTTACCCCATCTTCAGCCACAATATATATAGATTACTCAACCGAGGTCGTCAACATTAAAATTAATTACACAAAACATATTTCACATTTAAAGTCCGTTTTGCTGTACACCTTCTGACTACTGGACGGCAACTGTTAGTCTGTTGTCTCGTGCACTTGGAACCTGTTCTTTCCGCGGGCTTCTTGAACTCTTATCGCCGTGTCATATAAGGTATTATAGTCAAAATTTAGCTGGTTGTTCAATAATGATTGATCACCATTTGCATATTTTGATTAAAACGCCTTATAAATCTCATACTCCTCGACTGCGTTCATATCTACCTTTAGAACATATTTTAATTAGTTTAAGGTTATTTTGTAGGCTAGTGTAGCTATGGTCTTCGTCTAATAGATGGCGTGCAAAATTCGATTTGTTACCTGAAATTGTTTTTTTCGGTAAGTGTTCTTTAAATCGAGTTTAAATGCTCTCCCAGTTTGGCCTATGTATACCTTTTCACAATCATCACATGCCAGTCTATATACACCTGTTTGGTCTTTTGTAGGTCTTGGGTTTTTAGGGTGAATACATTGTTTAATGGTGTTACTAGTTCGGGAGACTATTGTTCTGTTGAGTTTATTAAGGTAGAAGTGACTATTATAGGTAGGATGGTGCCATACTCAGTTGATACAAAGACAGATTTAACTTTCTCTCAGCTGATCAGGTTCTGAGTGCGTGAGACAACAGACTGACAGTTGCCGTCCAGTAGTCAGAAGGTGTATACCAAAACGTACTTTAAATGTGAAATGTGTTATGTGTGTTTTGTGTAATTAATTTCAATGTTGATGACCTCGGTTGAGTAATTTATATATATTGTGGCTGAAGATGGGATAAAAGTCCCGAAACGTGTCATAAATACAAAAAAAAAAGAGGTCACTTGAGGGAAAAAAGGTAAGAAACTTTATTTTAATCAATTAGTGACTTACCTATCAATACTGCAAATCAATTCATTAAAAAAAAGTGTTCAAGGTCAATGCTTTTTGCATGATTGAGAAGTTTCTTAAAGCCTTAGAATAATAAAATATTTTTCTGAAAATTTCATTTCACAATTTCCTGATTGTGTTAGTTTCTTTATTTATTTTTATATGTTAATTGTTTTAACAATAAACAAATAACTAACTAATGAGCTTGACTTGTGAGAAAGTAACTAGACAAAATAAAACCTGAACACAAAATCTCACAATAAATATGTTTACTAACCTCAAACGAGTTTCAACGACAATGTCGCCATTCTCAGTGATGCACGGGCTACAGTAACCAAACTATAACTCAACAAATCTTAGTATTGATAATATTTAACGTCACTAATACAAACTGTCAAATTTGTCAAACAGAACAATAAAATTGAATAGCGTTTAATCTGAAACTTTGTATGATAGTCATCCATGTTAACTAAGATAAAGTTATGCAAATGCCAAACCGATGGTTGGTAAAAAAACTTATAAATACAAATTTTACAAATGAACCAAGCAATACCTGGTGATTTTTGAGTCCGCTTTGCTCATCATAGGTGTTTTCATTACAGCTCATTTTTTGTCCGCCTAGTGATTATTCAGAAAGAAAATTAAAATATACCATCACTACCATACCTTTAAGAAGGAATTATTTGGTGCTATATGCGCTTAAACATTGGGTCCACCATTAATTTGATAAAGTGCACTTTAATTTCTTACTATCAAGAAAAAATACATCTCAAGATTACCATACTTCAGTTTTTGTTACTTTAACTAGTAAAACTATTGATTGTTATGGGTTTGTAGCTCATTCATTTTTATTCACAGGCTGTAGGATTAATATGCATGGTACACATTTTTAAGGTTTATCTTAGTTGTTAGTAACTCATTTTACAATAGCACATTAATTTGTTGGTTGACCTGATCGTTGTTTAAAATATTATTATTTACATTGTAATATATTACGCTACATTATAAACTATGTAACAATTTAACTAAAAAAACTATCTTAATCTAAATAACAGTATCACTAGTACCTAAAGTGGATATTTAAATGGCGAGATCATGGTTTTATGTGTGAGGCAACGCGGATCACATAAAAAAAGGGATCAAGCACCCAAAAACACTTTAGGTACAAGTTATGAACAATACTTTTTATCATGCTGCACTAGAATCATACAAATACTTAATTAATTAAATTGCATTATTAATTTTTTTACAGATTTTAAACGGCTTTAACTTATGTGCAACAGTGCTACTGTCAGTTGAAAAACAGCTGAACCTTTTGAGTTATTGTAATTTTAAAGCACCAAAACGCATTGTTTACACATACCTTTTTGGTCCTAACAATGAAATACTTTTAAGCCCTGAGTAGTGAATTACTGCAATAAACTGTCACTTCAAGGACATAACGCGTGCATTAATAACATCTTATTAAACTTTGCTAATAATTATCTTTCAATTAACATGAGCTGTTTCGTTATGCTTTTTATAGATAAAATTATAAATATTTTAGAAGAATCCTTGTTTGAATTGGTTATGCTGACCAGATTGTTAATACAGTAGAGTTCAGCTATTATTCCAAACAGAGTTCAGAAAAAATTATACAAATAAGTTAAATAGAAACATACATAGAGCCTAAACTTGGTGAAAACGCCTACAACCAAATTGGAATGAAAGCTGGTTTTGTTGCCTTCACGTTTTTCATCCGTTTTGCGGAAAGGAAGTTATTGCAACAAGCATCCGATTAAAAGGATACCGGGTCCTTCAGAAAGAAGGAAGGATTAGATACAACAGCTAGGCACTAATAGTGTTGTTGCCACCTGCCAGTTACGTTCATCCGTTTTTCTCCTCCGTTTTCTTTATCTCAAAAGAATTACATTTTTTTCTGGATCTTTTTTCAAGATGATGCGGTACTTGACTGCGGGATTTCAAAACGGACAGTTTGAACAACCTATCCCTCCCTTCCGTTTTTAGAAGAAAACAGAATCGTAACGCAACGGAAGGAAAAAAACGGTTCGTGTAAACCTACACTAAGAGCATTTGGTCAAGAGCATTTGCCGCATCTACGTGTGATATAAGTTCAGTTTGAGCATTCACCTCCTCCTCGCTTTCTTCTGAGCCGATCAACGCTGTATAGAACTGATAATAGCAGATGTCCCTGCATTTAATTTATGCCTTAACAAGTTAATATGTTGATATTATTTATGAAATCCGCCTATTCCAAATTCCAACTAAACTAAACAGTGTTCGGTCCTCAATTAGTTCGGAATAACGGGACTCTACTGTGGAAGAAATGCTGGCAATAAAAAGGTCTACAATAGCATGTCTACTAAGGGTTTTGTTTAAAGAAGGTAATAAGAATTTTATTTTTACTTCAGAAATATTGCACCAATTCAGCCCAGCGAGTTGGCGACTCAGACTGAAAAATTTTAACACTGTGACATTTTATAACTTTATTCATACAAAACAGTAGAAGGAAGTTAACTTGATTTATTTTATTGTTTATATTGGGTAGGTATATTTATTACTGTTATTACTCAAAGCATTAGTGGCATGTTTGCTGTATTAAACAAATGACAGTGCAACAATACACAGGAATGTCTGTGGGATTGTTAATTTTAATTTAAAAGTACAGTAGACTCTCATAAATCCAAACCACTAATCGGGAATATATATATATTTGTTTTTAATAAAAAATCGGTAAAACTCACATGATTACTCCGCACAGCATAAATGACATGTATTTTGTACCTTCGGGCGCTCCATGTTCAACGAAATTGACGTCGTTTATGATTCACAAAGCAGAGGAAGTTTCCACGCGTTACATTAATTGTACGTTCTTTTTTTAGTTTGCTGCAATAAATCTCAGGGATTAAATTTTCATTTCTTATGTTTTATAAATAAATTTCCAACTTGTAATGTTGTTTTTACGTACTGTGTTTCTTATGTTTATTTTAAGCGTTTGGAACAGTAATGTAGATTCTTTTTTATTAAAACCGTTCAATACTGTTCACAAACTTAATTTTTTAATTTCTGTGTTTTACTTAATTGCAGTCCAGAACTATATTATGTACATTACATTACCATAAGTTGATGTGCCAAAGTGTTAAAGTATCGTTAGGTATTGGCAAGGCGCGGCAGCAATAGTATGTGCGGCTATCCATCGGTCTTATCGGCTGCACGGCTGACTCCGGGAATTAGGATTTTTCGGAATCCGGATAGGTCATCCGCCCCATTAGTCCGGATTTTTGAGAGTCTACTGTATTGATAAAATCACTTGTGATTCATGATTTAGTTAGTTTTGTAATTGTAATTTTCTATATGGGCAAGGTTTGTACGAATTGGATTCAGCAATTGGCAAGAGAAGCCAAAACTGGTGATTCCTCAGCCATAATTAAATTTTTTTTTATGATCCATTTAATTAGTTTAAGTCTACAGAATGATTAATATAAATGTGCCAGCTGTTTCTCTTGAAATCTATAAGAGCTATTAAAAAAGTTAAATAGTTTTCCCCTGGACTTTTAGTTCTGTTTAATTTGATGACTTTGAAATTTTGATCTTACCATTTTTCCTATATGGCAGCCAACTTTCAAATTTCTTATAATAATTTTGGATTTTACAAGTTATTTTAAGAACTTTTTGTTGTTGGTGATTTTTTATACAACCCTTTAAAAGTTAGAAGGGTATAAAGTTTTAGAAACAACTTATCTGAGCGCAAGATATTTTTTTATGAAAACGTTTTGAACCATTGACTAATAAAGCATTTTTTAGACGAACAAATACATTTTTTAAATCAACAAATAAGGTTTTTGATAATTTTTAAAAAAATTATTAAAACTCGTATTTTTGTTGATTTTAAAAAGTTATTTGTTGGTCTAAAAAATGCTATTAGTTTATTAGTTAGTGTTAAGAGCTTTTTTCATTGGTTCAAAACATTTTCATACAAAAATATCTTCCGCTCAGATAGGGCGTTTTTAAAACTTTATACCCCTCTAACTTTTAAACGGTTAGTCGTATCAAAGAAACACCAAGAACAAAAAAGTCTTTCAAAATCCAAAATTATCATAAAATATAGGGTGTTGCATAAGAAATTTGAAAGTTAGCCTCCATATTACAAAAATGGCAGATACGATAACAATTTAAAAATCACCAAATTAAACAGAACTAAAAGTCCACGGGAGTTATTATTGAACTTTTTTTAATAGCTCTTATTGATTTCAAGAGAAACAGCTGGAACACTTATATCAATCACCCTGTATACACATAGATATATATTAATTCATTTTCAACAGAACTTGGCTCTTGTCATATTGTGTGCAACTTATTTTAATAATTAATTAAATACCTAATACTGAAACCTAGTTATTTGTGCAGTATAAATTTGTTAAACAAATTTGAAACAGAATTCTTTAAAAGTTGGATAACATTTCGAGATCACCTATATAATAAAAATGAATTATTGTTCCTTTGTAAGCGTATCACTTGAGAACGGCTGGACCAATTTGGCTATTTTTTGTTTTAAAATGTTCGTAATAGTCCGAACTAGGTTTTTATATAAAGAAAAATTTCCCAAAAAGTGTCAAATTTCGAAAAAAGTAAACAGCCTCTTTTGTGTGGACTCAAGACCATAGCGCACAAAAACAGCTGTTTGTATAAAAAGCTTGGCAACATGGCATGTTTGTTTACAGTCATTACCACAGCAACTTTACTTATCAGTTTTTTATTCTTCAAAACCAACAGCTTTTTTAGGTTAGATTGGCCAACTTAAAGCAAACAAAAACAAAAATCCACTAATGTTTACTATATTTTAATTTAATTCAAACATTGGTTGTTACATATTATATATAAAACAGCTGATTTGAATCAAAAACTGAACATATTTTTAGGTTAGGCCTACAATGAACCAAAACATGTTTATTTGCATCCAATTGGACTAATTTAAAATCAGGTTTTTTACAATTCTTCACAAAACTATCAGTTTTTTTTCAGATTTGGTAAAAGCAAACAAAAGGTTTACTGTATTATCTATAGAGGCCTAAAGGTTTACAAAAACTAAATCTAAATTTGTGTATTATATTCTTAAGTGGTATAAAAACCATTTTGCAATTCGATTATTTAAGTCAATGTAATGAAATGGAATAACTACCTTTTAAATTAAATCAAGCAATAGCAAAGCATTGCTGGGTCTACTAGTTTTAAATAAAAATAATGGTAAACAATTTCATATCATCCACGTTTTTTTTGTGCAATGAAGCTCAGGGAGTAGGATTAACAAAAAAAAAAAAAAAAAAACCAATGAGAATAACCAGATTCAAACCTTGAACAGTCCGAACCTAAGAAATTGTGTTAAATTAGTTCTAATACTAAAATAAAAATAAAAATACATACACCAAGCAATACAACACACTTTTTAAGAGGGAAAAGCAGTTGGATGTATGGTATAGTAATTTTTAGAATATTTGATTAAATTTTGCAAATTTTAGCTATAACAAAAAATGTTGTGAATTATTATAAGTTTTCAAAACAAACGTTTCTCAAAAATGTTTAAATTTGTCTTTAGCAAGTGTAACATATTTAACTGGTCAGTAATGGTACATTGCTACAGTAATTATATAAAATAACTTATGATAAAATTAAGCAATAACTTGTGACTCTAAAATGTTAACTAAAATAATATACTGAATCAAAGAGAAAGTAAATTTGTTCTCTAAAATTTCTTCAACCTTGCATCTCTGTCATTTTCGATAGTAGCTTCTACCAAAAATCAAGGAATTAAAAGGGTTAACCTAAGTTAAAAAATATGTTGGTAACAAGTTAATTAAAGTGTATATAAAATTACTTGTAAACAAAAAAAATTGGCATATTTTCATGGCACACTAATAATTTGTGAAACGGACTTCTGATATAATGAGATGTAAACGTTTATAAGACAACATGAAATATTATTAATATTCATAATACTTAACAAGAGTATAAAAGTATAATTTTAAAACAGCTATTTTGTTTGTAACAAGTAGTGGTATACTTTACACCTAATTTGTCCTAATGAACTTAAAATTCTACACACATACATCAAGAACTATTTACAATAGTGAAATATAAGTTCAGAATAAAAACTGTTATATAAACTTGTACTCATCTTTCTTATTGCATTTAGGCTAAACAATGAATTTAACACAAAATTGTGTTTGATCATCCTTCCCAATAACTGGACAAGAGGAAGGACAAATATTGCTTATGTACTAAATGTAGCAACGTAATTTCATTCTCGGAGTGTCAAAATGTAGTATTTTGAATTTTTGTACTCAATTATTTTAATCACAGTGTTGGAAAATCAATAACATCATTGTTTCTAAACATAATGTTAAAACATGTACAATATAATAATATTCATACGTAAACAAAAATTTGATAACATAAAGATTAACACAAGAAAGAAATGAGACAATATAAATGATCTTGTGGATCAAAACACAGTTGAAATCTGTCAATGCAAAGTTAAAAATCAAATGTTATAAAACAAACATTAAAGTAAAGTCGGAACAGGAATTACTAACAATTATGTCATGATCTTTGGTGTGTTCGTAGTTTCAAGAATCACAGTTTTGGTTTCATCAACATGTCTCGCCACCAATCAGGTCGTTGCATTGCCTTTGGATTCGATACAAAATTTCTCATCAAGTTTGAATACAACTGCAACAAACGGATGTGTAATTAGTTTTCAGTACAAGAAATTATTCGGACAAGCAAAACTGTAAGAGAAAGGAGATGAACTTCAGAGGAGGAACTGTTGACCACCAAAGGAAAAGGCTTGAATAAGAGTGTGGGTTGTAGAAAATTGTGTATTTTTATAAAGAACTTATAACTAACACATGTTAAGATTAGGGTTACAAAAACTGAAAGGGTCCATTTTTTTTAGGCTAGAAAAATGATATTTTAGGGGAAATGAAAGTGGTTAGGGACCTTCATCCTAGAATTGGAAAATTACCACTAAACTGGGTTTAACAGATCACCTCTAGAACACATAATAGTGAACAAATAATTTACACATTTGGTTTAAAATGAAACAAACTATTTTGCATCTAAAGAGTTCCAGGAAAATATTTTTTCCAACCCCAGTCTTCTAAATGGCAAGTTTTTGAAGGTGGTGGTAGTTTCTGAGAAAAAATTAAGTGTTAACTTATGTCAAGTATTACATAATTTTAAAGGTGAAAAAGTGTTGACTTATTTTGTTACATTTCAAGATAGTGGCTCTCTATACAACATTTTGGTTTTAGAAATTGTATTTATTAACTCTGTATAAAACAATTTTATTCCCAGAAATTAAAATTATTGTATTAAACATTGCTGATGTTTAACAACGTGCATCAACAACGTTCAACAATCTTTCAAACAACGTGCAATGTGGGGACTTTTACAAAAGTTTTCCAAAATTAATAAAATGTAGAATTTTGAAGAAATATAAAAACTTGTATTTAAAAAATAATATGGTAGAGTTTTTGAAGTATGACTTCTAAAATAAATAATAATTAACGGATATTTTGAAAAGGATGTGTAAAATAAAAACAAACATGAAATAATAAAAATAAAATAAAATATTTTCATAAACAATGACAATACAACTTAAAATTATATAACAAACAAAAATATAAATAAAAGATAATTTGAATGGTGGAAATTAATTAGTAAACTAGTAAGCCCCCATGAAAAATCACAGACAGATTAAACAGTTGTATATAAGAAATACATCATTAAAAAAAATACTATTTAAAAACAATAGACTTTATCTAGACGGGGATTTTTAACTTGGTAAATGTGTACAATTATAAGATTTATAAAACTATAGGCCTATTTGTTAAAATTTTTTATTATTATATTATTTTGTTATTATATATTTAAAGAAAGATACAAATATTATCTTTTAATTGTTTTTATTTCATATTATATTGATAGATCAAACGATTTAGAAGTTATTATTATTATAATGAAGAAATTAATAATCGAATATGTTATTATTTGAAGATGTACAAATGTTTCCGAAGTTAAACGAATAAATAGGTATCTCTTCTTTAAATTTGTACAAACGAATATATTGATGATAAAAGGTTGTATATACACAGTTTATAACCTCAAAGGAAATATTAAAGTATTAAAGCATGCATTAGTTCTATAACTCAAATTAAAAAAAAAAAAAACAACTTCACGAGAAATTCTAACGATTGAAGGTGTAAACATAACCCCAAAGTATAATCTACGCTGAGTTTGTTGAAGTATTACAGATGATGGATGAAATTAGCTATTATATTATATGTTACTCATGTACATGCGTATAATATAAAACGTTCACTCGCTTTTAAAGGAGTTGATTGTTTTAAACATTCATAATTAATTAAATAACTATTGAGTTTGACTTGTAAGAAAGTAACTAGATAAAATGTAACCTGAACACAAAATCTCACAACAAATATGTTTACTTACTTCAAATGCGTTTCAACGACAATGTCGCCATCCTCAGTGATGCACCGACTACAGTAACCAAACTATAACTAACCTAAAAGTGCGAAAACGCACTGAATATATACAAAACTAGTTATACGTGGCGTAACCAGAAGGGGCGACACTGAGGATGATGACATTGTCGTTGAAACACGTTTGAAGTTAATAAACGTATTTGCTGTGAGATTTTGTGCTCAGATTTTATTTTATCTAAATAATATTGATGAAAATAGAGGTAAATTATTATATAAAAGAAAATTGAAAATAGCAACATTTTTTACACATAAAAAGAACAATGTTAAAATACTAAAGGTCAAAGGTGATGTCATGGCGTAATATCAAAGAATGTTCTGGAAAGAAATACTTCACAAAATAGACTGTTAGAGAGATTGAGAGTTGTTGGAGACAGAATGCAAAGAAAATAGAACCAAGTAGGCAACATGAATTTTTTGTCGTTATAAAAGGTTAGAAAATAATTAGTTGTTTTTAAGTGTGAAGGTAACACAATCGTCAACACAGACACTGGCAGTATTGTGAGTGTAAGTGGTTTACATTGTGAACGCGTCTAACATTGTCAATAGACTTTATGTGAACTTCTGTATTTGATTTCATCTGATTGGTAAATACAAACACAAATTTTTATCATTTATAATATACTCTTAACATTATTACTTTACATTTATGATCTAGAGCAACCGGATATGCCTATAAATAACCGTTTGTAATTGTGACTTAACCCTCCCAGTGGCAGACTGCCCAAAGTGACGTTCTCTCAGGCGCAAGATGCAGCTATTTCGACAATTAGCGAGAATTTGTATACATTTGCATTTTAGATTAATTCATTAACTTAGAATTATCCAATCGTAATAAAACCGGCACCGTTGGAAAGAAAATGAATTCAACTTTAATTTTTGTATTTAAAACTTTTTCGTAAAACGTATATTTACATACGTAATCATCGTTTCAAAATTGTAGAATGTCAAACAGCTGTTTTCCGTGCGACATCGCGATGTTAAGAAAGTAAAACTTCATCATTTTCAACAGTCTGCAACTCCTCACAGTTGTCAATTGTCACAAAGATCATCACAGCATTGGATTCATTAGACTTTTATCTTTCAAGTGGTATTTTTAAATCATCTGTGACCACATTAGGTTATGGGATCTAGAATTTAGAATAAAGGCTTGTTATTGGTCTAAGATAGGGCCAATAAGGAAGCATTTTTAAAATCGATTTTTACTATCAGAAATCGATTTATTCCTAAGATGTGTAATATACCGTTTTGAAGAGAAAATTCCAACGTTTATTCTATGTTCAGTTCAAATAATTTAGGTGAAATTTAGTTGGCACAGACATGATGTAAATGAAGCGGTCTACAACCTAATATCAATTTTACACTCTGATCTCAAAGCGTTCACTGTAAGTTTTATTCGTCTTGATATTTTAGTGAATTGAAAGTGTTTATAGTTTATAAAATAGTGTT
This sequence comes from Philaenus spumarius, assembly GCA_018207615.1. Lineage (NCBI taxonomy): Eukaryota > Metazoa > Arthropoda > Insecta > Hemiptera > Aphrophoridae > Philaenus > Philaenus spumarius. The sequence goes on along the minus strand of JAGFPH010000180.1, from coordinate 636,086 downwards.
ATATTGTGTTTTAGTTATAAATAAATAAGTGTAGATTGTGTTTGAGTGAAATTAGGCTTATAACAGTGTTCTAATAAAACGGTAAGTGAAGAAATAACATAGCTTAGAAATAAGGTTTTAGGTTAAATTGTCGCTTTGATATTTTGATTTTTCATTACAAAATGTAAAGTTATTTGAAACTGGGTAGAATGCTATTCGATTCTACATTTCATTCTCGAATTTTTGGTATAAAAAAAAATATTGTTTGAAGTAAAAAATGTTTAGGCCTAGTCACTTTGAACTTAGTCTGATTTGCAGGTTATGTAGTAAAAACGTTCAAAGTGTTATTTTGCACTAAACAATTGTGAAATTGAAATATATTTTTACATATTTCTATTTAGAACTAAAATATAAAACGTTTGTGTATTTTGAAAAAAATTACAAAGTTTTTTTACTATTTTTTTATGTAGGTATAAAGTTGTTTTTTTCCTTCCGTTACTAAACATTTTTTGCTTTCTAAGCTAATAACTTTTACAATTTCAAAAGAAACTAATTTTTAGTGGCATACTTGAATTCTTTGAAGTTTCTTCTACAAAAAGCTATGGAACACTTTTAGATTGGGGTTCATTTAATATTTTTGGCGAATTTTTAAAAATATGCTTGCAAAACGCTAAAAACAGGCTTTTTAATTTTAGCTTTAACCATGCCACTTGGAGGGTTAACGCCAGAAATCCTTCGAAGTTTGAGTGCATCATGTAGTGCAGCGCAGAGAATTGATGTGAACGTTTATGTATTTATTGTACGCGAGTGTTTATGTGGACGACTGACATTTTGTGTTCATGTTGAATGTTTTAATTAAGTGTTTTTCCGTACCCGATGATGGACAATAAGGACTGAAACAGAGTCGTGTATTTGTGAAAATTTAATTTGAAGGAAAAAACTTCAAAAGGATTGCTGGCAGTAAGTCACAATAACAAACAGTTATTATTACTTTTGTAGAAAATAGTTGAGGGACAAAATACGCAAGTTGCCTTTTGTCAAAATCAAGTTTTTTTTTTTTAAAATATAAATTTCTCATTGATAATTATGATTTTTGGGACCAAACATTCATTCAATAGTACATACATCATTACTATCGGTATTATGCATAGGAACGTGCCACCCCAACATTGTATATAAATTTAATATTAGTTTATGTTGGCTAATACACAAATAATTAATTTCTACTATTTTGTAAAGTTCTTCCTCTTTTTACAAGTCATTTATGTCAAGAATGTTTGAACTATGTTGTTTATTTTACCTTATTAAGGTTAACGTTAAAATTATTTTCCAATTTAATCGTTGTTACATTTACTTATTATGAGATATCATTTGGCTAAACGAACAAACTGAATAACGTAGGCTAGTCTACATCATTTTATTCTTAAACTCGTTGACGATTGGTAATCCTGTGAGACACCCCCTAACCGGCCTCCCCCGCCGTTTCACTCCGCAGGCTGTAAACTATTTTTCAAAAACTAAGAAAATTTTCAAAACAAACCGAAAGAAGGCTTATCCTCAATTAATGTGAACATAAAGATTTGTTTATAAAATAGAAGAATTGCAACAACAATGTTTTATTATGAAACTTAGTTTGGCTTCAATGTTATTCTTAATTGTAAAAAATTAAAGATTACAACCAATTTTTATTCTTACGGATTTTACGTACAACCAATGATAATTGTTTAGTATTACTTTCCCCGAAGGATATGATTGTGTAATTTCAGAATAAAGGTTTTTTGATTTGTTATATGAAAAAACATGCCAACGAGTTTTATTTTCTTATACAAATTATACATACACATAATTGATTTTAACCAATACTCCCATAAATTCAATTAGTATTTTTGCATAGTAAAATTATTTTAAGCCAATTAACCATCCAAGTGCTAACGTCGCATATGCGATGTATAAAAGTCGCGTTACAGTGCTAACGTCGCATATGCGATGTTTGTGCAACACATTTTGTAAATGTGTACGGCGCCGCTATTTTTAATACAATCGGATACTTCTATGTATGGTTGTGTTTGGAAAGAGATTCACTTTATTATAATTCAGAGTTTCATAGCGATATCGACTCAAACAAACCTTTGGCAGAATTGTCACATCAACTATCTAGTCGTTTAGTACGCATAGATAGACGCTTGGAACTCGGATTTTGTTAATTTATCCACTACTTGTTATTAATTTTTAGTTTCAGTTTATATCAGTTTATTTTTATTTGTTTTTGTAAATGTTTATTCATTTTTGAAGTAATTCTGAGTGAACTTAGCAATTCAAGTGCTATTAGAGGTGCGTTTGAAAATAGTGACTTTTAGAGACTTTGAACTGTAAATATTTTTTTCTTCTTTTTTTTCTTGTATATAATGTGTGTTATTCCTTTATAACAAATTAAAACCATAAATATTGGGCCTAGACAGTACTTTTATATATCTTTAGAGGCAAGTTTTTCTTCTTTGTGCAGAAAAGTCATTTTTTTATAAAAAACAGTTTTTTTATAGACAAAATTTTTTTTTACAGCAAAGTAGTAGTGTTATGTATATTTCTATTCACCATAAAATTGTGTAACTTTTGGCTATATTGGATTTTCTACATTACTTTTTTTACATATTTTAAGTGAGTGGTTTTAGAACACAAATTTTGTTAAATATTTTATTTCTACTTTGGTCAACAAAAAGAAGGACAAAAATTATAAGGTAAGCCTGTTAAAGCTATTTACTGTAAAGAGCATGTAATTGTGATTAAAATTATATACAATAAGTCTTACTTTACTGTTAGCGAGTATTTTATAATGATTTTAGTTAATAAGCATGCACGGAACCAAAAAAACCCTTAGCACTAAAGAGCAATATAGTCAGCACTTGGAGGGTTAAACGATTTATTAAAATGTACTCATTTGAAATATTTTGACTAAAAAAAACTGCAAGGAAGTGATCCTTAAACTGTCTCAATCCTAATTTTAAATGCATTGTTCGTAAGGGAAAACATAACATAACACAGATTTGTACTAAACTGGTCCGATGGTCAAAGGTATTTTTTGTTCCGTGGAGAAGAGTCGGGGTTAAACTGGTCCGAAGGGCAGTGGGCAGGTAGTTGTGGGATTTCCTGACAAGGTTGCTAACCCCCATCCAGTAGATTTTTCTTAATCTCAGACTCAGTTCTCTTATAGTCGCAGCGTAGTGTAGATATACTCGTTCAATTGTTTAGTGCGTTGCAATGTATTCTATGTTTAGTGAGAGAAGATTTAAATTAGAAGTTTATGGGGGGTTTGAATACTCAAAGGGTGACAAGTCACAATCTGGTCAGAAGTAGAGATGTTCTAGAAGAAAGGGATGTTCGGCGCATCTATTCAAGGATTGCGTAGGTGAAATTTTGTTATAGACAGTGGGTGTACATAGCCACGAACAATGTTCCAACCTAAGTAGGAATACATTTCTACACATTACTGAAACCACCTGCAAAATTGATCAGAGCAGAGATGCGTCCGCTCCCGATCCCATGACTGACAATATCTCCCGAGACGATGTCACAAGCATAAAAAAACTTGAGCAACGCTAATAGAAGAAACCTTCCTCTTCTTCTGAAATGTGCTGCAGAGACTTAACCTAATTAATAATAATAAGATTACCTTGAGTATTCAACCGACAATGATAGGTTGCGCACCTAAGTTTGTATCAAGCGCGATATTGTATCTATGTGTTGTTGTGGTATGTAAGTGTGTATTTGTGTATATGTTTTATTTATTTTAATGTGCGACGATCTCTTCGGAGTGATTTTAACTTGATAATGGAGTTTCGGCTCCGAAACATGTCGTGAAGAATACAACGAGTAGAAGTCACGTGACGGACCTAACAAGGTAATCTTATTATTATTAATTATAATAGTGACTTGGTACCACAAACATGCTAATCACTTAACCTAACCTTATAACGTTAGGCGTTATAAAAATATAAAAAAATGAATTTATTAATAAAACTTGTTAAATATAAATAATTGGTTAAGCCTATACTAGTTTTTTAAATGTTGTCTTTTTTCGACTGATATATTCTAATCTCATTTAGTTTATAACTTACTTTAAGTCGTGAGGTTCCTGAACAAGTACTTGCTGGAATATAGGATAATGAAATCAAACTATAATGGTTCACATAACAACTGATTTTAATTGGCCACTTTAGCCCTGCATGTTTTTTTTGTTTTATATCAAGTTACAAAAAATTTACAACCTTATAGGTCATTTCGACAAAAAAAAATGTAGTCAAACAAATAACATAAATCAATTTAAATTCAAAAATATATGGTACATACAGATATATAATACTTACGTAAAGGCAGACACATAAACTTATTAAAATTTAAAAAAAAGAAAAACCCACCCGCCCGCGCAACACTTTTGTAGCCTAGTTCATCGCGTCCGATTTATTCAGTCACATTATTTCAAAAACTTGTAAAGTTCGCTGATCGCAACACACACCATTGTCGATGAAAATTAATTATTAACTTTGGTAAAAATTTTAACCAGTTCTTCAATACATCACGGTCTTGTAAAATGTTCACATTTCAAGACAAATTTACTCACTGAGTAAAACCGACCTCTTAACAACTTGACGTCTCGATGAGAAGTGAAGTTAGCGCTATCCAGGTTATACTCCCTCCGCTTCTTTTAGTCGGCGTCTACTTTCTCTCCACCAATCAGGAACGTCTGACAATACATAAATCCCCGAGGTTGCATCACACTCTTTTGGTTGCTAGCTATGCGTTCCTTTTAGATCTTGCATGTGGAAAATCACGTAGACCATTTTTCCTGGAATTAACCTGCAGGTGTTTGCTTCTTATCTCGTCTAGACTGGTGTGGACGTTACTTTTCTAAATGCGTCTCGAAACTCGTATACTTTCCGCTTCTTAACGTCCGTACATAAACTGTCTATTTTTAAACTCACATTTAAATTGAATATAATAATTAATTTTAATACTTGTCTGCCTTTTACATTTTTATTCAAATTAATACTGAAATTGACTTTAAAATTTGTCTGCCTTTTATCAAAATATTGAACCAACTCATATCTTATGCATTTTCCATGCCCTTTACTTTAAGAATCCTGAAGCTTTAATTTGTCACTTTTTTATTTCTTTATTTTACCTTAATTAAACAATCTTACAACCTATTCAATTATTTATTTAATTATTTTAAAGATTATATTGCGTTAAGGATCTAATGATCTTTAATGATGGGTAGAACCATTGTATTTGGATAACCTAATAGAACTCCGATCCAATGCAATATTTTGTTCCACTGGAAATTCGACTTTTGTGGTGCTATCTATTGGGGAAATGACGGAAGCTGTTTGAAACACCAATGCTACCAATGATTTCTCCCCAGCGCTACCTCGCGGCGCGATCATGCACTATTTTCGCGACAACCTTTTTTTCGGCACACAGCCTCCGTATGGATGCATGATTTATGGTAGAACTATCATAAGTTGAGATTTTGTTTTGATATTGTATTGTCGGACCAGTTTTCCTCAGCCCTGGCGCTAACCGTCGGACTAGTTTAACCCCCAAAATATTGTTGTCGGACCAGTTTATCCATTCCCGATATTCCTTCAACAGTCAATTGTTCAAAATTAAAATTGTAATGTTAAACGCTGTTTTCCACTATCAACAACCAAATCTGTTTTATCCTGGGGGTGTTTCCTATTTTGTCTGTACTAAAGAAACTTTTGGATCAGCCGTTGGCCAGTTGTGCCCTCCCAAAACAATAATCCACGCGATGCCTATGGTATCATGCGTACATTTAACATGAAATTATAGCTTAGAATCTTTGACAATAATAATACAGTAATTTATAATCAATAAAAACCTAATAGAATCTATCTCATTAAAAACAAAAATTAATAGATCAAAATTAACTAGTAATGTTTGGGTGACACTACAAGTTGTCAAGTTGTTTTCACTGTAATTTTTTACGCCTACTGTATAGGAGGCGCTGGATGATGTTGCACAATATCTGAGCCAACTTGGTAAACTCGAGAATAGATGTTTATATGTTTTTTCACACCATGTCAAAAGATTTCTGGTTTGGACAAGATCTCAAATTTTGAGTGTTAAAGTTAGCAGTAAAATGTTTTGGGCGAGAATAGCTTCATTTTCCTTCACGGACTTTGACCATAGTGTTTAAATTATGTTTTAACGGAATTCATTCATAAAATTAGTACAAATGAACGAACTTATATGGACTTTTGTTGTTGTGTTTTAATTATATTTTAACACTAGCAATTCATAAAATTATTGCAAATCTTGTTCGTGTTGTTTTCTTTGATGGATTTTTGCGTTGTATTTTTAATTATGTTTTAACGCTGGCTATTCATAAAGTTAGCACAAATCGTGTTCAGGTTTTTTTTCTGTCCTTTGTTTTCAACTATATTTTTGCTAGAAATTCAGAAAATTAGCTCAAATGGTTTTCTGGCGTTCTTATCTTTTGTTAACTTTCGCCGTTGTGTTTTAAATTATGTTTTTACACCAGTAATTCACAAAATTAGCATAATCTTGTTTGAGTGTTATTTTTTATTTTATGGATTTTGCTGTTGTTTTAAACTATGTTTTAATACCACCAATTCAGAAAATTTGAACAAATGCTATTCAGGCATTGTTATCTTTCAAGGATTTTTACCGTTGTTGTTTAAATTATGTCCTAATGCCAGTCATTAATAAAATTACTACAAAACATATTCAGGAGTCGTTATGTTTCACAGACTTTTGTCGTTGTGTTCAAAATTATGTTTCAACGCTACTATTTCATACAAATTTAATCACATTGTTATCTTGAAAACTCTTGATGCTTTTTTTACCATGTAAAATTTTTGATTACTCTCGTCCAGTGTTGCCAGATTTGTATAAGTACATATCGTACCAGAAGTTGAGAATTATTGTATTTCAAAGTAAAAATATCATACAATTACAAAATCTTCTTACCTTAATAAACGTACATGAGGATTTTCATTTTCAGGTTATTGAAGTATACATTTGTACATTATTTGATACACAAATAAGTATATTGCCATATTTATTTGGTTGGTCCTATCAAAAGTTTACTAGTTGGTCTTCCTCATCTGAACTCATTTTGAAAAAATATATATTACACCTTGCACAAACAAACTTACATTCAAACACTTACTTGTTTAGCAACACATAACACAATGACAATGAACCAACAACTGCAAAGTTGACAACTAAACTGGCAAAATGGCGGGAAATGGGGTGTAATAAATATTCGTTGTTTTATGTAGCCTCTGCTAGAACCTTTTTTCTATTGTTTGTTTGGCGCCTAGATAGTGAAATGGGGCATCTAGAAGGAATGCACGTTATGTAGAGGTAACGAAATTGCCTACACAGGTGTAAAAGCTATGAACAAAAAGAGATAGAAAAATATTAAATAGTAGTAACAGTAACAAATCTGCCTATTAAGTAAAAGTCCGCACTGTGTTACTCTGTGGGTTGAAATCCTTCAACATTATTGGAGGAAAGCAAAATTATCGTACTTTTGGAGTATAAAAGAAACTTTTATCGTATATCGTACAGACACCTCAACTTATAGTACAAATACGATAATTATCATACACTGCTCTCACCTGGAAACTCTTCATTCTCTTGTCTCGAACTGAAAAATCCAATGTTGTCCAAGCCTGGTAGGTTAGATAAACTATGGTCATATTTCTAAATGACATTTCTATTACTTACATTTCCATTACTAAGTCCAATCACAGAATTGAGGATAAAATCAGGAGGTGATATTACATCCACTAGGCTGATAGCTTCATTGTGTAAGTCTTTACACAGTTTCAACATGGCTTCGCACATTAAATCTGCTAATTGAGATCCTATGCAGTAACCACCTAAACAAAAAAAGTATACAAAACTATTTCAAACTTTCCTGTTTATAAAGTTGGTTTCCAATAAATGATTGATGCAATTAATTATTGTTTATTGAGACATTTCCTGTTACTGTGATCGGCGGACGAGAAGAGCCCTGGCTCAAGGCAGGTCAAAACGTTACGGCCATTCCCAAAAACATTTTCTATCACAAAACCTCCAATTGACTGACAATAATATCCAGAAACGGGTTCAAATGCAATATATTTTTACATCCTTCTTAATAAATTTATATTTTACCTATTTCAAATTAGTTTCATTATTTTGTGTACTTATTATATTACTTATAACATATGTTTTAATCTGTGGTAAATATAGACAAGAAAGCAAAAATAATTAACTATTATTATATAAGTTATGTAACTTAATATTAAGAAGCCAACAATTTCAGACTAATTCTGTGCGGAGGGTTATTCGTTGTTGATAAACATCCACCCAATGCTGTTTTCGGGCGGGCGATTTCTCCCTACATGTTTTTTGCTTATGTCTCCCTTATGTCTTGCTTCTTCTCCCTAAGAATGTCCAGCTTATGCACAACATTGCGAGATTAGGGTTCTTTGTAATTTGATTTGTTAAATATAACATTTACAAAATTATAATTTTTTTACACTTTTAGACAAATATAAACGTTATTATCGAAACTGCGTTAGTTAAGAATGCTCGTAGTCATAAAATAAGTAAATGTTCATGTAAAAAGAGGGGAAAAGTAAAAGTCGTTAAACTTCAGGTTTAAAAATATGTTTAATATAAATACATTATGTACGTATAATGTCTATGACAATGCAACTTGTTTGTTTTACACCAATAAACACATTTGATTTGATTAAATTGAATACAAAGCCAATCAAAATCGAAGTTAAACGATAAAAACAAATCAAACCGATCAAGAAACTTTTTTTGTTGGTTATAGGTGAATTAATTGTTTAACCATTACTGTAAATTAAATAACTATAATCATGAAAGATTTTTTTCTTATTGTTAATAAAAAATAATAAAGGAAAATGTTAAAAAATTAACTAGGCTATTTTAGTTCACAAAATCTGTACTAAAACACTATAATTCAAACATAATAAGAATGTGTATTGATACACAGAGAACAAATTTCAATAATTATAGCAAACCTATGTGGTCAGTCTAATTAATTAAAGCTTCATACTTAAGTTAAAGGCATTGCGAGGTCTTCGGCTTCATCTGAGCAGATGTCTTCACCGCTCGAATCCTCCTCACTGGACTCATCCGTGGTGTCGGTGTCGTCGACTCTGAGGTTGACGATCACTCGGTCGATTGCGTCCTCAACAACGCCGTCTCTCCTCCAGTACAGCTCCTCCATGTCTTTAGTGTGTTGAACAAAACCTTGCCAGTCATCGGAAGTGATGTTCGCAATACCCTGGTGCACTAATTCCTTCAATTTTGTTATGCACACTTCACCTTTGGTGTTGTTCTGTCGCACAACATGTTTCAGTTTACTCCACGCAAGTTCAATAGCGTTCAGGTCACACATGTACGGTGGTAAACGAATCACTTGATGCCCGTGATTTTTAAATATGCTATCAACTTTATAAACTTTTTCAGCTGGCTTTATAAGCTGTATGGCATCAAACAAATCTGCCTTCCTTGCAGTTGGCGAGAAAACTTGTCCTTGTCGCGCCAGCCAGTCAAGCATATCCTTTTTGAGGCTTGACTTTGTTGGGGGTTTATCAACTTGTATGTTGTGGTATGGGGCGTTATCCATTATTATAGTTGAGTTAGGTGGGAGGTTGGGGATTACTCTTTCTACAATCCACTTTGAAAAGTTTGAAAAATTCATATTTCCGTGGTAATCCCCTGTAGATAAACCAGCTTGGAAAACCAGTCCCGCTTCCTTCAAAAATCCGTCTTCAGACCCTATGTGCACAACAATTAAACGTTTTGATGCACTCTCTTCCACTAATACTCCCATTACATCATCACTTTGCCAACACTTTGAAAAAGTCAGGTTGCTGTCCACCGCTGTCTCGTCAAGGTAAAAAATCTTTCTCTCAGCTTGTCGGCTTTTCCTTACAGTCTGTAAAAAACGGAACCTCCAATTCACAATGTCCGGCCTCTCTATTAGTATTGTACGTTTTTTATTGCATTTCTTCCACTTAAATCCCATATCATACAAAACTCTTCTTAAAGATCTTTCGCTCCATTTGAAACTTATTTTGTACCTTAAAACTGGTAACATTAGTCCAATAGAGGGAACTGTATTTTTGTTGATGTAAAAATCCTGAATCACGTCTAAAATGACGCGTCGATCGAAAGAGTCCACTACACAATTACGATGGTCTGGTCGTCTGCGTTTTTTACCTGGAGTTGTCAATTTCTCGTCTTCGTTTTTTCTTTTGTCGTCTCTTCTGATACGTTTTATGGTGGACACAGACACATTGCAATATCGGGCGGCTCTTTCCGTGGCTTTAGCTACAGGAGACACTGCAACTTTTTCTTTTGCTTCCTGGTCGCACACTTTTATTACGTTTCTTATTAATTCCCGTTCACTGCTGTGAATTGTCTGTCCTTTTTTTCTAACGCTACTCATTGTACAGGCTAAACTACACTAAAACACTTATCACATTAGAAATCACAAAACTACACAATACAACCTACAAAGACCTACTAAAATATAGCTTAATAAACAACTACTGTAACTACTGTAAAATATTGCCTAGATTTTAACGTGTGATCGAACGGCTGTCAGAACGCGGGTTGTCACTTGTGTACAGCAGTAGACAAACAACTGACTGGACGATTGACACCTACCCCCTCAGACCATGTTTGTAGGTCAGGAATACAGCGACAGCGCATGCGCAGAACACAAAACCGAGCGTAGCTCATTTAGGCGCCAGGGCTCTTCTCGTCTGCCGATCACAGTATTTGTGTTTACAAAATATAGTACATGATAATAAACTCTAGATCTTGTTTGTAATTTGTTATAGGTCTTTTTTTCTTAACGTCTTTACTTTAACGTCTATATGCCAGTTAAACTGATGAAGATGGGAAATCAGCAGAGTATAGCACAGGTAAATCAAAAACCAGTAACTAGGTTCGAACCTACGTTGGAAGGCTGGACAGTCATCAGAATTTTGAACCAGCTCGATATTGTGACTAAAAAAGGAGTAAAGAATGGTTGGTTGTATCAAAAGTTTTGGATGATATTTAGAAGGATTATAATATCTTTGATATTTTCTTACTTCCAACTCCTCTTTTTTGAGTCTTTCCTCTAAGGCTTGCAGCTTTCAAAAACAGTTTGACAAAATATGTTGATAATATTTAGATTTATAACAATTTTGAACTGGCCCAATATGGCATATAAGGAAGTACAGTAATCCTTCACTATTCGCGGGGGATAGGTTCCGACAAATTGCCGCGAATAACAAAACCGCGAATGGCGAAAACTAAATCTTTATAGGAAAAGGGGGGTTATGTTCTTGACATATAGAAAATTTTAAAACATTATGTACTAATACCTATATATAATTTATTTACATAAGATATAGGCAATCGTTGTTATACGCTGACCGACTTTACGCGATTTCGCTTTTACGCAGTAAAAAAGTCCTTGAAAGGTTATTTGAGCTGAGTTGTTTGTCATCTCATTCTCCCCTCAAGGTCAGTGCTCTCATAGTGGTACCTTTACCCATCCCTACTTGCTCTTTCATTGTCTGGGTTTGTCTATTTTTAGGACTTAGTCATGTCAAGGCATCAAACTATCGTTCGCTGTCAGTAGCGAAAATATTGGTTACGACTGTTAAAACGTAGTAAAAACTTAATTTCTTTCAAAATATTTTTCTGTAATTTTAATTAATTCTTTAAAATTAATTTGACTTGCTGTACACTAAGTTGATGTCTCCAACTATGAAACAGTTTGCCATTGACCTTCATTTGCACAAGTTCACTTGTATTCACGCAGAGGTGTGTTGCACGGAAATCCCATCTTGTATGTTTTGTTGTATTTGCGAGAGTTTCGCCGACATGGTGTTTATACAATGTTATTAAATTAGTACAATAATAATTACAGTGCTACACTATAATTATTTATGAATTTTGCATGTACTTTATTGCTATTTATACAGTAATTTTTCTTTTTTTAGCGATTGCGAATAATCAAAACCGCGAATACCAAGTCCGCGAATGTCGAGGGATTACTGTAATCAATTTACAGTTACACAACCTAATTTCGGTAAGGGTTGTTCGTAAAGAAATGTTCAATCCAAGTTTTAAATAAAATTTAGAAGGCTTAGAATAAATTTTATTTGATACGTTGCCTAATAAGGAAGTTATGATTTTTGTCCAGTTCTTCAAAAACTTTCTGCATTTCTATCCCTTAGTCCGATTTTGCCTAATAGCGAATTTCGCATTCATTGCATGTTTTGTGAAGACATTTCTATAGGTTCTAGCACAAAGAGTGTTACAAGATGCGGCTGTTTTAAAAAATCAAGAAAAATGGATGTCCTCCTTTTAACTGTTTATGTTGGCTTATCTGCTAAAGATGTGTTATGTGTGAAAGAAATGCTGGTAGATTAAATGAACATAACAAATCTTAAAAAAATGTTTTATAACATCTAATGTAAATTATTATACATGTCTTATACCCAATTCTTAATTCCACAATTAACATAGTCATGATCCTCTTCATGTCAGTTGTTAGTTTCACACAAATAAAAAGTTTCTATAAAGGCACAATCTTCAAAATCCAAAGCAGAATGAGTTTTTCTTTCTGCAGCTTCTGCATTAATAATTTCCGTTAATAAATCACCTTTATTAATCCTTGGTAAATTAAAATTTAATCCCTTGTTAAGTAAGGTACATTCTTCATTAGTAAAAACAATATCAGTTTTATTAACAACACGTGGATGGAATATGTGGTCACATTTTATCTTCTCAACAGGATGCTGTTTCTGTATTAATCGGCTAATTTTGTTCTGATGAGTAAATTTTATCTTAGAAATTATGCTGTCAATGTGCAACTGAATAGATGAAAATGTTTGGTAGTTTTGTGAAGGATGTAAACAATTTTATTAAGTATGCACATTAAGAAGCTGCAATAAAAACGTTACCCACAATTGAGTCACAAACTACCACTAGAGTAGCCATAAATAATAAATTAAATAACCTTTTTAAATATTCCAATACAGATAAATACAGTAGTAACTATAATCAGGGTTCTTACAGCAATAACTAAAAAAAAATTAAGGACTTTTCCAGATTCATTCTACTTTTTCAAGACCCTAGATTTTTCGATAAGTGGCCTATTAAAATTTTATATGTTACTTTTATTGCATTTATCCCTTTCAAAAATAAGCTAATTCGATAAAGAGTTAGGCCTAGTACAGTTAATTTTGACTTTAAAAGAAAAAAGTTTATTTACATCTACAAGATTACCAAATATTAGCTACGTGACGTGACGTATGCCTTGGCCAATGATGACACGTGACAACAATTTTAATCAACATAGAAAATAAGGTGAAAGCCCAAAACAGGTTAGGTATGCACATTTGGTTTCACTAAGAGTGAAATTTTGGGCTATACTACTGTCAGGAAACATTTGTCTAAAAATAGCACTTGCATTAGAACATGATTTGTATGAATAATGACTAGTACATACTTTGAGTGCCCATAAAATTTCTGCTTTTAAGGTGTCATGTTTAATTAAAAAATCATTTAGGCCTGTACTTTTGATACTACAAGTACACTTATACACTGAGATAGGCTTATTTTGGGCCTGGCTTACATCAACTTCTGTAGAACATGTACAACTACTAGACTAAGGCCTAGATATTGACAATGAGGAAGTACTAGGCCTATTAATATCATCTAAGGTAGGCTTACTTACAGGGTTAAATTGTACATTAGGCCTAGCAATAAATGCCTTAAGAGGGCACTGCACTCAGCCAGCCAGCCAGCCGCTTGGGGTTGGCTTTTAACATAGGAACATAGTTTAAATCGGCGTTATATGATGAATAACACCTTAAATAAAGTAAAACTTCACTGCCAAATCATATAATTACATATTTCATTGCTTATAAACCTCTTAAAAAATAATTATTTCTATAAATGAATTTTTTACTATTAAAAGAAAGAAATAAGTTTTCCATAAGAGGAAGGCTAAATTTTACTGATGTTTGATTAGAAATAAAAGTTCACTATGACTATCGATATTGTAGAAAATTATACAGTTTTAAAGTACGTTTCTTTAATAATGTTTCGGCAGAGATAAAAAAGTAGTTTTCATCCAAAATGTATTTAAAAAAACTGATTTTCCAGTACCTTACATTATCAATCACGATAGCGATGTGCAAGGAGTTCGCCGTGTTTCCAATAGAGCGCAGTAGTGTTATGCCGATGCGCAGAAGAGTTTCTTTCTTCTTGCACATCTACTGTGAATTATTCGATGATGTTTTGTTTCGTCACTTGCCTTATCTCAACTAGAAAACGGGTTCAATGTTATTGCAGAAGTTTATTCCAGTCTTCAACGCGTGCTTGTGAGTGAAGCTACCCTTCTTTCAACCGCACTCCGAGTTTGATAATAATAGGCCAATAATCTATATATATAAAAGCGAAATACCACTCACTCACTCATCACGATTTCTCAAAAACTACCGAACGGATTGAAATTAAATTTGGTATGTAGCTTCCTCTAGGGCCATAAGTGTTTACTAAAAAAGGGTTTTAAAAAATTCGAAATTTTAGGGGGGTTTGGGGGGATCAAAATTATTAAAAAACGATTTCTTCATAACTAGCGAACGGATTGGAATGAAATTTGGTATGTAGCTTCCTCTAGGGCAATAAGTGTTTACTAAAAAAGGGTTCTAAAAAATTCAAAATTTTAGGGGGGGTTTGGGGGGATCAAAATTATTAAAAACCGATTTCTTCAAAACTACCGAACGGATTGGAATTAATTTTGGTATGTAGCTTCCTCTAGGGCCATAGGTGCTTACTAAGAAAGAGTTTGAAAAAATTAGAAATTTTA
>JAGFPH010000180.1:604399-621054 GCA_018207615.1 Philaenus spumarius | reverse complement strand
GGGGGGGGTTTGGGGGGATCAAAGTTATTAAATCATGATTTCTTCAAAACTACCGAACGGATTGGAATGAAATTTGGTATGTAGCTTCCTCTAGGGCCATAAGTGTTTACTAAAAAAGGGTTCTAAAAAATTCAAAATTTTAGGGGGGTCTGGGGGGATCAAAGTTATTAAATCACGATTTCTTCAAAACTACCGAACGGATTGGAATGAATTTTGGTATGTAGCTTCCTCTAGGGCTATAGGTGCTTCCTAAGAAAGAGTTTGAAAAAATTCGAAATTTTTAGTTGGGTTTGGGGGGATCAAAGTTACTAAAATCATAATTGCAGATCTTTTATTATTATGACAATAGTGCTTTTATTATTTAAGATCTATATATATAAAAGCCAAATACCACTCACTGACTGAACACTTAAAAAGAATACAATTACGTTAAAAATACTGAAAATACCAACCACCACGGGCAACGCCGTACGGGTCAGCTAGTATGTTTATATTGTTTTATTTGGTTTTGTAAAAATACTTTTATAGAATTTGTTGAAACTTAGGGGTCCGCGGGTAGTGATTTTTTGGTTCGGGTTGGGTAGTGAAATTTTTTACTCGGGTAGGGTAGTGAAATATTTTACCCGAGTTTGGTCGGGTAGTGAAATATTTCACCCGAGTCTGGTCGTGTAGTAAACGAAAACTCGAAGCAAGTGATTATGTTATATTTAGTAAATCAATTTTTTCCTCTGAATTTAGCACTTATATCAGAATTCATAAATATTATATCACTACTGTATGGCTAGGCCTACTTAGTATGTTATTAGGCTACTAAAAACGTGAAATTAGGCTAATTGAAATATTTTTTCCATCCCTAAAAATACTGATTGCTGATTTGGATTTATTTTCCGTTCGATTTGTATTGGTATTTTTCTCATGATCGCTATCTGTTACAAAACTCGTAGGCCTAGCAGTTATAGGACCGGCTACATTGATATTTCTAGTGATAAAATTGCCTATTTTAGGAAATCTAAACTAGGCTACATAGAACAAAAACAACGAACAAAAAACTACGGAACTAATAAAATAACACATCCGTTTAAAAAAGAGAGAAACATTTATTTATTTTAACACAAATTTTGTAAACAACAAAAAATTTACTGTGATGTAAAATGAATGAATCTGGTGTTCATTATAATAGTATAATAGCCCAGTCAAGGGAGACCCAAAAACATGAAACTCAGAAAAAATTTGGATAAAGCTGAATTTTTCCCCTTCGATAAACCACTACCAGAGGATAATATTTACAAAAGTCCCCAAAAATCCCCCTGGAGCCATTCCCCTACCCCCCTCAAAGAATGAAAATGTCAATAACTGCGGAAACCCCTAAATCTACGGTACTAGACTAATAATCGGATCAATTTGAATGTTTTTTTTGTTGTGTTCGTTATAACATAGGCTACAATAATGGTCCTCTTTATTTTTACGGTAAACCTAATAGTTTTGTTTATAAATAAATGTAAATGCCCGGAAAAACAATTTTTTTACCCTAACACCATGTATTTTTGCAAATAGACTTATTGGATGTCACATTAGACCTACAGGAAAAAACCAACGAATAAAAGTAGTAGATTATTTAATTTAATGATGTAAAGGTTTGTATATTTTCGTGCGTGCTGGCGCAGTAGAGGGGGAATCAGCAATTTTTGGCTGCGATTACGGGCGGCCGACTGACGGGCGGGCGACTATTAGCCCACTCAATAAATGTTTTCTGTCGGAACTAATTAGTGAAAAGCTGATTTTTCCTGGATGTTAGTCGATTATTTAAGGAATATTTTCTAAAAATTCCCCCCCCCCCCCCCCTCTTGCTATCCCCCTTAAAATTCCTTTAAAATTCACTTTTGAAAGACTTCTTTATTTAGTTTATTTTGTCAATATCTAAGGGATAAACAGCGACAGAGTCATATTTATTTCGTTATTGTAAACCTTAAAATATTCTCTATCAAAAATGTTCATAGCGTTTAAGCTATACATAATTATTTTCCGTGTATTTTTAAATTTAATGTTAAAATTTTAACTTTTCTATTACAATAAATACATGTTTACCTATTTTTTATTGATATGAGACAAGTTATAAAAAAAATTTCAAATAAAAATTGTAGGGTATTTTGCAATCTTTAAAATTATATAAGTTTTATAAATGTTAAGTGCAGCCAGTTGACATAATCGGCCTGACAAAGGGAGATGGTGCATGGCGTACAAGTCCTCACGGGTCGGATCAGTGGTCAATCTGCAGCAAAGGCCTATTGTTTTGACTTTTATAGCTGGTCTAATAATTATGGGTATTACGATGGTAAAATTGACTTAAACGTGTATTTTTTTCGGTATTTTTTGTTGCACTGATAAACACACAATATGATTTCTTTTAGCCCAGTCAATAAAGGGAACATATAGGCCTTTGTTGGAAGTAATTACTGAAAAGCTGGAATTTTGTTTATACAATAGGTTTAGCGTTCCCAAGGCTCAGTGTTGTTAGTGTTTCCTGTTTTACTTTTTATATAATGTGCTGTTAGAAGTTGAAAAAAGAGCCAGGAAGGCAAAAAACGGCCAAAAGAGAACTGGAAGATGTGGAAAAAGAAGAAGAACCCTCCTATGGAGCTGGGCTTTTTTTAAATAATCAAGTAAGGTTAACAACAGTAGGCTATTTTACATGGTCTTTGGCTTCTTTTCTTGTTTTCCGAAATTGTGGTTTTTTAGACTTATTGTAGGCTACACTTTTTTCCACAATTATGAACCGATTTTCATAACTTTTTTTGTGTGTTCCTGATAATCTAAAAAATAAAAATAGGAACCAATTTCCACGAGAAAAAAAAACTTTTTGATTTAAAAAAAATATTGAGTGTTGAAAATAATTATAAAATATTTTGTAAAGTTTGTAAAGTTGTACATAAAACCCATTTTTGCTAAAATTGTTGTTTTGCTTCCTATTATTGTAGATAATGATGTATAAAATTATGTAAAAAAAACTCAAGTTGATAGACTAATATTTGTAAAAGTTATGTATACCTAAAAATGGCTGTTTTGACATGGACGAGATAGGGACTGCTGTCTTACCTTAAAATTTTAACATTAAATTTAAAAATACACGGAAAATAATTATTTATGTAGCTTAAACGCTATGAACACTTTTGATAGAGAATATTTTAAGGATTACAATAACGAAATAAATATGACTTTATCGCTGTTTATCTCTTAGATATTGACAAAATAAACAAAATAAAGAAGTCTTTCAAAAGTGAATTTTAAGGGGGTAAAGGGGATCTAGAGAGGGAGGGGTGGGGAATTTTCAGAAACTATTCCTTATATAATCAACTAACATACATGAAAAAATCAGCTTTTCACTAATTAGTTCCAACAGAAAACATTTATTGAGTGGGCTAATAGTCGCCCGCCCGTAATCTGCTATCTGGTATTTTACGTTTTGATCGATTTTGGGGGAACCAAGCGAGCTATAAGGTCGCGTAAAAAAACTAAATGTTCAGAATAACATCCTACATTTATTTATTTAGAAAAAACTCTAAAAAACTTCATTCTCGTAGTAAAAATCTTAACAAATAGTTACTTCCAGTCAAAAAACGTACTTCCGGCTTTTGGATTTTTTTGGCTAACGAACTCGTCCGAGCGACATAGACAACCAACATGTGTACCAAATTTGGACCAAATCGGACTTAAAATGCGGCCACTATAGTGCGAACACATATGTACATATAGTATATATTTACATATATATGATTTTTAATGACACTCCAAAACGTGTTCTGGGGACCATGATCGGTGCTCATTTGCTACTCCCGACCATAAGGGCCACTGCAATGCTCATTTTTCCTATGGAAATACGCTAATAAATTGATTTGGTTATAAACTTGTATGTATATTTTGTATATTTAGTAAATAATGCCGACAATAAATTAATGTAATGTATTAAAGTTTTGCTAAACAAATAATATATAGAAGATGTTATTCTTATTGGGTACAAACTTAAAATTGTAGACATAATTTAATTTTATCTAGATTTTTTTCTACACTACATAAAAAATACGTTTCTATACTTTACATCGTATTTTCACTCATAACAACGGTAATTACCAATAAAAATATAGGCTTTTGTGTGATTGTCTAGCTGCATATATTTTATCCTTATCATTTAAAACAATATTCTCGTGAGTTATTAACTTTTATAAGTCTAAGTTCAGAGCCTAAACCTAATGCAACAGCTCAACTAATTGGGAACACCGCACCGGCCAGGCAGCTATGCGTGTTTGCACAAAAGAAAGGAAATGAAAAGCTTGTAACTTGTAATAAAACTGTTGACAAAATTCAGCGGTGGGAGGGGTATGTGGCCTTGGGTAATGTCGTGTGCTTCACCCCTAGTAACTTATCTACGAACTACTCCTAGTGGGGAAGTTAAAAGCAGCACTATTGCGTCATAAAACAAGATATTTCATTCAGGTACAGAACCCTCTTAATACCCAAAGATTTTTTCTTTAAATCCATTAAATTTGTGTGTTTTTTCCCCTTCATGTGACTGTGTATGGCCGATACACCCATTTTCGTAATGTCAAATACCGTAACACAAAGTCTGCATTTCGCTTTTGTTTTATCATTTTCCACTTCCGCCAACCAATCACTGAATGCATGATTTTTAATCCAAAGTGGATTAAAACAACAATTTCCTGGCATGGTTAATTAACACAATACACATTGATTCACACTTTACTTTACTATCACAACCTCAAAATATACTGTAGACAACCGACAACTTTACCGAATCAATGAATTAATTACAGTACACATACACACTCGCAAAGTAAAGTAAAGTAAATGGCGGCGTGGTAGAATGCACTAGCGATCAGCGATCGCGAATGAATCGTTTAAATTGAACAAGTCGGCTGATGAATCATGACTTACGGCTAGTTTCGATTCACAAAGCGAATCATACACCGATTCGTTTTGTGAATCGAAATGCTGCATCATGCCAACAGACACAGTTCTTTCTCGAGGCATATTATGAATCATTGAATCCGTTAAGTTGGTTGAATTGTTGACTGATCGGAATATTGTGTTTCAACGGAAATGGATCGTTCGAAAGAAGTGAATTGAATCACCAACAAGAATCGTTCAGCCTATCACTAGAATAAGAATAGGAATAAAGGAATAGAACCACTCTATGACAACGGTAGACAGACAAACGACTGAAAACAATCAGTTGCGATGTTGCGAAAACGTCATCTGATATGAAGAAAAAACTTTTCAAGGACCTATTCTTTAATTCAAGGACCTAATCTGAAATTTAAGTACTTTTCCAGGCCTTCAAGACCGCATGACAAAATTCAAGGACATTCAAGGACCGTACGAACCCTATATAATATTGACAAGCGAGCCTTAACAGGAATCAAACATAAGTTGAATACTTCAAACTAAATATTGAATAAGGCCGATAAGGGGAACTCTATTGTTGTGATGAATCGGACTGATTACGACAAAAAAGTCCCGAATTTCTTTTTACTAAATAAAATCAACAAATTAACGAAAGATCCTACGTCAACATACAATAAGTTGGTTAACAAAGCTTTGAGCGATTCAAATACACTGTTATCCAGTAAAGAAATATTTCATCAACACACGGGCTCCAAAGTTTAAAGGTTTACCTAAAATACACAAGACTGATTTACCTATCAGACCGTTAATTAATTTTACATCTGCTCCAAGCTACCGCGCTTCACAGTTGCTCGATACAATAATAAGGAAACATTATTTCTTTAAACATAATTACAGCTTACGGAACAGCTTAGACCTTAATGATGAACTTAAAACAGTAAATATAGAGCCCTCTTACAAATTGGCTTCGTATGATATAGTGAATTTGTATACGAATGTACCTATTACACAAACCATTCACTTATTAGAGACAAATCTCAGAGAATTTTCTGTCCTTCCTGCATCATCCATTACTGAATTAATTAATCTCATACGAACCATATTATGTCAAAATTATTTCCAGTTCAATGGTGAATTTTACTTACAAAATGACGGTCTGGCTATGGGTTCACCTTTATCCAGTATTCTATCAGAGATTTTTCTAAATCATATAGAAACCTCCTTCTTACTAGCCGATACAAATCCATACATAGATAATATAATAGCATACCACAGGTATGTAGATGAAACAATTATTTTGTTTAATGGTAGTAAGAGACAACTGAGTCTCCTATGTACATATATGAATCACATGCACCAAAATTTATCGTTCACTACAGAATGCGAAATCGACCGTAAGATAAATTATTTAGATCTCACCATAACAAGATCCGATAAAGATTTGGAATTCAAAGTATACAGAGAACCAACAAGTACTGACCAAACGATACACGTAACTTCACACCATCCCCCAGAACAGAAAATTGCCGCTTACAACAGTTTTATACACCGCTTATTGTCCATACCAATGTCAGATGAAGACTATAACAGCGAATTGCAAATTATCAAACACATCGCAACAGCGAACGGATATAAACCACAGTTAATCGATAAATTGGTCAATAAACATATTTCTAAATCCAAATCTAGGCCACCACTCTCAGACAACCTCAATAAAATAAAATACGTTTCGTGCGAATATGGCAGTATGATCAACTATACATTAAAGAACGCGATGGCTAAACAGAATGTAATCGTTACATACAGAACCACCAACAAAATAGAACGTATTCTGGAACCCAACCCCGTGAAAAATAGAGATACCCAACAACGTACGGGCATTTACAAAATCAAATGTAACGATTGCCCATGTTTTTATATAGGCCAAACCGGTCGTCCATTTTGCGTAAGGTTTAACCAACAAAAAAACTAAGCAACCATTCATCTAGTTACGCTCAACACTTAATAGATAGTAACCATACTTACACGGATTACAGCTCAAACATGGAAATAATGCATATATGGAAAAAAGGACGATATATGAATGCGTTAGAAGAATTTGAGATATATAAAGCCACAAAATGTAATAATACATACCTACTAAATGACCAGCTATCATTCCATTCTCATATGTTATACGACAAGTTAATTGAGAGACCGGTTCAGACTAATCCAACAGAGATAAGATGTAAGAATGCAATTAGAGGTCAGTATCGATCGAACGACTTGACGTGCACGTCGTCGACACATTAATACGTAATCAGGACCATATATGTAGTACATTAATCGTTCAACGATCTGAATACGGAGTGAGACTTATTTAATGTAGTGTTGTGTTTTGTGTTAGTGTTGTGTTTTTTAATTCTCCTGATGATGGTCGAATGACCGAAATTGCAATAGAGACAATAAGGTAAGTTTATACCTAATTTTGGATTAGGTTGGAAACGTTGACGGTTTTAAACGTTTGATTAAATTACTAATCCGTGAGCTGAAATGGAAGCCAAATTATAGCTTATGTATTGTGCGCATATATTTGTGTTTTGTGTGTATATTTATTTTAATGTGTTAACAACCTCAAAAGAAGTAGAATCTGATGATGAAATAAAGTTCCGAAACATGTCATGAACAAGTAAGTAAATTTTACTTACAGTTATAAAAGTCACACAAACGGACAAAATTACTCTTTTATTCAAATGTATGACTTGGATACAAATACAATGAGTTTAAAATTTTGCTGTACTTTACTAATTTAATCATGTTTTATTTTTAGAATTTAAATATCTTATGTAAATCTAAGAGACAATTAATAAAAATGTAAATTATTTTATAAAGCCTATACCAATCAATGGTTTTGTTGGTGAAAACCAAGAAGTAAATTGAGACAGTCCCAAGATGGCATTGTGTTTGATAAAATGGATCAAAGAAGCACCCTGTAAATCTGTCAGATTATGTACAATTTGAATATTTGTTGAACATATGTTTCCTCTCTAGGCTAGCCTTCAATAAAATGTTGCAATAGAGAAGGTGTACTTCATTTATTATTACAATTCTCAATTATAACTTAATATATTTTAACAGGTTATGGGCCGATTATGATTAGGTAAGTTAGGTATTGTCCTACAAAAGGAAGATGTAAATGATGTTTTGAAAACTATTGACTCAGAAGTAGAAGCCCTTAAAGGTAATGAACTAATAGAATTTAAGCGGAAAGATGCAAAAGCACAATGTGTTATAGTACAGTCCTTGTCGGATAAATACATAGAATATGTACAGGATGCTAAAAGTGCAAGACAGATGACTGAAAGTCTAGAAAATGTATTTCAAAGAAAGAATGCCCTTTCTAAAATGTATTTGATGAAAAAATTATTAAAGCTGAAATTCGTGGAAGGTGAATTACAAGAACATTTTAATAAGTTTGAGAAGTTAATAAAGGAGCTTGATACAGTTGGTAAAAATGTGGTGGATGATACTGACAAAACTTGCTATCTTCTACTAACAATGCCAGATCGCTTTGATAGTGTTATTGTGTCAATCAAAACAGTTATGAATAAGGATAAATCAGCATACTCTTATACAGATGTAAAGACAAGGTTATTAGATTCGGAACTCAAAAGTAAAGAAAATACGGTTAAAAAAGAAAGCAATTGTTCTTTCTCATCTCAAATGGTAAATACTAACAACAAACTGGACATAATATGTTTCGAATGTGAAGGTAAGGGGCATTATAAGAGTGAATGTCCTTCTGCTAAACGAAATGAGTCAAGTAAGGCAACTTATCGTCAATTCTAGACTGTTAACCATGCACGAATTAGTAAAAATTCAAAACTAGAGCAACAAATTGAACAAGAAGAATTAATCAGTGGGTAATCTATACGTAGCAACGTTTTACTTACCTAAATTTTCTACAAATGAGGTTTGCTGTGTAACATCAAATAACGATGTAGGCCTATTGTGGCATCAAAGATTGGGCCATTTAAATGCTTAAAGTATTTGGCTATTGAATTTTCCATCCAATTTTGGAACATGCAGTCCATGTAAACAGGGTAAAGCAAAGAGGAAGCCCTTTGAAGATGTAGATTTACCAAGATCAAGAAAAATCGGTGACCTTATTTACAGTGATCTTGCTGGTCCTTTTAGAATACACACAAGGAATGGCGAGAGGTACTATCAAACCATTACCGATGATTATTCACATTTTGTCGTTGTGTATTTGCTCAAGAATAAAGACGAGGCAGAAAGAAACATTATGAACTATGTACAAGAATTAAAAGCGAAAGGGTATTACTGCTCCAGAGTTAGGTCAGATTGTGGTGGCGAATACTCGTCTCATGTGTTTAAAAACTTTTGTAAGCAAAAGAAAATAGTTATAGAATAACCTTTGCCATATACATCACAACAAAGTGGTGTCAGTGAAAGGATCAATTTTACCTTGATGAGTAGAGTAAGAACACTTTTTGCTGAAACAGAATTACCAATGTAGGCCTATATGTGGGGAGAAGCAGTATGCTGTGCTACGTATCAACTGAACCGTTCTCCAACAAGTGCACTAAAAGGTAAGATACCAGCTCAAATGTATCTTGGGAAGGTAAATTTTGATAAATTGAGAGTATTTGGTGCAAAGGCTTGAGCATACAAACTGCCGGTACCATCCAATAAATTGGAATCAACAGCAATAGAATGAATTATGGTTGGATATGCCACTAATGGATTTAGATTGTGGGACCCAAAGGCAAATGAGATAGTAATCTCAAGAGATGTCACATTTGATGAGAAAGATTATAAGTATAAACCACAAGTCAGTGTGACAAATACCCCTCAAATTCCAATTGAAAATTACTGTTCTGAGGAACGCTTGAATAAAAACACTACAGAAGAAATTCAGAAAACTTCAATTCATAAGAGCACCAGAGTTACATCTGCACCAAGCAAATTAAAGGATTATGTATGCTACAAAGATGATGATAAGTCTGTTGATGAAATGAGCGAAGATTAAATGCATTTGGCATACTATTTGTGAGCAGGAGTTCCAAGTTCCTTTGAAGTTGCAATGAATTTGGATGATGGTTGGAGAGAAGCTGTAGACAAAGAGACCAGTGCTCTTGAGAATCACAAAACCTGGAAGCCAGCTGCTTTACCAAAAGGAGAAAAGGCAATTGATACAAGATGGATATTCTCAGTTAAAATTGATGGTAAAAAAAGGCTTGTTTGGTAGCTAAGGGTTGCCAGGAAGAGGTTTCATCGAATGTAAAATTTAAAAGGTTCAAATTGATAGGGAGTGTCAAATGATTACTATGTACAATTTGAATATTTGTTGAACATATGTTTCCTCTCTAGGCTAGTCTTCAATAAAATGATATAATAGAGAAGGTGTACTTCTTTTATTATTACAATTCTCAATTATAACTTAATATATTTTAACAAAATCATCTAAGGCAGACACAATGTTTGAGTACTTACTTATAGTGCCGGAAAATTCTGCCCTAAAGATAAGTCAGTCATTGATGTTTTATTTTAGTTTTGTTTCTAAGTATCTCCAAACCAAAATTAGCGTTTATAAAAACAAAACACTTGAGATGAACCCAAATCATCAAGTTTAGCAAGTAAGGTTTTCCCTAATATGACCAGCCTGTCAGTATGGAACTTGCTCAAATTGTTTTTAACCTTCATGACTACAATACCAAGTTTTATCTGTAACAGGCTTTATTCCTATCTAATCATATCCATCAAGAAAAATACCACCTCGGGAGTGTTCATTTTGTATTGCTATTGATAAAACTATTGATAGATATAAGTTTGTACCTTTAGCACATCATAGAGAGATTGGACATTGATTTCTAAACAGTGTGATTTCCTAATTTTTATTTTATTTTTGCTGAATGATTCTGTTTAATACTCAGTTTAACTGCATGTTTGGTTTTTTACTATTATTTCTAAAAGTAAAAATAAAAATACAGAACACAATTTTCACAAATATACGTTTATTTGTCAAACGCGTTTCAAAGTTGTCATCTTCAGTGACATATTATGAGCTACAACTTAATTTATTTTTACTTTAGAAATAATATTTCACACGATTCAAGCTCGATTATATAAATATTTTATGATTAGTTTATTACCAAAAGACAATATCACTTATTTTCGTTGCTTTGATGAAAAAAATTTGTGAAGATAAAAAATATACACTTTTAACCAAGTATTATTCCAAACCATCTTTAGGTTAAGCTACATTGACTTACCTTGATAAAGCAGAGCCATATTTTTGTGCAAACACCACAGAGCAAAGAGGTAGTAGAGTTTTTCCAAAACTAAACGTAAACTTAGTTCACTATTCTGACAATGCACCCAGAAATACTTCAACATGTTGCTCTAAACAGACAAGAAACAAAAATGTTAATTACTGTTTGAATTTAATATAGTAGAATTTAACCAAAATAACATTCAACTGAAAAGACTGACCAAAATATTTTCCCCGCATAAAACACAAATTTATAGGCTTTTAACTATGAATCGGCTGTAACAAATATATTGTTTATTCGTGAAATTTATATGTGAGTTATTATTTCACTAACTTTGGTCACACTTAACCCTAGAACTGGCAGACTACACAATTGTGCAGTCACTCCGTGCCGCGACAACACATTTGTAACGCCACTAAATATCTTCCAATCTCAAAGGCAAAAACCTTTGGAAAGGAAAATTTTTGTATTTACAATTTTTTTCTAAAACGTATATATATTTACATATGTAATCATCGTTTTAGAATATTAGTTTTCTGAAAAGCCAACGCTGCGCGAATAAATCACATGGAAAGACTCAACTTTGTCATTTCTTGGAGCTCGACTGGGATATTTTGACAATAATTTAGAGATACCTTTTGATTTGTCAAGATTTTAACTTTCTAAAACTGCCATCCAATCAAAAGTTACTTGTATAGTTCCAAAGATATGGAATTGAGTGTAAACCTTTGCAATTGGACAGTTTTCAACCAATGAAACACCACATTTTGCATTCGAGATATCGCTTACAATTGGTTGTCTTTCTATCGATATCTTTATATCGTTTTGTAGGTAAAACTTCGATCTTTCGATTGGTGTAAAGTAAACTAGATGTTACTGGTTAGATGTTATTCAAACAGCAGTGGGAAATACAGACTTTCGTAGAATTCAACCCATCACTTGAGGTCGCAAAGCAAGTCTGATTCCCATGCTGTTCCATCAGTCATTTTGTATTCCATGTATCCGCACGAAACTTTATAACGGAATTATAAAATGGCTTCTTCTGCTTTTCAGCCCCACGTTGGGAAACCAATTTTATAACGGAAAGCGTTATAAAAATAAAATTAGATGCAATTATAACTGTTAAAAAAAATGTAGTCGTCGAAAAATTTGAAATAAATATAAAAAAAAATATTTAAACTGATAAAAAACGATATATGTGGATTATTACTCACCTAAACTTTATTATTCTTAATTACGTTTAATACTCCCCTCTCACTATTTAACTTCAATTATAAAAATACTTATCTCATTTCTCAACCTCTACTACAAAAATACTCACTATTCAAGCCACCTTAGCTTCAACTTATAAATCAACACTTTACCTCAAAAACTTCCTTTACTTTAACTCTTAAAAACTCAATATTCGACATATAAGGTATCTCTATGCTTTTCTACTTTTAATTATGCATATCATAATTTATATAAAACCTTTATTACCAATTTAATTTCTCAGGTTGTGAATCCTTGACTGCAAAAGTACACGCTAGATGGAAATCATGGCCAATAATGAAATCTAAGACATTGTGACGAAACAACTATGTTTTTACTCACTCATTTTAAGAGAATAATTATATACAAACAAATTTATCACTATCATATGAATTAAGTAAGACAAATTTTCAAGACTTAACATAAGATACAATTTATAACCATGTGAAATAGGCTAAGACGCAGTTTGAAGTTAAAATGAAATTATGTATGAAAAAGTTAAATTTTGAATGCAGACTGAAAACTATTATATTACATGGCCATTAAAGTTTATAAAATTGCTTGAAAAGTTCAATTTACACCTAGGATTTGTTTGATAATTTGAAATACTTCCTCACACAAGAAGGTCTACGCAATAGAAATGAAGCCACATGGTCGCCAACAGATAAGTTCAATTTACTTGACAATTACTCGTCGAACTTCAACGCCGAAGCGTACACCAACGTTGTACCACTAAAAGTTTAATCCATTACTCAACACCTTTATTACTCAAATCCACATTTTTCGTTAGATTTACTTTCACACCACACACTAGTTAAACTTGTTCTGTCGCCATTTTTCTCCTTAAGCTAGCCGTACAAGGCCTTTAGGATTAGCGATTAACGTAACGTTCCACTGTATTAGATCTAATTCAGATCTATATTATGTATTAATATAGACATTTATATGTTATAGGTTTTTTATACAATATGGTTTTCTTCAACTTTATAAATTTAATTATTGAAAATGTTTGTTATGTGACTATTTATATTACTCTTCAAATTGTTCCCTTTATATGCACCACCGTTTCTTAAACACATTATATACTTTTACTCATTAATGTTTTTCTTTTTGTTTATTTAATATTTAAGTCTGCTCTTTCAATTCTTTATATTATAGTCTGCTTTATTTTAATTTTATGTTTAATTTAAATCATTAAGTTTTAATTTTTTTACGTCTTAAATTGATTTATACATGTATATATGATTTATTAAATATTGATTACTGAATCTTGCGTCTCTTTAGCTGCCAGACCATTGTTCCTTGTTTTAAACGTTATGGGAATTTACTTGCATTTTTATAATAATATATTTCTGTTACACGGTCTGAATATGTCACAACTTTGGACAATTTATTCTAATTTTGTGGAACAAGTAATACAATGGGAAATAGTTTACAAAATGAGAATTTACAAGTATACAGATAAATTCTATGATTTATTCTCTACACTTTCTTATAATAATATTTAATTTTTGGACAAATGATATATTCCTAAATTACTATTCAAACTATGCCTAGTTTTGTTGGCAGTCTTGTAGTAGGAACATAAAAACTGGTGTTTTCAAAATAAGAAATTTGAAATTGATAAATATTTTTATACAGTTCTATTTAGAACTAAATTACAAAACTTTTGTATATTTTCAAAAAAATTACAAAAAATGTTTACTACTTTTTATATAGGCTTAAAGTTGAATTTTTACCTTTAGTAACAGAATATTTTTTGTTTCTTGTGCTAATAACTTTGTAAATTTTACATCTATAATTTTTTTTTACTGGCATATATTATGAATTCTTTGAACCTTTCTCTACAAAAAAGCTATGGAACACTTTTAAATTGGAATTCATTTACTATTGGCAAATTTTTGAAAAAATGCTTGAAAACGCAAAAAAATCCATTTTTGTTAACATTACCGGTTTTAGGGTTAATATAAAACACGGAAACCAATATTTAAAAACCAAACAATAAACAATGTTTTCAAATGTGATTTTTTATGTCAACTCTATTCAAAACAAATAGGTGTAATTAGTAAGAAAATAAAAGCTAGCATTGAGTGTCTGCCTTGGTTAAGTGACTTTCACCTGTCAAGTCAGTTTGTTTTAACAATTAATTGTAGTAGTTCACTCTTAGTCCCCTCAGTAAAATCCATGCCTTGATGATCGGTGTTGTGACTTGTTTGTTAACTGAGTTTCATAAATTGTGGATCATGTCAAAAAAGAGTAAACAAGTTGTAAATAATTGCAGAATAAATAAAAATAGTTATAATAATTAAAAACTGCAACATTTTGCAACCTGTGGCAGACAACTTTGATGTTGGTGTTTCTGGGGTTGTGACACTTACGTCCATGTCACAGAGAAAATAATAAAATAAGAAATGAATCAGCTGTTTCCTATAGTGACTAAAGGAACAGAGATTTGGTCTAAATGAATAATGACGCAATACTAAATAATATTAATCATTTTAATTTTCATATAATTACATTTCTTAATGACGCAAAGTAATTACAGTAGAATCATTCTTTCTTTTATAAACAAATAATAAAGCATAAAAGCAGACTGTAAAAGTAGGTAATGTAAAAGCAGACTTAAAAAACATATTAATATATGATCGTGTGTAAAATGTGAGAATTATATAAAAACTTTATTTCAATGAGTAGTGCGTTATAAACGAACAATGTGAAGCAGTATTTAAGACTATAAACAGTTCGATAAATAAATAAATAAAAAAGAATATAACAACAGTACATAGCACAATTTAATATGAATCGAAAACTTGGTATGATAGTGTGTACAGTGATCATGGAAGCAATTGGAGAAGAGAGAGAGGATCAATCTGTGTATGTGAGGGAGCACAGATGTCAAAAGATACAGAACGTAATGAAACGTACTGGTTTTTCACTGGGACGAATTAGAACGTATTACAAGCAGCGTCTTCTATCAAGATGGCGTAACGAACTGTACATGTAACTGGACAGAGGTGGTGGAAAGTTCGTCGTAAAATGTTATATTTTCTTTAAAATCGTAACAAATGTTGCATTAAAATGGAGTAGAAGTGCTTGAAAGTTGGTGAGAACTTAGAAAGTAAAATCTGTTGTGTACTTTTCTTGGAAAGTGAAATTATAAAAAAGCCGCCATGTGACCGGACTAACGCGATGGAAGTGAGCTAGCTATATCAAATAGAATCAGTGCAAACCTAGGTACAATTACAAAAACAACTGGTATCGTGAGTAAAAATGGCCATTAATTTTAATTTTAGAAGTCTGCATTTTAGAGTTTTACAATTTTTTGAGAAATAACTTAGCTTCAATTTTCTTAGCTATTGCGTCATACTATAGGTGGACTAGGGCCTAATTGTAACTTGTACATATTTATATATAAATGATTTGTTGTTTGTTTTTTGTAGTCTTGATGTATTTCATTGTAAATCAGCATTCTTTAATTATGTCAGAGTAAACGAATAGTTGCTGCCACAATGCCTTGAATTTCTTTCTATAGCCACGAATATTCGTTTAGCCACTACTTTAATTAGCCAGGTTCCCACCCCTAAGAAGATAGAATTAATTAACAAGTATTTTTCAGTGATTAGTAAGTATAAGTAAACATATGCAAACAGAGCATAAATGAGGTTATATATGGATTATCGCAAATTATCATGATTATTATTTTTTTTTATTATTAAGATTATGGGAGTCAAGTGAAGGTGATTTTTAAGGTGAATTCAAGTAAGGTGCATTTAGGTAAGGTGAATCATAGTAAGGTGAGTTGAAGTAAGGTGAAATATTTGATATTGTTCTACGTTGAAGTTGGAAGAAAGATGTTATGGAGAGTTAAGGTGGGAGATGATTTATTATTGAAGTGAGGCAATAGGCCTAGGAGGTGCATAAGCAATTTTAAGTAGTAGATGAGCGACGATTTTTGTTTTTAAGGTAAATAGGTAAAGGAGGTGTTGAAGAGATATTAATGGTTATTAGATAATCCACATATAGCATTTTTATTTTGATTTAAAACATTTTTTTTTATTTTTGAACTTTTTACCGAATCCCATTTTTTTTTAACACAGTATAACTTAATTTATTTTTTATTTTTGTAACCATAAAGTTACAAAATGGCTTTCCCAACGTGGGGCTGAAAAACAAAAGCAGCTTTATTTTTATTTTTTGTAACCATAAGTTACA
>JAGFPH010000180.1:578579-599399 GCA_018207615.1 Philaenus spumarius | reverse complement strand
ATCTATATATATAAAAGTCAAATACCACTCACTGACTGAACACTTAAAAAGAATACAATTACGTCAAAAAGACTGTAAACACGAACCACCACGGGCAACGCCGTACGGGTCAGCTAGTTTATTTATAAATCTACATACACACACTTTTTAAGAACTAAATTTGATAAATAATGAATTTAACTTGTAATGGTTTATATCTACATGGTTTATGTTACAGCCTACATTGTCCATATAATGGCTAGACTCCGAAATTGAACTTTGTTCATTATCATTTTTTCTCGATAACTCATAATGATTAACTTTAAAATCATCTAAAATTATTGAAATATATTTAAATCAGTATTCAATTAACCATAAACTCAACTTTTTAACAATTCATAAATATTTATTTAGTTTTCTGTTCTATTTTTTTTTACAAATACATTTATTTATTTAAGTTATTATTTTATTACAATTCTTTTATAGTTTGTTGGAATGTAATTTATATATAAAATTAGCTAAAAAAATATTTCTTCCTCTCTGGAGTATCTGATCCTGGTCAGTAGTTGTGCTAATATAAAGATTTAGGCCTATGCTCTACAATAATCTTATATGTAATTTTAACAAAATTAAGAATGTAACAAATTTTGTCTTTCACTTAGAAATCAAATGTTTCTTCTAGTCGGAAAATCACATGTTAATTTAAGTCCATTTTAATTTGTTTCTTATGTAAAAAATGGATTAATATAACAGTTGATATTACCTCACTTTTGCAAGTTTGATTTTTCCAACTTACAATAAGTTTCATACAGTTTTACCTTGTTTATATTTATTTGGTTACATCTCTTTTCCCTTAATATTTTTCTTCCAATATTTAATAAGTTTTAATAAATTACAATCTTTTCCTTAACAAGATCAGAAAGGTAAATCTGAATGATATACAGATTTTCATTAGACTCGAATTAACATTGGAAAATTTTAATAATTGAAAATTCAATGCTAAAAAATCATATTTTGCAATGGTATCACAAAATGTTTTGACTGATGTTGCGGATCTGTCAAAGTAAATGAACTAAAATTGCTTGAATCGGGACAAGTCACATTCTATAAATCAGAGTGCTGCTTGTCTAATGAAGAAATCATAAATCAATGAATAAACGGATAATAAACTTTGTAACCAAAACTGAGATTTATAAAACTTGATAAAACAATTAAATTTATTTTTAATAATAAACATATTTTTGGATGTAAAATAAATAATAAACTGAATAGGTCTACATTTTTATTCCAAAAATTAAAAATGTAATATTTTGCAAAAGTTTGTTTTGTTTATTTGCTATACAGCTTTTCTAGTGACCATATTAACAGTGTTTAAAATTAGGTTGATCATTTGTTAAACCTGTTCACACTAGTTTAGTTAAATAATGAACCTGAGTTTGAATCTTCCTACAAACTTCTTATAAACATATGTCCGGAAACACTTCTGTTATCAGTTTTCTCCATTTTATTTCTTTATTAAATGCAGTATAACCTCGATTATCCGTGTTTCCGGAAAATCAGAGGCAAATTACAAAAAAATAACTAGAAAGGTTTAAAGAATTCATATATGCGAGTAAGAAATTGATTGATGTAAAATGTTCGAAGTTATTAGCTCAAGAAACAAAAAGTGTTCAGTAACGGAAGAAAAAATTCAACTTTAGGCCTACATAAAAAGTAATTAACATTTTTTCTAAATAGTTCTAAATAGAAGTGTATACAAATTTCTAATTTCTTTTTTTGAAAACACTAGTTTTTATGTTCCTACTACAAGACTGATAATAAAACTAGGCCTAGTTTGAATAGTAATTTAGGAATATATGATTTGCCTAAAAATAAATATTATTATGACAAATTGTAGAGAATAAATCATAGAATTGAACTGTATACTTGAAAATTATTATTTTATAAACATATTTCACTTTGTATGACTTGTTTCACTAAATTAGATCAAACAAACAAAACTCTCATTAGCGTATCCTATACAGTTCCTGTCGGTCTGGATTGTGAGAAAAACGTACAACGGTCATAACTGAAATGTGCCTATCGATTTGAACAAATGTCTGTATTTCACGGAAATATGCGAATAGAATCCTAAAACGAGGTTTCCTATTATATATCAATCGAAACTATGGAGTTTTATCCAAATCGATATAAAGATCATTATACAAACATAGTGATAGGTTATAGAAACAGTCCAAATGTGTTTTCTCATTTGATGAAATCTGTATAATTGCAAGGGTTTACATAAACTTCATAGAGTGACAAAAATCAGTACAAGACGTCTTACAGTTGTAGGGTTAATATAAAAGTTGGAAATTTTTGCTTTCTTTCTCAAATGAAACTCACAAAAATCAGTACCTAGTAATAATAGATGCATTAGGTTTGGAAGTTAAGGATGGTTGTTAGTACAACTTTAACTTAGAGCTGGATGAGTAGAGAACCAGTATTACTAGTTTGACATTACTGTAATATTATTTTAGTTTTAGTAACAATTTAAGATCTTCTATCCTGCTATAAGTAATATAAAGGAAACATCAATAAATATTGTATTATAAAGTAAATACATGCCTGGGCAAAGACAAGAGCAAGTGTATGAGCTCGGAAGACTTGTGTTTGATTCTTTGCACTGATCCTGTCTACATTCTGTTTAGTTAAAGTCTGTAGATGGCTCTCAGTAGATCGCAGCAACCAGCACACTAACCATTCAAACGTACGTTCCACAACTACAACAACATTATACATGCAAGTATTAAACATAAACAATGAATCTTCCTGAAACATTTCCTTGCAAAAATTATTTTTAATTTGAAGAATAAAATATTGTTAGGAGAAATTTTCAATCGAGTGTTATCTTATCTTGAAAAAACCCTCACGGCTGTGATTTGTAAGCTGGAAGATATCTGTGTATGGTAATTATGGCCAATGACAACTCAAGATAGTTACTTGTAAAACTCTTTACAATTTTAATAATATTCAAACATCAAAAATTGAAATTGAAACTATAAAACAATGAATTGAAACTTATTTTTAGCTACATACTTATATAATTGTGAGCAAAAGTTTTTATCACACACTCTCATTTTGAGGAATCCCTATATCTAAGCTGTCCCCAATGTTTTGTATTAGTTTGTTTAGTTACTAAACATATGCGCATCCAAATCAACACAATTTTTTAATGTAGGTAGATGGAATGCACCTTGAAGTCGGATTATTAATTTTTGCATTAATTTCCCAGTTATGAATGAAAAAACTGGCAGAAAATGTGATTTTAGCGCTTACTGTTTCGCAACCTATTATATTGTAGGCTTAGTTGGGAAAACATTGATGGGGGATTTTCGGGCCAGGGAACTCTTATTGGCTTTTTGTTTATGCCATTTTTCATCATAGTATTGACTTTAAGAAAAGAATCTTTACAGAGTGTAAAATTAATTTTTTTTAATTATCAATGATTTAGTCAGCAAATTCTATGCAAGTCGGGTAACAAGTTGGAAACATTAAGGGATAGTACCTAAATATCTAAGTAACTAATGGGCATGCCATACTTACTAAAATTAGTTTTGGGTCCACCATATTTAACTTAAAGTTTTAAAAAGATCAATTTTTGGTTCAGTGGTTATTTAAAAGGAAAATTAAAATAAAATATCACTGCCATATCTTTAGGTTGGCATTATCTGGCACTACAGTATAACCCCTCTTAAGCGGTCTCGAATCAACCGGTCCTCAGATTAACCGGCCTATCCCATGGAACAACCGAGATTTTTTTCTCTTATAGATTATATTAATGTAACTGTCCAAAGTCTCAAACATTGATTGTTTGATGGACATTTCCTGGAAAATAAAGCTGGGTGAAGCAACTTTAGGTGTGCAATATTTGTGGCAGACAGGGGAGGGGGAGCGTGAGTTTGATTCCCCTCTTGCTTCTTCGGCACCTGTATTTTTTCTTGGAATCAATTGACAAAGCGGCATCCTTTGTTTCTTTTTCTTCACCAGTTGCTTTGTCGGAACCTTTACTGAATTTTGTGGGAGCAAAATATGTAATATTTGTAACATATTGCGTAAAATAATATGTTGAGCAGCAAAAAGATTCAACGGCATTAGACGTGATTAACGAAAGAAAATGGAGAGACTTGTCATTTTGAAAATCTTTGAATGTTAAAGAACAGAAAAAAATAACTGATTTTTTGATACGGTATATGATTTGGTTATTTAAGAAACCACTCACGTCCATTTTTGTCCAAAATTGGTTTTTTTGCATTTTCATCATATTTTATGATAAATCCATGTTTCTATAAAGAAACAACTCAAGTCCACTCATCCATTGTGGTTTTTATATAGCCTTGAAATGTGTGTTTATTTGAGAAACAGCTCATGTCCAGGACATGAGTGGTTTCTCAAATAGAGGTAGAAAATTGTTGATCATGGCTTTACATATTATATAAATTCAGTTTTCAAAGTTTAAAATGTTTAATTTGTTTGTGTTTGTTTATGTATGTGGTACATACAATAAAATGGGTTGCATTAAGGTCTTATTTTCTTGTTTATTTATGAAATATATAGGTTATTTTTTAACAAAAATCTATTTTTTATGGGAACCTCGGATCAACCGGCCAAACAGGTAACCGGCCAGGGTCTCGGACCCGACCAGACCGGTTAAGAGGGGTTCTACTGTATATAGGCCCCAACCTTTGGTCACAAAAAAGATTTCATAAGGCCCATTTTTGTTTTGTTTAGCTTTAATTCCATCCCACAAAAAATATATTATTTTCAGACTGCCATACTTTAGTTTTTTTTACTAATAAAAATATCAATTGATTTGAAACATTTATTAGAGGTAGAAATTAATGTATTCACTGCCGATCGGTATATCTTTATAAGGCCGAGAATCACTGTCACACTTATGCAACTATCACAGCAACCACACATTCTGAGCACCATCTAACAGGAGACGTGTATCAGCTTTGACAATAACATAATGCAATTACATAGACTAAATAAAAGGAAACACTATACTTAAATTATTAACCAAAATACTACGAGGGTTGCGAGATGGTGTTAGTGAGTTGTGGCATCACTGTATTTGTGAACATTGACGTTTGTTACTGCGAAGCCAGTGGTGAAACGCATACTGGGCCGTTTATTTAATTCACCCCGCCCCAAAATATATACTCACTAAACGCCGGGTTGGTTTAGAGGCCTTGTTATCTACCGTAATCAGCTGCATCAAGTAATAACTAATAATTCCCATTAATAAGAAGCACAACCAGACATTATAATAGAGAGAAAGAGATCTTTTTTATTGAAGAAAAGTAGAATAGTTATTTTACACAGCCAAAACAATTAATGTACTGTTACAATTCAAATATTTCCCTAACTCTGTAAAGAAAATAAGAACGAAATTAAAAATACGTATTGGAGCGAGAGAGATAGAAGTCAAATTGGAATGTCATTCATTTAGTTAATCCGTCATACACGCCCGACACCTAGCGACAATTATGCGCAACACTAAATACTACAACGAAAAGGTACAATCAAATCACGACTTTCAACTCGAATTCATTAAAATAAAATTACAAAACGAATCTGTAGACCTACATTTCCTACATCAAAAATATTCAAAACTAAATTCTGCATCCAGGAAAGCTAAAATAACAACATAAAACCAAGTCAATCGACAAAGATTTACGTTAAAACGCAAGGAGAAACTAGGCCTATCTAATTACAAATCGAAGAGAAGTTGGCAGAATAAATCCGATTACAAGAAAAATACATTCTTATTAGAAAATTAAACCAGGCCTACGAAAAGAACCAATTTTTTACATCTCAAATGTCTTTGGTCTCAATCTAAAATAAACGTCGATAAGCTATTAAAATGTAAAACCGAAGCCCCGACCGACAAAATTTAATCGTAAGCGGATTTCATTTATGTAAACTCCTCCCACGAAACGCTGTGATTGGTCCACGTAATTCTTGCCACCAAATGAAAAAATACAAAGAATAAGATATATACATTCTAGAAATTAGATAGCAATTATTGTAATAAGGAGTTATTTAAGTGTTTTCTATAATTTAACTGTTTAAAATCATATTAAATTCATTGTAAAACATTGTTATGTATCAAAACAAATCCACACAATTAAATAAAGACACAATTAAAATAAATCACACTTCACGACTCCCAAACACCTATTACATTAACAAACCCAAATCCCAGAAGATATGAAGATTCATCAGGCGTTATTATCCATTTCCTGGAAAGGTAGAGAAGCCCCAAAAGAAGAACATTGTTAAGTTGGCCACTGAATAGTGCAGTTGAGACAATTTTGGCTGTTGAAATTTAAAGAAAAGAATCGGTATTTGAATAAATATGAAGCTTATGAAGTTCAGTGTTTTTCCTTTATAACAGTTACTATCAAATTCTAATCTACAAGAACAAACAACCAATTGGGTGAGAACTTTCCAACTAACTAGGCCTAGTCTATTTTAAGATCCAACACCAAACCAGTTACCTTAGAGGGATAACTTATCTATTTGAACTAAACTGTGAATAATAATATATATATGTTATGCATATAGATTTACCAAGAACCTTTGAACTTTAAATATCGTAAATTCAGTGATCCATTATAATACTAAATCCATTAACCAAATAACCTTTTTGACGATTCTACATAATCTTGCTCTCATTAATTTTGTACATATGTTAGTTGTGTTATCTATAATCAAATTTGTTTTCTTTTAAATACTTTGGGAAAAAGACGGCTCCAACCCACCGAGTTAAGATCTTGTGTTTTAAAATTTTATTGAACAACAATTAATAACCTGTTTATCATCAAACTTAGTGTTCATAATCTAAGTAATATTGTTCTTTGAAAACAAATATCATTTTATGTATTACCTGTAATAATACAGAAGTAAAAGATTGTTTTATAATTGTAACCCTTGTCGACCATCTTATTTTAATATAGATTTAATTGTAAAGTAAAGTTATTGTGTGAGTGTTGTAGTAGTACAAAAAAGGAGAAAACGAAATTTAACAAAACAATTAACATATGTTTTTTAATATAAGGTTTATAACTGGTCTCTCGATCATTTTGTAATATATATCCTGATTACCAAACAGAATGTTTAAAAGAAGCAAGTTTGTGCGAAAATGAAATCCCTTGAGAAGGTTTGCGTTGAATGATTTCTTATGATTTTAAAAAATGGCTTACTCAACAACAATGCACAGAATTGCTTCGTGCAACTTTTGGTAATGAAGCATCGTGCGTCCATCAGTGATGAATGTCAAGAAGATCGGACAAAATCGGTTGTCATTCCGAGAAACATAGATGCTGTGCACAGCATGATTAAAGAAGATCGGCATGTGATTTACAGACATATAGGCGTCTCTTGGCATATCACAGACTGCAATACAATCGATTTTGAATGAACATTTAGGTGTGAGAAAGATTTGTTCCAGATGGATTCCGTCTAATTTGACTGAAACACAAAAAAAGGCTGCTCGTGTTGATTGGTGTCACGAAATGTTGAAAATCCGAGGATGTTCAAAATCCGTATACAACATTATTACAGGAGACGAAACTTGGATATATTCGAATGAACCTGAAAGCAAACAACAGTCTACTGTTTGGGTTTTTGATGTAAACCCAATCCCACTAAAGTTGTTCGTTCACGGAGCACTTCCAAGAAAATTACCGCTTGTTTCTTCGGTTATACTGGACACATCACAACCATTCCTTTAGAGGATTGAAGAACTGTTAATGCTTAATGGTATACAATAATTTGTTTGATAATAGTCTTCGATGAAATAACGAAAAACAACAAAAAACATTGCGTCATTCTTCATCACGACAATGCAAGCTCCCAAAGCACGTCAAACAACTGAATATTTAAAGAAAAAAACATCGAATTAATGTCTCATTGCTCATATTCGCCCGATTTATCGCCTATTGACTTTTTCTTGTTCCCCACAGTCAAACAAAAGATGCGTGGACAGCGATTTCCATCACCTCAAGAAGCTGTTGAAGACTTTCAAAACCATGTTTCTACGATATCAGCTTCAGAGTGGAGAAAATGTTTCCAGAATTGGTTTGAACGTATGCAAAAATGTATGGACCTTAAAGGCAAATATTTCGAAAAACAATCAAACACTTTGTTTTCAACTTGTTCGTTTCTGTTTCACTTTTTGTAAAAACTTAAAAGGCAACCCTCGTACATACAATTCTTAATACGTCTTATAATAGGCCACATAGGGCCATTTTCCATATTAAATTATGACATTTTAGGACTACTTATTCAGTACAACGGTCATTTAATCCGAGACATAATTCAATTATAATACATTATAAAAATGATACACTATAACTACGTTAGGGAAGCAATCAATAATGTTACTTTCTTCTTATCTTGGCATTATATCCTTTATCTGGTTTCTCAACCCAGGTAATCATGAACACAATATTCTAAAAATTACTCATTACAAAATTTCAACCCGAATCTTATCAGATTAAAGTCATAACAGACTCATCTTTGAAAGTGGCACAATTCAATTTGACAGTACAAGTCCCACTTAGAGCCAAAAATAGATATTATAAACTTGATCGAAGAATATAGATTTTGACATATTTTACCAAACAAGATAATTTGATTATTAAATCTATTGAATCTGATGATCTTATGAGATGGCAAAGTAAGAACAACTCAACACATCTTTAACACAGGCTTTAACTGAACAGATTGATG
This sequence comes from Philaenus spumarius, assembly GCA_018207615.1. Classification (NCBI taxonomy): domain Eukaryota; kingdom Metazoa; phylum Arthropoda; class Insecta; order Hemiptera; family Aphrophoridae; genus Philaenus; species Philaenus spumarius. The sequence continues at coordinate 590,639 of JAGFPH010000180.1, read as the reverse complement.
GAAACTCTGTTTTTAGACATGATGATTTCTTAACTTATGGTGAAAAAATTGGCAATCATTATTTTATTTATGGTTATTATTAGTCTTATGATATTTCCATAAGCCTATAGACTAATAATTTTGCAATTTATACTAAATCGACAGTTAAATAGAACATAAAAATGACAACGATGCTACTAGCTTATTTATTTTTATAATAATTTTTAATAGTACTCGATTTAAAATTTCCGTTTAAAAATTGGATTTTAATTTAATAAAATTTTGATTCAACTCGGCTCTAAAAGTAATGCACTCTTACTCTTGTTAACATATGAAAACCTAAACAAATAAATAATAAGTGGTGAAATCTTCTAAACAATTACATTAAAAAGGTTGTGAACTGAAGGAAGAATGAGTCTGTGGAATACGGATGGACAGTCACCAAGATTGTCTACATCATCGGCATCTATTCAACTAAAGGTCAAGCCATATTGAAACACTCTAACCTACAGGCATGTGAGCAGATATCTTCCAAGTTGGTGCCAGTAAATTTATACTCCCAACAAATCTCTGGTTGACACAAATATTGAACACAAGTTAGAGGGAACACCAGTTCATCTTTGTTTGTATTTTTTAACTCCTTCGCTTGTCGTAACAACCAGTTGCTTGTTTGTTGCAAGAGCACGTTGTTGTCGCCTTCGTATGTAACTGTGGGTTCGTGGTTGTTGCGTAGATCTCCCAGCCCGGACGCTGAAACAATATGTCTTGTTTAGTAAAACTTATTTGAATTGTATTAAAGAAAAAAATCTTTATGGATCAAATTGAAAATGATTATTTTGTTAAAAAAATAGTTTATTAAGTGAAGTTATATAAGACTATTAAATTAATGTAAAACATCAGTATACACAGTAACTTAATAGATAAAAGAATAGCCTGGTGAAATATCCAAACAAATTTTAAATTTAATTTTGAAAATGTATGAAATTATAATTTGAAAAAAAACCAGTTGATTCAGTACAAATTATTTTATTATTCAATTTAACAGAAATGGTTATAAAAACTTAAATTTAAGATTTTAAATTAACTTTAGGCTATTATATAGTTGTTTCTACAGTTAAGTGGCATTTCAAATTTATTTAGGGATGTATAAGATCTCAAAACTCTCAAACAGTAACGAGAAATAACTCAATATCGTCTCGATCTCGTTGTCAAGAATAAAATTAATTTCTTAATTGTAATTTTCTCAATTTAGCCATAAATTTCTGGATACGTTTTTAAAATCTCGAGTTTTATTCTTAGTCTTTTTATAAAACTTTAAATGAGAATGAACAGAATATAAACAGAAGATTTCAAAACAACTCAATAGAAAAGTAGTTAGGATTTCGCAATATCTTATTTAAATTACATTGACACTGAAGAGAAATAACTAAGCACTGTAGAGATTAAGTTTTAAATAACCTTGGGATTTTAGTAAAATAAATAATGGCAAAATTAATCACTTAACTAAAAATAAATATAATTATATAAAAAGTAATATGTTGCATACAATAATAGTGTAAAGGTTTATGAATCAATAGTTAGTCAACCATTAAAGTACATAATACGAATAATATTCATATTATGAATGAAATATATTAGTAATATCTTTAATAAACGTAGTAGCAATAGCAAATCGAAAGAAGGTTAACTTATTAAAATTACTCACCATACACATTATATATTTCTTTCAATGTTTTAAAAAAGTATTTTTGATATTTCCCTCTTTTTTACGAAATTTGAGATTCAAATTTTGGTTCTATCTTGTTCCTTAAACAAGATTTTGTTCTATTCTCGGTTTTTTATCGATCTCGATCAATGTATTTAATAAATTCTCATTTCTTGCTTGTTCCTAAATCTCAGCTCTCGTCTTTTTCTCGATCTTAATGATTAATTTAGTTTTTTTGTTTTTTTGTTTTTAAAGGCGAAAAACCTAGGTGGTTATCATTGCCTACTCTTGATGATTTAGGCAAAAAGTTTGAAATAAAATTCCATGTTCTGATTTCAAATTCAAAAAGTCAATCTCTCACACCCCTAAATTTATTAATTACAATTATTAAATATTGTTTACAAACAATATATCAAATTTTTTTAAATAATTTATAATGTTTAAAAATAATTTTATTTCAAAAATATTTAATTGTTTTTGATTGAATTTTGAATTTGTAGGTCTATGTCTACTTATGTTTTTCTTTCATAATTTAAGCTACCTTATCACTTAATTTTACAACTGTAACTTTCTAGTTGTTTTATAAAAGGTGATTCAGGAAGAAAAGGAGAAACTTTCAGGACGTGTTCCACAAGTAAAAATAAAGAAAAAAGTTCATACAAACATAGGTTCGGATATGCTTCGTTTTGCAATTATCCACTATTTATATTTTTTTTACAAAATACTTAATAATATCTTCGCATATTATTATAATGTTCCAATCACATCATATTTCAATAGCCTATATATTTATTTATATTTATATTTCAAAGACCTAAAAATCATGGGCCTAGCTCATTTGAAACATTGTAAACAAAAACCTGACTTCTTTGAGATTGCTATTCATATAGCCTAGAAAAGCCTAAGTGTAAAAACTAGATAACCTTTCCAAACTATTGAAATTAATCAAGACGTATAAACAAGAAACCATTAACGTATCAGAATCAATGCCAAATGTATCAGATTACTAAATTAAACCACTATGACAAATGTTAAATATTCAAATTTAGCCTAGAATATAATACACAACACCCGATGACGCCAATTAGCAAAATTATTATATAACTTCACCATAATCAATAAAACATTAAGCATATACAAAAATCCATTTATTTAGTTAAGTAATCTTTATTTCATATTCAAATGTCAGCAGAACAATCCTTTGTAAATTAGCAACTAATCGAATTAGGCTGGACAAATCACAAATGCTATGTTGATAAGTACAATCGACAAAACAGATGTCTGTAAAATGACTTAAGTTACAACAAAAATTAAATGTAAACGTATATCTAGAACGATAACCAAAACATGTTTATTAAACTATAAAGAAGTTTTAGATCGTAAGATTCATTATGTTATTATGAAGGTAGAAAAACTAATTGTAAATGTAAATTAGCATAGAGAACAACAATTGCCTAACAGCTGACAAAGTCCAAAGAGAGTTACATTATTATTCCGCGGTAATAGTAAATTTATTTAAAAAATAATATTTCAACATAACAAAACTATTACGTAATGCAACAATAATTATTCTAACAAATAATTATCTATAATAAATATGCAAGGGTACAAATATTGCAAATAGTAGTGAGAACTATCTTATTCATCAGTGTATAAATATTGGTTCGTCCGCAAATTGGAACAGCTATAACTTTAAGACGGTCACGTGGTCGCCGGTAACCAATCAAAATACGAGTTTTTCGATGATGGAGGAGGTGAAACCCGTACTAGGAGGAAGCGGCAAGGTTTTAAACAAGAAAGACGCGGAGTGAGTCTGAAGAAGAAGACATCCAGATACGTTTGATAAAGTGAGGCTCTTTTAAAAGTGTTTTTTTAATTAACAGTACTTACAGTGGTAAATTCAGTGGTTTTCGACAACAGAAACTGGTATAATCTGTTAATAACATTATTAAACAAAGTGAACCTATATAAAATTCTCAGAAACTAAAATTAAACTTAATTTCAAAAAATATTTAGACATTAATTTTGGACTATTAGAATCAAATATTAAATTCATGAATGTGTATATAAACAACCAGTTTGTTCATCCAAGCCGAGTGCCTGACCCCAGGATAAACATTAAAATTTAACAAATTGAAATTTGTAACTCATTTCTAGTTTGCTGTAATACATATAGATATCTAATTAAACATATATTTAAAAGTATACAGAGAGTAAGATATTATATTATGGACTGCTAATTTTTTTTTTAGTTTTTAGCCAATAACTCAGTTATCTTTTAAGTTACAGAAATAATTAAAAACTCGTTATGTTTGTCATTAAAAAAGGAAATTTCTTAATTCTAGAAATTATGTGTAAAGTTAGCTGTTTTCAAGATATTTTAAATTACAAATTTTCTTTTTTGGTTTTTTGTACATGGGTAAAAGATGTCATACCAAATATGTATCCAAAATTTGTGTTCAAGATATTTCCTATATCCAACGATATTAAGTATTTTGTAAAAAAAAAACAAAGTGGTTGATAACTGGGAAAATTAACATTTCCAAATCTATGTTTATATGAACATTTTTCTTTACCACTAATAGAACATGTCCTGAAAGTTTCTCTGTTTCTTCCTTAATCACCCTGTATGTTGGTGTTATACATGAAATTACACTGTGTTTATATATATATATATATCTTCATATCCATACATAAAAGCTTTACAATTTGAATATTCAGGAGAATTTTTGTTTTTACTATCATGTTTCAATTAAAAAGTTTTTAACCCTTTGATGACCGATGGTACTTTTAAGTACCACCCAATTCAACTGTCTTTATAATAGGTAACAGTGGCTTTATCTACAAGTTGAGGCCTGGAGGTCTACACCTAGTTTCAATAAATGCCACCAGAAAGCAGGACTTGCTTGGCTTGTGCTTGCTTTCAATTAGCAATTTATATGGTGTGATTTCCAGAAGTTTTTAAAACATGTTCTAGTCTTTCATTTGTCAGTATTTTTTATTAAAAGGGTAGCATATTGCTTTAAATCAATTACTTAACTTAGTAAGAACTGATCTAAGTTATTATTATAAACCTCTCACGAATACAAATCATACAGATTCAAACTTAAGAGCAACCAAGCAAACTACCTCTAACCACTCCTAGATGGTACTGATAAACTATCTTTTACTTTACTTTTACTTTACACGTAATATTTATACCGATAGTAAAGTAACTGAAGTTTTGTTAATTTGTCTGTTTTCTTTAATCAAGCCTTAGCCTAGTGGATAACGTTGAGTCTTCCTGATCAGAAATGCTGGGCTCGAATCTAGGCTAGGGAGACCAGATATCTAATATCTGTGGTTTGAGGGTAGGAGGGCGGAAGTAAAACAAATGGTGGTTGGCTCGCTTCCAAACTGACGGGATATGACTAGATATCTGGTCTCCAGCTGGGGCTGTTTTGCATAATTTTACTAAGGTATTTATATATATACATATTTACTAAAGAAAAAACAGGAAAAAAAGAAAAGTTTTTTACTAAACAACCTTAGTTAATCACAAAAATAAAGAAATATATAGATTTTTCAAATTTGATCACTTCTTGGTCCTTAAAGGGTTAAATTAGTTACATTCAACTTCTAATTAAAGTTATTGTTACCATTTTATCAATGAATCACAACTTACATAATTTGTTTATTAATTAATCTTCCGCACCTGAAGCTTAATAGCCCTTCAATGGAAAACTGTTAATAATCATTCCATGTACATGTCACTGAGGTGATTACGAAAATGAAGAAGAACTGCTGATATTGATGAAGTTTCACCTTGGATCATCAAGCAGTGTTCTGAGTTAATCAAAACTCTTCAGGAATTAACAAATTCTTCATTTCTTGAAGGTAAATTCCCATCTAGACTAAATTTTGCTAAAGTCCTCCCATTGCTTTAGTGTGGGGACTTGTGTGGACTTCCCAAACATTTTTCAGTGTTTGAACTTGGACATGTGTTTAGTTATTTTTGTATTTTGGTGACTTTTGTTTAATTATGTATAAAAAAAGAAAGATTGTTATTAATTTGTAGCAGATTGAGGAAATAAATGCATTTATTATTTATTTATTTATTTATTATTATTGTTTAAAATGGGTGATAAAGATGATATTAGCAATTACAGACCTATTTCTTTACAGCCAATATTCAGTAAAATTTTCTAAAAACTTTTCTTAAGGCAACTACTTAATTTTTTAAACAAATCTAATATCCTTAATAGTGTCCAATATAGCTGCGACAAAGAAAAAAAAGTGGAATGCTTTGAATGATAGAGATACGGCCATGCTAGGCGACCCACAACAGCAAACAGAACGCTTCCGGGAGCGTATTCTGGTAGCGACGACAAATACGTTCCCCATGTTATCTAATGGATCCGGCCACGCTAGGCAACAGGTCGCTCCTCAACCCTTCTCTGCTCCACCTGATTCATGTGCTCTTTGATGCTAGTTCAATGTTTTCAGTAATACTGTGAGTAACTTGTTTCTCTTTTTGAAATAACCATGCCCTTTGACACTGATATTTTTATTATTGAAATTAGTTTACGTAGACCTCTTTGGTATATAACTTTTAAAATTATCTTCAGTTTTAGTCCTAGATCAATGTTAAATTAGTGAGAAAGTAGGCTACGTTTTTATTTGTGTAATTGTTTATTTAAACAATAAAAATAGTAATAAATAAATAAATTAAAAGGTTGTTTAGTGAATTCTCGAAGCTCTTGAAAATACCTTTCATGTAAAACTTAGTTGGTTGTTGTAGCTCAAAACCGTTTTGTGAAAATGCTGAAAAATTCAGCATTAAATTATTGTTAGTTTTTAAGGTATTTATGTATATTTTCTTAATCAATACATTTTTTAAATTTGTAGAGTGTCATGCCTTAATGTTCAAGCAGTTTCAGTAGTTTAACTCATTTTAAACATTACAAATTTGAAGTTGTTAAATTGAAAATATTTCAGTTTTTCAGAAAAATCCTTAGTTTTTTAGATTTTTCAAATTTCCACAAAAAGTATAAATAATTTAAAAATGAATGTATGACAGAAGTTCGCCAAACGATGATATGCTCTTTCTCCATCTTCCCTGAGCAATGTCATTATGGTGTGAAACTGTCCTTGATTCAAACACACACTATTCAGCGGATGGACTCCAAATATACGCTTTTTCTTCTTTTTTTTAAGTAAGACTGTACAGCAATCACTAGCAATAACTACTACTTATAATAATCATTTATTATTTTATAATTCCTCCTCACTCAACTTTACAACTGTGATACTGCGACTGTCGGTTAGTGTGGCACCTACCGGCGACCAGATCACGGATATAAAATTCTTCGCGACCAGTTCGCCTAGCGTGGCTGTAGCCTTATAAGTAACCAGAGGCGGCCCTATGAATTTTAGCTTGGGTAGATACATTTTCAGTGGTCTGGAGAGTTCGGAGTATCCTCTTGGTAAAAGGGGGTTCCGGCATTCTGAAAAATTTTAATGCACCAGAAATGGCACATAAAAATAATAACTCAAAATAAAGTTTAACACGGTTTACTTTTAATGGCAATTTATTTTTATAGTTTAGCAAATTATTGGTTAGATACATCAGCTATTAATACATTTGTAGTTAAAATTCGGTATTCATGTACCATTCTCGGGGTCTGGCACTCGATTTTTGACATGAACAGACTTTTATCATAAATACGCATATTTTGAATTTACAAATATAAAAATTTTTTGTAAGCAATTATGGCGTCTATTTTTTGTGTTTAGATTGGAAGTTCATTATGTATTTAGATTGATGTTAGTTCATTAATAGTTTAAAGGTTGAGTTAATATAGTAGCCTATACCAAGTTCTACTCTTTATTTTCACTGATTATACATTCTTGGTTGGTTAAATCACATTTGAAATAAGAAAAACTTTCTTTTGAAGAAATTCGGCGTCATGTTGCCGGGTCGGCTCTCTCGGTACTCATCCACTAGTTCACTTTCAAAATTCAATTATTTGTCTTGTGTACGCATATCAGTTGACGTAATCGCCACTACACCTACACTTTCCTACTGGCTAGTCACGGTGCCTTCTGGTTACGTATTCGCTTATGTGAATTTCAATTGCTGTACTGAGTCGGAAATTGCCATAATTTAAATTTGACATGAGTTTTTGTCTACTTATTATATTTTTGGTATTTGTGGATTAGCGATTATAATTTACTTTAGATATCGCTAAATTTTCAAACATTAATTTTTTATTTTACATCAAAGGATTTATTATACAAACCGTTTTATAAATACATGGGTCAAGTAAAGTACTGATATTATATATAACTAGACATCTCATTTTCCTAATGCTTTTACTATAACTAATGCTAATTAAAATTAGTATTTAATTATGGTTGAACAGTTTTTAATATAATCTAGCGTCTTCATTTACATTTTAGAATACTTGTGTTTTATTGTATGACTTTCCATGAATTGTTTTGACTTGTCCAGTAGACATTCACAATGGCTGCTGGCAATTGTTCCCGCTAGCCACAGTTTTAGAAAATATATTTGCTGCTTGTTTACAATATAATAATTCGACTGATGTTGAATATGATTTTTAATACAATAAAGATATTGTATACCTAATTTGTGTTAGGTATGCTTGTGGTTGTGATTGAATTATTATCTTAGTTGAGTTATTGATATGTGTAAGCTTGGTTCTAAATAAGTTAATAAATACATTGACAGATTTGTTGTGATATGGTAACTAAGTTAATATATCATCCTTTTATATCAATCCTGATATATGAGTGGCTTAGTTATAAGTTATTGTTAAAATTTCTTATTATTACTGACTTTATAAATTGACTTTGATCTAGGCTAATTTATTTACTTCCTACGATAGGTTAGGTTCGAATGTTTACATTGCGTAAACTAGGTCAAATACTAATATATAGGTTTGTCAGTAGGCTATTACATTTCAGACCGTTTACTTTTTCTTTAAGATGGGATTTGGAACGTTATATGTTTGAAAAGGGGAAATATGCTTTTAGTTGTAATTGGCAAACAATTAATTATTGTCAAACATTAATAAAACAATTTTGTACCAGCCTTATATTGAAATTGAATGAGTTTTAACTGTTCAAAAACTTTCTCATTAGCCATGGCCAAACATTTTATTTTCTTACTCTTGCATTAAACAGATTAAAGTCCTAGTATTCAAAATATTTTAAATAATTTGAAATTCATAATGTGAATTTGTTTTGTAAGATAAAAACAACAATATTGTATCAAAGATCTTATTTATTATAAGTTTTTACGATGTTTAAAGTCTATAATAGATAAATCTAAAATTGTACCTTACAATAGCTTATTTGAAATATAAAGAAAAAACTAAAGATTAAATATTATGTTTGGAAAATGATTATGAAGTAAAAAGCAAATAATACCCATAAAAGGCCAAAAGAGGGGAAACCAGAAAGTTTTTAACAAATAAACTATGACCCAATCACAAAATATGTTTCACAGATGACTATTAACTTTACTGTACTACAAATAATTATAGGATCAAGTAGAAAGTAAAAATATAAGTTAAAATTATGAAAAAACCAAGAGTGATACTACTTTTTAAGATAACTAAGAATACATAGCTTTATAAATTAACACAAAAATATGTATAATCAGCATTAAACAAACTATATTGTGAGATAACGTTTTCCTTTAAAAATATTAAAATATATCATGCATTGACAATTTCATGTATTGATATTTTTTATTTGGGGGTGGCTAGTGACTAACCTCCTAATATTTAAAAGATAAAGTAAAGAGTTACCTTTAAGATATCCATAGCCCCCACATGCTTCCCTACATTCCTGGATAGCATCTCTGGTTATCCATGTAAGTAAAGGTTTTGAGCAGGATACTACAGCATGAACACCAGAGACCATGTCTGACTGTAATATAGAAAATCAACAATAATTAAATTAGCTCAATGTGAATGTCATAAAAATGTATCGCATGATCCATCAATTTTTTACCATGATAATTAAATAGGCAAAATAGATGTTCATCGCTGTGATGTTGTGGGAGCACAATTTAAAAATTTTTCAAGTCCAATACAGCAACATAACACAAATTAACTGGTTATAATGATATCAAATCTCATGAATCACACAATGACTTATAACTTAAAGATTGCCAATTCACAAAAACAAAAACAAACCTAGCCTAGGCCTAGCCTACTTCAACCAAGATCACAATAAATTATACCACACTTTTACATAGCACTTTCCATTTATTAACACACTATAAAATTAACAAACAAGCATTAACACCAATTCTTTAATCACAGTTATCCAGTGTGAAGATCAGAAATGCGTATTATAAAAAGATTATCCAAACCCGGCCGATAACCCTTCCCGAGATTTTATAAAAGATTTATTGTCATATGACTTTATGTAATAAATCAGTAAATATTAATTGAGCAAAGCTGATGGGCAATCTTAAGAAATCTGAAAATGAACAATCTTGTGAACATAATAAAATTATCAATATTTTCTTTTAAAGAGTAAATGTAAATGATACAACTTTGATTACAATTAAAGAAAAATAAATAAAATGTATATTCTGTTTCTCATTTATAGTTTTTAAAGTACAGCTATCATTTAAGTTCAAAGTAATATAGGCCTAAGATTATCATAAATAGGCTAATCCTATTAGACCACTCAAAGATTAAAATTAGTTTTGTAATTATTATAAATTTGACGCCCAACTAGTGGGGCATTATTATTATTAAAAGAGAGAAAAGATTATTATATGGTAAATAATTATTATATTGTGTTATTATAGTGCCCTAATGTACATTTCAGTAACCAAGTTAACATTATCTAAGAGTTCTAAATCTAAACTGAAACTAACAAAAATATTTTTTAAACTACACCTATTTAGTGATTTAAAAATGAGTTTAATTTTTAAAACATTTCTGTTAGTGTTAGCTAATTTAAAACAATCTGTTGAAGGTACAAATTGAAAAAACAATTTACAAATAGGCAAAAGCTCATCTTTTAAACATATCAATTTTCCAGTTTTGTTTATTTTAAAATATAGACATAATATTATACAGAATTTGAATTCAAATTTACTAAACATAAGGCTGAAACCTACGCCACAAAACAAGAAATTTGGATCAGTGGTTATAATCAGATCAATAGAGTTACATTTTGCTTTATTTAGAACTGTTTGAAAACTTTATTTTTACCATTATTAGACAACAAAACTTTAAATAAAGGAGGGCAAAGTGCGATCAAAGCTTGTTCCAAGGGGAACAACTGTAAACTCAGAATTTTACAAGGAGGTGCTAGAACATTTGCGAAACGATGTGCGAAGAAAGAAACCAGAAAAATGGATCAATGTTTTCCTTCTTCATCACGACAACACGCCGTGCCACAAGTTACTTTTGATTCGCTTAGTTGCCTGTCCACATCAGCCTTACCAGATTTAGCGTTATGCGACTTCTGGCTAGTCATAAAAATAAAAAACGTGCTATAAAGAAAACGTTTTGACAACATTCCCGACATTGAGATGGTCACGACCAAGCAGCTGAAAGAAGCCTTCCAGAAATTCTTCCAGTCATTGATTCAACGTTGGAACAAGTGCATCGCTAGCCAAGGACATTACTTTGAAAGAGATAAATTCAAATTCTATTCAAACTTATTACTTTGTTTTTAATAAAATTATTTACCGTATTACACACCTCGTAGGTACAATAGAAACAATAAATACATAAACATAAGAGTTAGTTCTTAACATTGTAAAATCATTTACAAAACATAAGAAGGTGAACAAAATTGGTTACACTTCAAACTTCAACTTTTATATTTAAAATTATTTAAGTACATCATGGCCATACACTGTATAGAGGTTACAATTTATTAATTCACACAAATAAAATATGCATGTCCATAGAATAATTAACAATTTGACGTTGAAAAGCTTCATATTTTAAAGATTAAATGTACGAGTTTAATTAATTGATAAAATAGACTATGTCTAGTTCCGTCACTTTGAGACCGGATTCAAATAGAGCTTCGAAAAGTAGAATAGGGATGTAAGGGTCTGGGAGGCCTCATTATTTTGGAAGAGGGTCAAAGTGGCTAAAAACCCCCAAAATTTAAAATTTTTGTTATATACCTGAATCGACGCAGAATTCAAAGTGTGTGAACGTAAGACACCTAATAGAGTGTAAAGTCGGGTTTTGTCATATTAAAAATTTTTAATTTAAAATAAAAATTTTCAAATTATATTCTGTTTATATTCATGTAAATTACATTGACCAACTAAGAATATTTTTTTGAACAAAACTTAACTTTTATATATATTACATTAGCACGTG
>JAGFPH010000180.1:546595-568579 GCA_018207615.1 Philaenus spumarius | reverse complement strand
ACGGGTATTCAACGAACACTTAAAAAGAATGCAATTACGTCAAAAAGTCTGAAAATACTAACAACCACGGGCAACGCCGTACGGGTCAGCTAGTTCACAATAAAAACCTTCGCATGATTTGGTTTAATAATGTGCAAAACATCTTTAAGTATTTCGATTTCAGATAGGTTAACACTCATAGGCCTAAACTTATTAATTTTTAATAGTATATTATTGGTTAAATAAATAAATTATTTATTGTTTTAGGTTGAAATAGTCGATCTCATCCTAGCAAATGCTATATTTTGAAATAATTAGTTATGAACATTTTTATTATGGTACGAATTCAGTTGGTCTTTAGATTATAGTTAAAACTTTTTATTATATTAGTATAGATGATGACATTACAAAATAAAACTTAAGGGACTTGATTTAGGCGAAGAGAAAACATCATGAAAAAACTATGATTTGGTTGTACTCAATATTTAAAAAGGACTTCCAGAGAAGAGGTAGAAATTCCAAAGTAGCATGAACACTGGAAGAAGCATGTACAATCTAAAGGGGAATATTTTGAAGAATATAGTCAACATTTTTTAACATACTTTATATATATATATATATATATTGTAATATCCTAATTACAGTAAACTCTCGATTACCCACGGGCGGTTTATCCGCTTTGCAGATTATCCGCGCCAGTCAATTCCGCAGATAATCGGGAGTTTACTGTACTACCAATCTGCTATGATCAGTAATTCAGATTTATCTTCTTCTTCTTTTTTTTTTTTTTTTTTTTTTTTTTTTTTTTGATTGTGATGAATCATTTTGAGTTTCAAAACGATTTGAGAAAATTAAAATTAAGAGATGAATCTTATTCTAGTCAACAAGATCAAGTTTTTACTATTACAACTAAGCACTTGCACGCTCCTTTTTAACATTTGTAAATTTTTTGTTCATGGAGAGTTCAAGAATATAATGTACTTTGAATTGAAATAATACATAGGCTTTTCAATTACTATAAACCTAAAGAAGTCTTACATTTTAAGGCATATAATAAAACAAATCTTACCTAAAATACGCTGAGGATCCGTGAACGAGGTCTCAAACTCTCCGTCAGGTGTTATGTCCCCAATACGATTCAAGAGATTTTCCCTGGGAATGCGATGCTGGTTGAACATTACGAAACTAAAACAGAAAAGATTAAGTATAAAAAACTTCTAGGTTTAAAGGCCTCATATTCATATTAGGAATGAATATGTAAGCTATTAATATCTTGAATACCGGTTTTAATCCACAATTAACAAAATTCTCTCTTGTTGTCAGTTGTCAACCTCAAGACTACTCAACAATAAAAATACACAACTGCCTAACTTCACTTTTCCTATAATTTCAAAATATGCAAACATCAACATGCCATACTGTTACGAAGTGAGATGAGGGAGAGTATACATTTATATTTTAATTATATTAGAAGTAGAATTTTATTGGTAGCCTACGGTGCAATACGCGATGAAGTCAAATCGCATAGTTGCATTTTGTAGTAAGCCAACGACCGAGCTAGACGAGTAAAACTGAGTGGAGACAGAGATGTTAAATAGAGGCGACTAAATTCGAGACAGGGCTTTTTGGGTGGAACGAGTGTAGGTGTACGTCGGGGCGACACGGGCTGACCGGAAGAAGCCACGAGGACAAATTGAGGTGAGGAACATTTATTGTGAATATTTATGGAAATTGTTTTAGTAGAATCAGTTTTGTTTGATTTATAATAAATTGAAGAAATTATTTACTTGAATGATATCCGTGTTTAAGAATTTTGGGAAGTAAATATATTATTTGAACTCAGTTTTGCCCGTAGAGTTAGGCATAGGATGTATTAAAGATTATTGTTTTTGAACATGTTAGTAGAGCATTGTATTTAATAGTCTATTTATCTGTTATTGGAATTAAAGATAATATGTTAAAATATTCTTGATGGGGTTTGAGTTATTATAGCAAGTATATGATCCTCTCACGACATAATTAAAACCAAACGAGTAGTCTATAGAAAGATCCCTACGTAATAAATTGGTGGAGGCGCCAATTTTTAGGTTTTACCTAAATCACAAAAATTTTACTATTAAAAAGTTTTTTTTAAGTTAGTAAATATTGTTCTTTTAAAATAATTCCATAGAGTAAATTTTATTTTGTTTTCTTTCGAAGGCACATTCATCTCTTTAATAATCTGTTGTTTGAGAGTATTTGATTATAGACATTTATTTATTACTTTAAGTACATTTTCGTAAGTATAAATTTGTGTTACAGGTTGTGAGGCTATGATAAGTAGTTTAAGTGTATTTCATGTGTTTGAAGACATTTTATGTGTTTTAATTTGAAACTGTGTGTAGAATATATGATCTTGTGTTTCGGTGATTTCTTAGATAGGGAATATATTAGGCGAACAGTGTTTTTTTTTTTTTGGCAGTGTGTTTTAAGGAGATTAGGTCGTGCAGATAAATTTAATTAAGTGTTGTGGAAAGCTAATGGATATTGAGAAGTTAGCCGTAGACAATACTGATTAAAGATCTGTTTCGTCAGCTTTAGAGCACACTTCCGTTACTGTCAACGACATCGCGGGGAATCCGCTTATAACGCACATCGGGAGAGGTTTCCAGACGGCACGTGTTTGCAGATTTGTAATTTGACAACGGACATAATTTCCAATGAAAATTACTTTAAGCTTGTCAAAAATAAAACTTTTGACGCGGGAACGTGCTGAGGAATTGTACAGAGAGTTAGGTTTAGATATTCCTGAGCAATCAGATTTAGAGTATTTGCGGTCACATTTAATATTAATTAAGTTAAAGGCAGATTCAGAAGTTAACAAATCATTAGGGGATTACGATAATGTGTTAGTTGTTAAAAATTCACAAGGTCCATCAAATTTAAGAGAAGGAAATATTTACGACCAAGTAGAATTTAATGAAAGTTCAGCGGTAATTGTATCGCCACAGATTAATCAAACTAAGAAAGAGGATTCTCACATAATAGCTATGATGGCACAAGAACGTTCGCCATTTTTCAATCCGGGAACGTTTAAGGGATGTCCAAACGAAGATATTTTTGTCCATATAAATAGATTCGAACGCGCAGCTGTAGCAAATAACTGGCAAGAAGATAAAATGGTTATTTTCTTTCCAATGTATTTAGATGAGGTTGCCTTATCATATTTTGAAAACTTTGAGAGAAAAAATTTAAATATCAAGTGGGGGCAGAGATGTTAAATAGAGGCGACTAAATTCGAGACAGGGCTTTTTTGGGTGGAACAAGTGTAGGTGTACGTCGGGGCGACATGGGTTGACCGAAAGAAGCCACGAGGACAAATTAAGGTGAGGAACATTTATTGTGAATATTTGGGGAAGTTGTTTTGGTGGAATCAGTTTTGTTTGTTTTATAATAAATTAAAGTAATTAATTATTTGAGTGATATCCGTGTTTGAGATTTTTGGGAAGTAATCATATTATTTGAGCTCAGTTTTGCCTGTAGAGTTAGGCATAGGATGTATAAATATTAAAGTTTATTGTTTCTGGACATTTTAGTAGAGCACTGTATTTAATAGTCTATTTATCTGTTATTGGAATTAAAGATATGTTAAAATATTCTTGATGGGGTTTAAGTTATTGTAGCAAGTATATGATCCTCTCACAACATAATTAGAGCCAAGCGAGTAGTCTTTAATAAGAAAGGTCCCTACGTAATAATATGTTAGGAAGCTTTTAGTAATGTGAACAAGATAATAAGAAAAAAAGAACATTAATTGAAGTTATGTTAAGAAACTTAACACAGCGCCACCAGGTAGAAAATATGTCAAACATCTTGTCAGTCTTAGCATAAGTTGTTTTTTTTTTCAATTTTATGATAAAACTTTTATGAAATAGAACTTATGTAACTAAAATTCATAAAATAAGTTAAAGTTCCACCTTCAACAAGTAAGTTTAATAGTTTATCTCCATTACAAACAAAGAATATCAAATATGATAATTACCCATTGTCAATGCCATTTAGTCCTGTCTTCTCCCCGATATCTCCCACAGTCACACCAGGGTATGGTAGTAGTGTCTTTGGGTCACGTATTGGTACAATAAAACCTTGCAGCCCATGGTATTCTTGGCAAGACCACAACTGGGCAAAAAGTAATGCATGAGTGCATTGCTTCCCTGAACAGCAAACAGCATATTCAAACTTTAGTGTATATAGTATTTTCAACAAAAATTATAAGTTTTGGAAATATATAAAAAAATGTGTTTATAATTTAACACTCCAGTGTAGTGGCAGATACAGATGGGGGGGGGGGGGGGATTAGGAATGGTGAACCCCCCCCCCCAAAAAAAAAACATTTGATTAAGGTCTGATTTATATGTTTGATTTAACCCTTCAAGCGCCAGACAACATTATAAGTGTCGTCTCAGAGCGCCGAGCAAGTGGTGGACAAGTACTATTGTATCGTCTGATTGTATTGAATATTTCACCCACTAAAAATCATCTAATCTCAATAAAACAAAAACCATTGGAAAGGAAATGTTTTAAACATTAATTTTTGGATTTAAAAATTGGTTCTAAAACGTATATGTACAAATGTAATCATCGTTTTAAAATTGTAGTTGTCTAAAAATATGATGCTGCGCGATAAAACACAAAGAAAAGATACAAAACTTGTCACTTTTCTAAGGCTCATAACAGACTCATTTTGAAAAGAATATAAGCACTCCTTTTTATTCGTCAAGATTTGTACTTTCTGACACTGATTTCCAATCTTTTGTCACTCTTATAGTTTCTTAGATATAAAGATTTTTATAATAAACCCTTTCGATTGGACAGTTTTTCAACCAATGAGCAAGCATATTTTATAATCGATATACTTATACATGTATGTTTATATGAATTTTAGTGTAAATTCTATATTTTCGTTTCATATAAGGTAAACCTGATTTAGTGTTCATAGTTCATGGGCTGTAGCTATAGGACTTGTCCGTGAAATATGTACCATTGCGCCGAATGTCTTAGTCCATTGTCTTATGGAGCGCGTCGTCTGGAATAAGTAAGGAATTGTATGACTTGAGTGAGTGAGATTTTGTGTTACGTCGTTTCACATTTCATGAAACAAAGTTTATCATGGATTCAGTGAAACTTATTCATGAAACGTATTATGGAGTAGAGTTATTGATTTTAGTAGTACTGTTCCTGTTAACTCTTAATGATTAGTGTTTATTTTATTCTTTAATCTGTAAGAAACTCTTGCTCTTTCAAGATGGCCTAAAAATGCATTATAAACTAATTCATAGAATTTATACTTTAAAAAATTACCCCAGATCCCCCCCCCCCCCCCCAATAATGTTGTTTTTGATTTCTTTTGACCGATGACCCCCCCTCCCAAATGAAATCCTGAATCCTTCAGTGGTCTCTTTACTTGTCTTGGTGCAACAAATGCAGTTAAATGGGGTACGGTACTATGAGGTATCGCTAAAAATAAACGGATTAAGCTGATTTATAAACGAAAAAAATTATACAGGTTCGTTTTTTTATTTCTTTACTAGGATAATAGGATAACATTATCCCCTTCAATATAGTTCACTCCACAATCCCTAAACGGCTCCAAGAAGTGTTTGAAGGCTTTCCAGAAAGCATGTTATGGTCGCCAATGCTTTTTCTTTCACAGTTTCAACTGATTCAAATCTTGTACATTTCAGTACTGATTTAACCTTGGGGAACAGAAAAAGTCATACAGTTCAAGGTTATGTGAATTGGGTGGATGTTCCCATTCTTTGCTTAGTTTCAAAGTAAAACACAACGATTTATTACATGTTGTCACCTTTAGGATTCGTCAAGATTTCTGAACACATTTTCCTCGTGTTAAACTGTTTATGTAAAATTTGACAAACAAATTCTTTGTCAATTATTATGATCTCAGCAACTTTGCAAATACTTGACAGATTTTACGGATCAAATCACTCATTTTGTCAATGTTTTTGTTTGTTGTTGTCGTGGAAGATCGTTCTAGACGTGAGTCATATTCAATCGTTTCTCCTCCCATTGTTTAGTTCCCAATAACATAGGAAGAGAACGTATATGGCCAAATCAAAAAATGGCTCCAAACAAACCATACCAAAGAGAAAGAAAGGGAAGAGAAAGGATATGACCACAACAAGGAATATTTCCCACTAACATAGGAAGGGAAAGACATGGCCACAACAAAGAATGATTCCTATTAACATAAGAAGGGCCACATCAATAATGTTTCCCAATATCATAGGAAAGAAAAGATATGGCAAAATCAAGGAGCAATAACAAATCATTTCTAAATGTAAGTGTTAATTTGTATATGTCTGTGTAATTGAACGCTTTTTTTTTTTTTGTAGTTTGCTACATCTAAATACGCCTTCGATTGAGGCGAAAAAGCTGTAGTGTTAACCAAAGAAATTGAACTACTTTCAGTATCAATGTGTATGTTAGCCAGTTTAACTCACTAGTTCGAAAGGAAAACTGAAAATTGGAAATACAAAATATTTTTCCTTTATGAAAAATTGTTAAGTAGAATGCAGCTTTATGGGAAAACCCACCACACTTCCGTGCTGCAAAATGTTACAAAGTAAGACAAAACTCATTTAGACTGTATATTTGAAAATTTTAATTAAAGTAGGAGTATATCACAAGCTGTCTGGATTAGAAACAATACTTTTGTGTTTGTCCGATATGCACATTGCTGGATTATTATTCGTTACATTAACAATACATATTTTTATGATTCTTTACCTGAAAAGGGAAACAGAACCTTTATATGATCACTTGTCTATATGTTATGGTTACTTTTCTCCAGACCAGATGAAGATACAGTAGAACGTCGAAAATCCAAACTAATAGGGACCGAGGGGGGTTCGGATTATCAATTTGTTCGGATTTTTGCAAATAACTAACAAATGCCATTTAGGCTAAAATACAAGCCCTTTATCGATATTAAAGTGGTTAAACAGTACAAGCAGTAATGTAATTACAATACAGTATGTAAGACTACTTACATATATTATGATTTAGAAGAACATGCACGTTCACAGTAGGGCCAATATGATTACACTTGTACCTCTCAATTATAGTGCAGTATATAATTAAAAGTTCACTTGTACATGTTAGTTAACACAAACGAAATATAAAAAAAAATACTTACTATATAGTACACTACTGTATGTACAACACACTGTTATAATAATTACACAAAGAGAAATGAATGAACTTTCTGCATGTTTACACTGTTTGTTTACTGTTAGCGCTAAAGCAGCTTATGAGCGTGACAGTGAAAATACTGACAGCCAGTCTGCTGTGAGGGCGTGTGAGAGCAGGTGTTAAAAAGAGATAATAATGTCAAACTGCGATGAAGATTTTTGTAAAATTTTTAACGACGCAATAATTGGAATTTGCGAAAACAAAAAAGGCAGGGGCTGCCTCGGAACGCGTTCGGATTTTTGACGTTTCGGATTATTGACGTTCGGATTATCGACGCTCTACTGTATCACACTTAAACTTGACAAACCTATAAAACTAACCCGCATAATATATTCCAATAACCAGAACAATGACAAAATTTAATGTAACTAAAGATTTCACAGGGCTAAAGTTCCGTACACCAAAAAATAAATATTTGATGATGGTTTTATGTGGATAATCATTAAAAATTTATTTATTTAAGGAAATAAAACTAGAAAATATATTTATGCATATTAGTTTTGTAATATGTAATTTTAAAATTATTTAAAAAAATATTGCTAAAACTCATTTTTACTCTTCTATTTCCGAAAATAGCTAAAATTTGTGTAAAAATCTATCAAATCCAAAATTGTATTAAAAATTATGTTTTTTTAATACTAGTACTGTACATTGATTTAAATAAAAACCCGAACCACAAAACAAGGAACAAAAACAATAACTAAACTGTAAGTTATGTTAACCCTTAACTACTATAGACCGTCTATTAGACCGCGATGAAAATGTTCCGTTATTTCTCTCCCCCACTATGCGCTTTGAAACCCCCTCAATGTCAGTACCCTCCTAACTTGTTTGTGTCAGTAAGCATGAGTAAGCGAGAGAGTAAGGTCATTGCCGTTTATGAGATATTTAGCGATCGAGGTCCAGGAAACGTTCTATAGTATCTACGCAAGTTTTTGTGCGGTCTGATAAACGTTCTATAGTAGTTGCGTAAGTAATTGTGCGGTCTGATAAACGTTTAATAGTAGTTAAGTGACAGTTTGTAAATTGTGTTTTATTTCATTTTATGTGATTCTCTTAAGTTTTCACTATGGATAGTGACTCTGTGCCTACTACATCTTCTGAAAGTGTAAGAAGGAGCTCCCGGCCACCTACTATACGAGTTTTAAACTCAAAATTGCCCGAATTTGAAAGGCAATTAGAACATTTGGTAAATTAAACTTTTCAAGATGAATCAGAATTTGATATTGAATTGGATGATAGTGATGAGGATCCAGATTACATATTTGAAAGTGATCATGATTCAGCTAGCGAACAAAGTGCAAATAGTGACATTGAAGAGGAAGTTGTATTTGACTCTGTTTGTAATAATGAAGTGGATTTAAAAAGAAAGGCAGATTTTAATGCAGATATTAATATGGGTTCAGAACATATGAATGTAAGCCAAGAAGAGGAACTAAATCAAGAAGCAAATTACGTTGATTTAATGCCTGTTAGTCTTGACAGTATACATAGTATTAATAACTGGAATAATGATGAAGAAAATGCAGCTAATGAAGTAGATGTTGGGAATCTTCAAAATTTACCACAAAATGACGAAATACCGGCACCACGCCTTAGAGGAGACAAAGTTTACTATTATGGAAGAAGAACAAAACAAATGATAAAAACAAAAAAAACAGCTTTTAAGTGGAGAAAAGAACCTAGAAATCAAGCTGTTCGAACAAGACAAAGCAACATAATTACGCAACTGCCAGGATTGAAGTCAAAGGCGAGAGAACTTGGAACTAACCCTAATATTGATCAAATATGGGAATTGCTTTTCTCAAACGACATTCTAGAGGAAATTGTGCAATGGACAAACGAAAAAATCAGCAAAGTTAGGCCGAAGTATAACAAAATGCCATCATATGTCAATGATTTGGATATAATAGAACTAAAAGGATTTATTGGTCTTCTAGTGTACACGGCTGCCTTTAAATCGGGACACGAACATGCTTCAAGTTTGTTTGCCACAGACGGTACTGGTAGGGAGATTATCCGATGTATTACCACAAAGGAAAGGTTCTTGTTCCTCTTACAAGTTCTCAGATTCGACAATGCCCAAGATAGAAACGGAAGAAAAAAAGAAATGAAGGAGGCAGCTATATCAAATATTTTCTATAAGTTTATAGAAAACTGCCAAGCTTGCTACACGATGGGGGCGTCTGTTTGCATTGATGAAATGCTAGTACCCTTTAGAGGTCGATGTAATTTCAAAATGTACATGCCTAAAAAACCGGCGAAGTACGGATTAAAAATTCAGTGCCTTGCAGATGCTAAAAATAACTACTTATTTAATGCCTATATCTATACTGGCAAGGGTAGCGATGGAAAGGGCCTGACAGCACAAGATGAAAAAGAACTTCTCATTCCAACTCAAGCTGTTTCGAAGCTAATAAAACCTATTGAAAATTCAAACCGAAATCTTACTGCCGACAATTGGTACAGTTCCATTCAACTTGTAAATGAGCTTAATTCAAAGGGATTGACATATTTAGGTACATTAAAAAAAAACAAGAATGAGATCCCTCAAGACTTTCTTCCAAACAAGAACAAGGACGTGCAAAGTACAATGTATGGCTACACCAACAACATGACTCTCATATCTTACGTTCCCAAAAAGGCAAAGGCGGTCATATTAGTTTCGTCCATGCACCATGGGCCAGCTATCGACGAAGCGACAGGAAAGCCTGAAATTATCGCTGAGTACAATAGAACAAAAGGAGGTGTGGACACTATTGACATGAAATGCTCTAACTACTCATGTTCAAGGCGTACACAAAGATGGCCTATGGTCATATTCTACACAATGGTAAACATTGCTTCCGGTGTGAAACGCTATGTCTTGTACAATGCTTATGCTGACACCCCAGAACTGAGCAGACTGGATTTTTTGAAATGTTTGGCTAAAATGCTGACAGAACCATTGATGAGACGAAGACTTGAAAAGGGATATCTTCAAACAGATGTGAAGCTTACCTTGAAGAGGATCCTGAAAGTAGAAGAAGATGTTCCACAAGACCGAGACAACGAAGTTCTTCAGCAGAAGAAGACCTGCACCATCTGCCCTCCACGGTTAAAGCGAAAAACCAGATTTATGTGCAAATTTTGTGCTAATCCAATATGTTTAGAATGCTCAAAAAAAGTTTGTGTTCAGTGTATTAGAAAAATACAGGACAAACAGTAAACAAATTGTGCACTTGTTTTTAAAAACTTTAAAGCATACTTATTTTTTTGATTTTACGTTTCATTATTTTGTTTTTCCGATGATAAACATTTCATTTTTGAGTTTTTCATTATAAATAGATCATATATTATCTGGTTAAATTATTTACTATCTAGTTTTTAAGTTATTTAAACATTTAAAATAATTGCCATTGCTACCAATAGTTTTAAGCATTTTTTGCTATTACTAAGTTTCAAGTTTTAAAATGGTTTTCACTTTTTACTAAAATGTGTTTTTATTTCTAACATGCAATTATTTTTTTTTAAATCCTGTATTAATGTTATAATATGTAAATAAAAATTTTTTATATTCAAACGGTAATTTTTTTTATATTAGTAAAAATCAATGTGGTCAGTCTTAAAATTGTATACAAATTAATGATTGTTGGTTTTAAAGCTACGAAATAACTTTCTGGTCAGTAACAAAGCTGTCTAATCATTTTAAATATTTTGTTCACATGATAAACTACTGGAAAATACCAACTATTAAAAAAAAAATTAAAATTTTGAATCTTAAAAAATATTTAAAAAATAAGTGTTTTTTATTAGTAATATGTATATATATGTACATGTATTGAAAAACAAATTATGAAACAATGATTTTCATGATAATATGTTGGGGGAAAGCCTAAGAAACATAAATATATTTCTTTAAATAAAATAAAAAATTGTGTTGTATTTTTTTTTTACAATTAAAAAAGAGGTCTGTCAGACCCATCTATAGTAGTAAGGTGATTTTTTTATCTATAGTAGCCAAGGGTTAATAAGTTTTTTTTTTTCGCCACAGTGCTCTTTTATTTGTTTAACTAGTACTGTACATTAATACTCTGTTTAGGTGCCATGGCCTCTTTGCATAACTTATTCCTGTCTTGGTTATTATTATTGGTTAAAGGTTAGTTCAATATATAACGTGTTGATATATTGTAAATTAATATTATTGGTAAAACTTTTGGAATCCCTGACTTCGGCAGAGTCCTTGGTGTATAAGTCAAACTTGCATATCTCTGGTTTATTTTTTTAAAAGTCACAATTATTATTTGGAACTAAACCGAATATAATCAGAAATCAGTGACCAAAACATGAATAGCAAAACAAAACTACCCAAACATTCTAAGCTGATAAATTTTTTTTAAACTTGCCTAAGTTTCCAACCCAGCATTTCGCTGCCTTTTCGTCTGGTGTTTGAATGACAAATTCTTGTGTCTCAGGATCAAATGTTGCAGTAGTTCTTAACCTTTTCGTATCACTGCCATGAGCGATTTCTGTCAGTGCTAAGCAGCTTAAGATCTAAAAAAAAATAACAATAATCATAATCAAAGTGATGCGGCAGGTCTACAGTTATAAATAATATTACAGTAAATTAACTTTTTTAGATCTCTGGGATGCTGTGTGTAGCCTTCAAAGGAATATGCTGAATTGCTAGGAGGTAAAGACAAAGGGCAGTCTGGGTAAGAATGTCGGACCGATAGAATGCATACAGCAGCGAATTTTAATTGTAGAACAAATGAGTTAATTTTGAATAAATAGGTTATTTAACCAATTGTGTTTTTATTTCAATGAATAATACTGCCGCCACATTACAATTCGTGTAGAACCGGCCGCATCCTTACAGATATTAAGTCTACATTCTTTATGTTTCTGCAATGAATTAAATAATTAATGTTTCAGGTTAAGAAAATGTAACATGTGTGATTTCATAGAATTGAAATAATTTATATAAATTTATATTTAAAAAAATAATGTAAAGCAGACAACATGTAAATATTTTATTTTTAATAAAGATTAAGATAACATTGTTGATCTTTTATAGTTGAATTAAATACATAGAATGTTGATAAAAATGCATGAGAATCAAGGTCAGGACATTTCTCAGACCAAAAATAGAACAGTGTGATGTCAATCACTCTCCACAACAAAGAAAGGGGGTTTAGTCTCGAATTGGAACCTGCTGTAGGCAGACGTGTACCTTTAGTTATTCTTTAGTTTTTATGATAAAATTTTCGTCTGTAAAAGTTTTTATAAGTCTAAGACCAGGCATCACTTGTATGTCACCATGTTTCGTCGATTACAATAGTTCTTACTGCGTTTAATAAATCTCCGGAGCCTAAAGACGCTTTAACTCTACAAGCAGCAGTACACTATAGTGTCGTCTCAGCGAGCACTTATGTAACGTCTGATTGTATTGAATATTTCATCCACTAAAAATCATCTAATCGCAATAAAACAAAACCCGTTGGTAAGGAAATGATTTAAACTTTATTTTTTGTATTTGCAAATTTGTTCTAAAACGTTTTACATATGTAATCATCGCTTTAAAATTATAGTTTTCTAAATCAATGATGGAGCGCAAGAAAGCAATAGAAAATTACACAAATATGTCACTTCTCTTAGACTCAATATCGCTCGACAGAAATATTTTGACAATAATATAAAGATACCTTTGGATTCAACAAGATTTGAATTTTCTAAAACTGCCTTCCAATCAGACGTCACTCTTATAGTTTCGAAAATATAAAGTTTTCTGTAAACCCTTGCAATTTGACAGTTTTCAATCAATGAACAGCAAATTTTGGATTCGATATATCTCTTACATTTCGATATATTTGTATAGATATGTTTAAACCTAAGTCAAATACTTTTATAAAACAATAATTTACAAGTGTACAGTTCAACTAAAGGCTTGTAGGAGCAATAGCCCCTATATGTATGCTATATATATACAAAAACACAACTACAATAACAAAGCACATCACAAAACTGCACATTCAGGTGTTTTTATGATAGCTGAATTTTCCAATTTATATACAATCACCAATTTTAACAATAAAATCACCCCTTTTACACCTATATATTCCCATGCTATTTAAATGGGAATTATTTTATTCCGTAACAAATTTTTGGGACACAATTAAGAAAAATGAATATTTGCCCCCAAAATTTCACGTCCAGACCGTTAAAATGAAACATCTCCCAGCTTTCTACCTCTTCCCATTCCCTCACAATTTCATTGTAAAATTTGGGCTTACAGAATTAGATATGTAGATTCTTTGATTTATTCTCTACACTTTGTTACAATAATATTTCATTTTTGGCCAAAACATATATATTCCTAAATTAATGTTCAAACTAGGCCTAGTTTCGTTAGCAGTCTTGTAGTAGGAACATAAAAACTGATGTTTTCAAAATAAGAAATTTCAAAGTGATATATATTTTTATACATTTCTAATTAGAACTAAATTACAAAACTTGTGTACATTTTGAAAAAAAAAATATAAAAAATGTTTACTACTTTTTATGTAGGCCTAAAGTAGAACTTTTTCTTTTTGTTACTGAACATTTTTTGTTTCTTTGTAAATTTTATATAAATCAATTTATTACTGGCACATATGAATTCTTTGAACCTTTCTCTTCAAAAATGCTAGAGAACACTTTTGATTTGGGATATAACTACTATACTAGGGTTAAAATGTAGTTTGAAGTATCAAGGTAATTGTTCGTCGATAAAAGTGGCTTTTTGTGAAAAGTTTGGTTAGTAGACAGTTAAGTTTTGTTGCCAAAAAACAAAACTTTGTGAATGTTGCAATGACTTCTAAAACAATATTACAGAAAAATATAAAGTGCTAGCACAAACTTTTTGAACAGGGAGTATCTAAATTAATTCTGCATATCAACAATAAGTTGTGTTTTTATTTTATTTTTTTTTTTTTTTACTTTTTATGATGAAACTTATTTATGTTTTCTCGTATTTTTCTGAATTTGATTTAAATTAAAATGTCACACTAAACTCAAATAATCACCTGTTATGTCTGCCTGATTATTATTATTTTAATGCCTGCAATTTATCACAAATACTTTCACATCTTTTTATTAACCTATTTCATTAATAAATTAGATTAATTATATGTCATCGAGATTGCGACACTTGTGTGACATCATGTTTGTTTATAATTGACAAATTTGTATAGACATAGGCCTCTAGGCAGCCTTAGCAGATGACAAGCGTTATTCATCTGTCTGGTACAACTGTGTTTTTTATAATATTAATAACATTTCTGGAAATAAAAAACTGTTTTTGGAACATTTTTATGTAGCATTATGATGGCAAAAAAGTACACTATTTATGATCGCACATAGATAACCTTATATAAATTGGATACGAAATCATAACTATGTATGCCTATTTTGAGGTTAAATTGCACCTTTCTAATCATGACTGTGTAGTGCAGGAGCTCAAGACAAAATAAAAAATAAATGAACTAGAAAGAAACACTACAGCACAATTATCAAACCTTACCTAATAAGAAAAGGCAGGAACAAGTAATTGTACAATAGATTTCTAAAAACACTTATTTGGACTTCTGGATGTGGAAAGATCTACCTAACGTTTCGCATGACTAATTATCGTATGTTACTGTCTTTTCTATTTTGATAGAAATTACGAGCCCCAACTATAATGACAAACCAACAATTGCAGACATTTAAAAATAATGGATAACTATTGAAATACAGTAAAACCTCTTATATCCGGATCAATGTGGCGCCGGGCGATCCGGATATCAAAAAATCCGGATTTGAGAGAGGTTTTTTTTAATATGGTAAATTGGTTGAAATTAGGGATGGGTCGATTCTCGATACCGATTTTCGATACCACCGATACTTTAGCTTTGGTATCGGTATCGAGAATCGATAGCCGAAACTCGATACCGATTACCGATACCAAGAGATACTCAGTTGTCAGAACTGCCCGTTCTCGTATAGACTCCGTGAATGTAATCTCCGGTATTTGCAATCGCATTCTCTGTATTTTAACTCAATTCAGCATTTAACAATAAATATCAGTAGGGAAAATGTAAAACATTATTAATTTTATGTAAGTAGACATTTTCCCCAGTAAAATGTTTTAGGCAATTGTTTCCTTTCTTAAGTAAACGCTTCTTGTTTTATTTTTATTCATGCGTAAGCTGTTATTTGTACACAAGAAGTCTAGAGTAGGCTCAAGGTCAAACACTTATTGATTCGTTTGTTATCGTGTCTATAGAATTATTAGGGTGTCTTCTGTGAAGAAAAATAACACATTTTATAGATCGGTAACAAAAGTATTTAAACTTTATAGTAATAATTTTATTTGTTTGAAATCGGGTAAAACTTGTAGGGACTTACGTTACCCGTGATTTATGATTTTTATGGGAGTCCCGACGGAATTCCTTTGTTTTACTTTTTACAGCCCAACTCAAAAACATCATTCGCTACTGCAGTATTTAGTCGAAAATATTCATTTTTGATAGATATATTTATTATTTTTTACTACGCCGGATATGGGAGGTTTCGGATATGAGAGGTTCGGATTAGAGAGGTTTTACTGTATTATTATTGTTATGAGTAAATAAAACAGGTATCAATCGCTCAAAAGCTATCATACGTGTTGATTTTATCATTACAAACTTTTACTCAGAACAATTTGGAAAGTGTTATAAAAACCCATCATTCATTCTTTATTTAATTGCTTTGTACATTAATAATAAATAGAATGTAAACAGTTTGTTCGTATGACTAAGTACAAAACAAAATGATGAATCCAATGATAAAATATCTTATTTTTCATTATTACTAACGGTGCCGATTAGGAAATATTGCGAGAAATGGATGAAACTGTTGCGAAAAATGGATATGACTGTTGCGAGAAAGGAACCGTTGTCCTTGTGCGTGTGCACGCACACCCAGGGCTATAGTATTGAGTGTATCAATCATTTTTGTGTTGCTCCGCCTCCTCGATGCTAGACTATTTGACAATGCTCCTTGGGGATTTATCGAACGAAGGATTTACTCGAGTGGTATAGCGAACCCTTAATGATTCACAGTCTTTCTACAAGATATCTGGCGAACGACCTATGAAACAATTCCTACTTTAGGTACTTTTGCTGAATTAATGGTCCAAAAAACTCTTTTTACAAATTAATAAATTACAAAATAATCCCATTTTTATTGCGTGTAATACAGACCCAAATTACTTATGTGCCTACATAACTAAAGTGTACTACCCAAATTATAGCTTATGTTAATGTAACTCACTTTCAATGGTTGTTGTGCAAACCAAAAGGTAATAAATAATTTCGGTCATAAAAATAACAAAATTAAAAGTGAATAAAATTAAACTCCAGTGCATAGCTTCCTTTTTGTTCAAAGGAAAAACTTTTTCTAAAACTTTTAACTGTAATTCTTTCTTAAATCTTATTTTTTTCTTTTGTATTATGTTTATACTCTACTTTAAAAGTGAAGAATAAACTAGGTTTTACTGCTATATATATGTAATTTACTTTATTACATACTATAGGGCTCGACCCTTGCTCGCTTCGCTCTCCAACCCCTGCAGTTATTCGTGTCAAAGCAAATATTAACAGATTATTTTATATAAATAGGCCCTACTATTAAATTCTAATATGTCTTATTTATTTTGAATTTGGGTGTAACATAGTGATTTCTTAATTTTTTAATTTATTAAGAGTTTATTCTCTAGCTTTAAGGAAAGTATAACAATCAACATTTTTATAGGGGTTGTTACTACATTCCCTCCCTCCCCCCTTAGCAGCATGCGATGTCAATCTATGATACTTTTTTAATGTATGTTGTAAGAAATAAATGTACAAATTTTCAGCTCACTAACTTTAAGGGCAATATAACAATTAATTTTATATTACACGCAACAAAATGCACATCTAGTTTACTTTTTCTATGTAGGCCTATCTTGTAAGAAATAAATGTACAAAATTTCAGCTCTCTAGCTTTGAGGAAAGTGTAACAAATAATATTTATTGTTTTAGGGGTTGTTTCAACCTTTGAATCCAAATTAATTCTAGCCTATGTTACTCAGGGATAGTGTAGTTTTTTTACTAGTAAAACTATTTCTTCAATCGGTTCAGTAGTTAAACAGATTACACCCTACAAACAAACAAATTTTACCTCTTTATAATATTAGCATAGATAGTATAGATTTTTAGATTATTTAATTTAGTATTATAATACTTGAAATTAATACAGACAACTGCAAGCTCCAATACGACTGGATTAATGAAGATTTTACAATACATATCCTGTAAATTTTTAATATGAAAACTTGGTTAAATTAACACGATTTTAACACAATCCTTTAAATATTATCTCTGAAAAGTTTCCCTAAGCTTCATGACATATTTTAGTACGCTTTAGCCCATTGTCTAATCAAAGTTCTACAGTTTGTTATTTTCATTTTGCCCTTACAAAGGTTATAGGCCCTTAATTTACCTTATATTTAAGGTAAGACTAAAATAGAAACTTCAAATAGAAGCTACATTATTTTTTTATTATTTATAGTAAAAAACAATTAACATTGTCTAAATCAAAAGTTATAATGATATATAACAGATTTTTTTATATTGTAGACAAACTTAAAGATATGGACTTTTGTAGTAATTACTTCTACTGGTGCATCACGACAATCACAAGATTGTATAAAATTATGTTAAACATACACAGTTGATTTAAATTCATCAAACCAAAAAACATACTGAGATAAAGCACAGTTCATATCGTACCATAAAGATAGCAGACACACTACTTTTATCACAGATACCGTCAAAACATCAATGCCACCAACACTCATTAACACCATGTTAAAAAACAATTACCAATTTTGCTATTCGTTTTAAGATTAAAATCACCTCAATATAAAGGCGATAGTTGATTTACCCTGTATATTATAATCAATTTGAAAGCACTGACCAAGATGATACTAACCTTTCCGTCCCAAACATCCTGAAAGAACCTGTGATGTCTGGAAGTGCCGAGACTTAGAATAGCATTAGCAAACAGAGACACTCCCAATGCATGCTTGATGGACAGACTAGGGCTAAAGGCAGCTGTAGCTTCATTGATTGTCATTATATAACGGGTCTGCAATACAAATACAACAAAGTTACTTTACATTTTTATATTTACAGTTTTCTTAGATTTTTAAAATACAGCTCCATTGATCTATTAATTAATAACCTTCTATTCGATAAAAAATAGATTTAACTACTACAGGAGGATAAAATATAATAAATTAAAATACAATGAATGGAAATACATGATTTTTATTTAAGTACCTACAGTTTCTAGTCTATAAATTACAATACAGGGTGTATCAGAGCGGGTGGCCGGCTTGTATAGCATTGAAACGAGTATACTTAGACATTTAGTTTAAACTGATAACCCCCTATTTCGACCCCAAGGAATTCAGGAAAAATGTTTTCAACCCTCTAAAATGCCCCAAAAGGGTATTTTTTGGGGGTGGGGGTTGTTTTGGGAAATTTTCAAATATAAAGGAGGTCGTGTTGTACCTCATTTTAAGGGTCTCGGTACACTGATCATTAAAACAAAATGTTTTTCATTTATCTTGCACCGTCAATACAGGATGGCCCGAAACATAATAAAAACTTAAGTTCACATATCTTTTTACATCAGACATAAAATTTTTTTTTAACAGCTACAATTTTTAAAGTACATTGACAAAGATGTGACCTTTCAAACAATACCTAATTTTGGTAGGTTTTCTCATATTTTTAGCAGGTTTCAAAATTTACAACTTTTAGAAGTTTAAAAAGTCAATATCTTAAAATTTTCAAATTGCAATGTGGGTCATATTACATATTAAACTGAAGCCCTTACAATTATCAACATTTTTCATATTTGAATTTTTTTCATTTCTCTATTGGCTTAAAATTTACAGAAAAATATTGTTTTTCTCTTTTAAAAATCCGGGTTTTAGTTGTCAACATTAAATCATAACAAAATTTAAGGTAACGTAAAATAATACTGTAATAACATTTGTAACAAAGAAATATGAAAAAAATTTAATAATAATACCACAGTAGCGATGGAAGTGTCCCTACTTTTAAAGGAATGAAGAATTTGACTGATAACGAAAAGATAAGGATCATTGAATTAGATGCTCATTCATGAGTATTCCTGGTGTATTGTTCAAACTTGAGTCATTGTTTAATCTATCTTTACTGCACCCGGTCAAAGTCTATTAAGGGTCGGCTCTAGTAAAACAGAAAGCAACCTGCAACTCCCTATAGCGGCGGTAGGTTACGCGGACATTGCTCATCCTAAATCCATTTAAAACCCGCAATTATTCAAATAGCGTTTTTTTTTAAATACCAAACTCTTGGGGACAAAATTCTTCATCCGAATGGCTTGGTAATTTTTTGCTATAATTAATAGTTACAACGTAAAATAAAAAATATTTAAAATCACCCTATAGCGGCGGTAGGTTACACGGACATTGCTCAGCCTAAATCCATTTAAAACCCGCAATTTTTCAAATAGCGTTTTTAAAAAATACTAAAATCTTGGAGACGAAATTCTTCAGGCGAATGGCTTGGTAGTTTTTCGCTACAATTAATAGTGAAAACATAAAAAAATATTAAAAATCAATGTTTTAAATTGTTAATAAATATTAAACAAAATATTTTTCTTAGTTTTTAAAAAGCCATTTGCATGCATATTGATCATAGCTTTAAAATGACATATCGTTTATAATTTTCCGATCAAAAATAAAGGAAAAATTTGGATTTTAATTTAACCATGGTCTTATGGAGTGTCGGCCAACATGGCCGACAGCTAGAGCCGACCCTTAAAGGTTCAGTGCAGGTTTTGCTGTTGTTTAGGCAGTTTCTTTTGACAATCGTTCTGTGTTAGTGGTCTTTGGTATCTTTGTGCAGTGTCAACATGGCGTACACAAATAATGAAGCTTTTGACATGCTTATGATTTTGGGGGAGTGTTACCAAAACTTTACGGCTGCTGCGCTTTATGCTAATACAGTAGGTACCCAGAGAGGCAACATCCAATGTCTAGGCAGGCATTTAGAAGACTGGCAGACCGTGTGCGCGAGACGGGACATGTGCAGCCTAACCCTGGCCACAAAAACCAAGAAATTGCTAAACCAGTGAGAGATGAGAGGTCTGCTGATGTTTTGGCTGCAGTGCACGTAAATCCTCATTATTCTGTCAGAAGATTGTCTGTGGAATCCGGAATTAGCCCAATGTCTGTATGGAGAATTTTGAAAGAAAATAAATTATACCCATACCGAATGTCAATCCACCAAGAGTTAGATGAAAACGACTTCCTGAACAGACAAAATTTTTGTATTTGGGCCATAGAACAGCTCCACGAAGATCCCTTTTTTTCCCGTAAAGTGTTGTGGTGCGATGAAGCTACTTTTCGAAGTAATGGAGAGGTTAACCGTCATAATATGCGGTTTGGGCATTCGAAAACCCCCATTGGATGAGGGAGGTGGACAATCAAAGATATTGGGTACTAAACAATTGGTGTGGAATCATAGGTAATAGAATAATTGGGCCTCATTTCTTAGAAGGTAATTTGAATGGAAATATGTACAATCATTTTTTGTTAGAAATCTTACCTAATTTGCTACAACAAGTTCCACAAGAAATTAGAAATACTATGTGGTTCTTACAAGATGGTGCGCCTGCACACTATGCAATTGCAGTTCGTCAAACTTTGGACCAGCAATTTCCTAGGACCTTTACATTTGAAAATTTCCCAAAAACCAACCCCCACCTTCAAAAAATACCCTTTTGGGGCATTTTAGAGGGTTGAAAACATTTTTCCTGAATTCCTTGGGGTCGAAATAGGGGGTTATCAGTTTAAACTAAATGTCTAATTATTCTCGTTTCAATGCTATACAAGCCGGCCAACCGCTCTGATACACCCTGTATAAACAAATTACACATTTTAAACATAAAATACAAGGTTTGGTCAAACTTAATTGCACTGCGTACAGTTCAAGTAGTCATTGTGATGTCGTACGGTTTGGAGCATTGTTTTTAAAACTCATAAATAAACTAATGTTTGTTGGTAATTATTGTAATAACTACTTAAATTGTTGGTGATTTTGTTGTCAGTTCCATTGAAGAGCAACTTTTACTATCAATTTTTGTATGAAGTTGAGGAAATCGATCACAGAAACTTTTCAAATGATGCAAACTGATTACGAGCATGAAGTTTTGAGTCAGTCAAAGTTAACTAACTTGTGGTGTCAAATCATATTAACTAATTGAGAAGTGGCTGTAAAATAACATATTTTTTTAGTTTGTCACAAAAGATACTGAATGAGTCTTACTGCAGCAAAATTTGTTCCCCTGCTCATGACAAAGGGTAAAAAAAACATTGGGAAAGTATGTGAGGAAAGGGTTGTTGAGAGGGCAAACAATGCCTACACATTCCATAAGTACATCATAACAAAAGATGGAAGATGAGTTTATGGTTATGACATGGAGACTAAACCCAAGTCATCACTATAAAAAATTCTTAGATACCCAAGAAATCACATAGTCAAGGTCATATTGACTGTTTTCATAGTAGAACCCCTCTCGTCTGCCCTCGGCTGGTTGGCCGTTCCGGTTGATCCGACCATGCTCGAACCGAACTTAGTGACTTACCACTCGTCACTCAATTGTTGTTTTTTG
>JAGFPH010000180.1:524762-536595 GCA_018207615.1 Philaenus spumarius | reverse complement strand
AAAATTTACCTCTCCTATTGTGACAACCCTATTACTGTTATATAAGCATTGACTTCTGAGTGACCAAGGTTGTTTCATCTTAATGTTTTTTTTTTTTTTTTTTTTCTGAGTAGTAATAAATAGTTATAACATTTTATAAACCTGCTGTTGATATTATAGAATATAAACCATTAAATGTTGCCAATAACTGATTGTTATTAAGAGATAAAATATTCAACCCATACTTTTTAAATCAATGATAAATAAAATCAAATCTCATCTTGATAAACACAGTAAGTTGTGCAACTAAAATTTGTTGAAACAGTTTTATTAAAATTTCAAACATCTCACAAAAAAATTAATAATTACTGTACTTAAATATTATAGATTCAGATCTTAAATTTTCCAATTATGTTAAAAACAATTATCATACTAGTACTGAGATGATGAATACCAATATTTAAACAAAAAACAAATTAATATCCCCAAAATCAATAAATTTTATAAACAATCTTTATAAAAAACAATTTTTTTAAATTAATTTTAGTCTAGGCTAATAGATTTAAAAAATAGTATATTTCATTACTAGTACCGAAAGTGGCACTTTCCGGTGCGCGCCCAAGTTTCATGTGTGAGGCGGAGCCGAGTACGGGAATAATTGGAGCAAGTGCCGGAAAATCACTTTCGGTACAAGTTATGAACGGTACTTTTCATCACGACGCAAAAATACACACAATGCTGAAGAAGAAACCTCAGTAAAATGCAAACTATTATATTTCTATTGTTGAACAATAAGAACAGCTGATA
The DNA here is from genome assembly GCA_018207615.1 of Philaenus spumarius. Classification (NCBI taxonomy): domain Eukaryota; kingdom Metazoa; phylum Arthropoda; class Insecta; order Hemiptera; family Aphrophoridae; genus Philaenus; species Philaenus spumarius. Next base: position 535,809 of record JAGFPH010000180.1, on the reverse strand, counting down.
TAAATTGTAAGAATAAACGGCAAAGCGACGTCAGAGCGCGTAGCGGGCAAATGGAAAACTAATTGAGAGCAAGGGAAAACAAATTTAGAGCAAGGGAAAATCAGCTGATCGTTTTTCCCTTGCTCTAAATTAGAGCTTGGGAAACGATCGTTTTCGTTGCTACCAGCTGACATCGAAAGTAGCTACTTTCGGTACAGAGTGATGAAAACTAATTTTCAGGGCAGTCGTTCAGATAAATCCTTGTAATAATTATTTATAATAGTTGTATAACCATTATTTGATTTATATGTTTAGATGTAAATCACCTTGTCATGTTCTATATTAATGACAATAAAATGTAAGATTATAAAATAGAGAACCAAGATAATTCCAATAAATATATCGTCCGACTTGAATGCCGATAGATTACAAATGAAAAAGAAACACATATGAGAAATTTAAGCAAATTTACTACACTTGTAACGGAGTGGGAAAACACACAAATAACTCAAGAATTTTCAGATAAACATCCCGGCTTAAAAAACCATTGCAACGACTTAGAAGAAATTAAAAACCAACCAACACAGGAAATAAAAGGAAGGATGTCTAAAATCTTTTCACTAATTATCGATACACCAGACCTATTACAACAAATAACCTTCAGATAAAACATGAAATCCTAATTAATCATTAAATGAACCACAAATGAAAGCTGAACGTTATACAAAAAATAATAATCTCAAATCAAATTTACAACAAAACCTTGCAGAAACAAATAATAACTTGGAATTATAATTCAAACAAAATTTCATTGAAATAAAAACTGAAAGCAAATCATAAATCAAGTCACAGATACACCACAGTAGAGGCTGATTTAATGAGAAAATCAGAGTTGTGGAAGCTTCAAAGATACGATATATCAATAAATAACTGCATTGAAAGAGACTCTTGATACAAAATGCATTGATCAAAAAGCCAACATCCAAACAGAAACCAAACAAATTATCACTTCAAAATGAAATTCATACGAAAAGTAACTAGACAAAAATTAATATTTAACAACAAAATTGTAATAACCCAAGTAGAAGCATTAATTTCAAACATTCCGAAACAGATTCAAAACCAGTAGCCTGCTGACATACACGTAACGTGTTCAGGAAACAATCAGGACCCCACAGACATTCATGTATCAAAATATCCCAAAATTCAATGGACAATAGATAACCCCAAACAAGTATCTGTATAGATTACTGTGTCATTACAAAAGAATAAGGGCAAGAAATTGGACAAACTGGAGATAAGCAGGAATACCTATTAGAGACATAATATTACAGTTTGAAAGGGAGTGTTGCAAGGAAGTGGCAGTTAATAAGAACAGATTTAATGGAATGGAATGATTTTAAAGCAGAATTTTTACATACATTTTGTAAGGAAGAGCTCTCGATAGAAGATCAAACTCGAACAATATTGAGCAGAAAACAAGATAACTCAAAATGAGTTTTTCGTAGTAAGGTGTAGTAACTATGAAATCGATATCCCAAACCTTTAGAAGAAGATATCATTACAACTTAGAGGGAACATTTCGATAAAAGAATCTGACGCAAAACCTTACCACCATATACGACATTATTGCAAGGAGAAGACACGGAGGAGAGGAATGAGAAGATCCGAAGAAGGAAGTTTCAGTCATAAGAGCATAAAAGCCCTCAAAAGTCTCAAACCAAGCAAAACTATAAGAACAGTCCACCAAAGAACTAAATATCACCTCAATCCTAGATGACTTACAACAGAAACAAAGTTAGGAATCACCCGTACTAACAACAGAATTATAAAAGAGATAGAAGATGTATTATATTGATAGACCTCCACCAATCAACTACCAGAACCACAGATACACATTCAACAACCCACAAAACTACAGTAGCTCACCTGGACCAACAGAGACGAAATTTAATCATGACTACAGAGGAAAACCACAAATCTATAGAGGTAACGCACCTTAATGACACAATCACAGCTACTACACCCAACAGCAACAACAAGTTTGCAAAATGAAAGCGACAAACAACAAACGTCAACAATCAAGCAATACAGAATCTGCACGCAATGGTGAGTTAAACTCCAAAGCACTGGTGGAGAATTCTAGACGGCTTTAACCCATATATGCCCATAACTTTTTTTTTTTAATTTTGATATTTTATCTGATTTTTTGTACACAAATACTACTAATAGAATGAATATAGCGCAAATTTATTTATTTCTTAAACCGATAGGCCCCTGGGGCCATGGGTCAAAAACGACCCCTTGGGCAAATATGCTGCAATTCATACTAATACTCAGTGATATGATATTGTTAATAATAATAGGTAAAACTGAAATAACGTGAGCATATTTCATCAAAAAATGTAATATTTATTGGAATAAATATATTTTTACAATATTTACATCAGCTAGAACTATTTATGGTACTCAATAAAACATTTATCGTGAAGTGGTACTTTACATCTCTGGCAAAGTTTTGTGGTTTTGTTTGTACAATGAGCACATCTTCGCCTCGGCTGTAGTGACCACTGCTTTGCTTCACTGCATTTGCTGTTTTTCTATCCTGTGACTTCGATGGCCCTGATAAAATTCGAGGAGTACCATATACTGTAAGTATTGTTCTTGCTAGATTGCGACGAAAACCAAGCATATCTAACGACTTATTGTATGGTCTTGAGAGTTGATAGGCATTATTTATGGAGACATCAATCAACCATAATATAATAGGAATATACCATTTCTTTCCTCTAATTGAATTTCGGTAGGCTGATATATTACCATCTAGTTGATCGACTCCACCTATGAACTGATTATATTGGTGGATTGCATTAGGTTGTGGAATCAAAATCTTTTTCTTTTCTTCTGCCGAATAACGTTTTGCGCTCCTCATTGGTTCTACTCCAAGTTTGCTGGATAGAATTGTTACAACATTATTATCTCTCCATCTTATGGCCGTTATTTCTGGGTTTTTTGCAATTTTTACATCATACGTGCCTCTTTTTTCCTTTTGCATGGATTTGACTGCTTTCAAGGGACACTGTTTGGTACGGTTATCTCTGACTGTTCCAGTTACGTTATTATTTATTTTTTTCATTTCAATTTTGTCGTTACAATTTTCTTCGCCTGAATCGCAGTCAGTTTCGTCACCATCATCGAATGGTCGCTGGCCTAGTAATACTACATCGATCTGTCCTACGACATCTTCATTTGCGAACCTGTCAAGCTCTTCCAATATCTGAAACGTATTCAGGTTATCCCTGTAACACAAAAAAAAAAAAACTTTTAGAAAAATATAATAAGAGTAGGCCTATATAGGCTATATATTATAATTTAGAAAAATTTACTATTTGAACCCAAAAGTTAAAAAGATTTAACCAAGAAATCTGTGTTAAAACTTCAAAGTATGTCAAACAAATCACATGTTGTTGGCTGTATATTCAACAGCCTGTGCAATACTGGAAAAGAGCCTATTTCACTAATAATATTAGTACGCCTATTATTGAACATTTCATAAAAAGTCAACTTGTATTTATTGTTTAAATCATTTATAGAGGGAAAAACATCATTTGTTTCTGTTGCAAATCAAAATAAAGCATTAGAATAACTGCAAACATTCAAAGCTAAAAGTTGGAAGTGTAACCTAAAAGATCCAGTATTTGCCCAAGGGGTCAATAATGACCCATTAGTATTTTACAGGCAATTTACAAACCTCTAGTATTGATTATGCATACAACTATTATACATATTACAAGAATAGTATGTTAGTAAGAAAAGAAGTACAACTAAACTTACTAAAAGTGTTTACAAAATGAATACTTACATGTTATATTAGAGTAGTACACAACAGCTGTGATCCAGTTGCTGACATGAGTTATTGATTCAAACATAACTGTGCAGAAAGCAGCACTTACTGGAAACCAACATTATTTTTTAATTGCTCACACCTGTAACAAACTATATTAAACTACCAATATAAAAAAATATGCCTTATTCTTGAGGGGAAAAAAATTAAGTTTCTTGGGTCAAAAACGACCCCTTGGGTATATATGGGTTAAGGAAAGTATAAGTAATGTCATAGAATAAATTTCCCAGCCTGCACCAGCGCCAATAAACAAAACAACAATCGGTAACCTGTCCATAACAAATTTAAACTGTCAACACAGAATAGAACTATCTAACCTATACTGCGATAGAAATTTCCATTTTAGAATGAGATTTAAAACAAAAGCCAAGATGCACTGATGGTTAAGTAGTTCTTGAGTTAAAAATAATCTACTGAAACCTTGTGGTTTTTTCGATCCAAATTATACAAAATGTACCACATTGAACAGTTTTTTGGACCGATTTTTAAATTTTCAAATGTTTGTATCTCGAAAACGAGTCGAAATATTATAGATTTCTAAAAAGTATTCTGTGTATAATTAGTTGCATTATAACGTATATTAATATAATTTTAACATATATAAAATTGTAATTTTTACTACGGTATATGTATTTTGAAAAATGCAAAAATTGGGGTCGTTTTCATCAGAGCGTATCGACGAGGATCTGTCTTTGAAAAATCATAACAAAATAACTTAATATATGATACGATTTTAATATTTTCAGAAGTATATTAGCCCGCTGGCATTATCCAGCCGCTGGTTCTGGGTCAGACTACGCTGCTTGCTGGCGATTTTACCAGCGGCTAGTTAGTAGAGAAAAATAAAGATACAGTAGAGTCCCGGTAATTCGTTGATAATCCGAGGTTCCGTGTAATTCGAGCCACAAATAGCATTGAATGTGACCATGCATTGCGACACATTCTTGCTGCTTGAAGGAATCCGATCTTTAAATTTTTGTTTTCCAATGAATCTGTCAAGAGCGTTTGTACAATAAGTCGCCGGAATAAATGCTTAACATTTTTTATAATGCCCTGATCTATTGGCTGTACAACTAAAGTCATGTTCGGGGAGGGGGGAAAAATAACAGTAAAGTTGTTCATATAAGTGGGATAGAGTTATGATCAGTACAAGTGTCAATAAGCAATATGATTGTTCTGTTCTGTTTACAAAAGGTTTTGTCAAGATTTAACAACAGACAGAGATTGGGCAGAGCATCAATGACAAACTACAGTATCGGTACCTAGACAATTCTCGGAAGGCAAAATTATTGGAAACCGGTACCGCGTCTAGAATGACAATACGTGTACAAACACGTAAGTCCTGCCCCCTATGTCCAGCTGCCTTTCTACCAGACAGTGACCTATTTATCCAGCCATCCCTTTTACAGCACAAGATTTTATTTTTAGTCTTGAAAAAAACTTCGAATTATCCATAATTTTTTTACATTAATATCATATAAAGTTCAAGGGACCGAACCGAAACTTCGAATTAAAGATCGAAAGAATTATCCAAGTTCTAATGTATATACTGAAAGGTTTATAATATTTTGAAATATTAAATAATATAAATTTGTTTAATCTTTTAAATTTCCTTTGATAATTTGTATTTCAATTTGCCTTCACTGAAATACTTATACGTTCTTATAATAGCTTATCATAAAGAATAAATACTCATTTTCTTTAAATAATAACAATAAAAATCTTTAATTATTCAATAATTATAATTAACAATTTATATTTGAAATATTGTCTGTAATCCCTTCACTGAGTGTTCATATAGTTTATATGGGATTATCAGTTAAGAATTATTTGTATTTGGATTTATAATTCTACAACAAAAGTTCAATTAGACTCTCACATAACTATAAACTCTTTAAACAAATAAATTATATACGGTTTGCTCAGATATTATTAATGTTATAATTATTAATTTGATCTCGGGCTAGGGGTTTCGGCCGGATCCATCCACATTTATTTAAATATTAAGGTTAGTTATAAATTATATATATATATCTTAGACTAATTATTACTTATTTAAATTTAATGAAGACATAAAATAATGATGATGATTTTAGAAAGAAAGTTTGAAAGTCTTAATATTAATTGTTCGTTGCACAAAATTTCCACTATAAAGGTTTTTATGTGAATTAGGTTTCTTTGAATAAGGTTATAAAGTCAGATATGTTTGTATTAAAATGGTTTTATCTCACCCAAATTTGTTGTCTTGATTATCATAAGGATGTATTACTGTTTTAAGGTATTTCACTGCAAGATATAGAATAGATATTCGGCACAAAATATGTACGTCGATACTGTTCAATGGTTATTTCTGCACTAAAATTAAATTGTACTTTTTAGACCATTGTTCTCCACGGGGTTCACATATAATCTCGTCACCAAAATCTCTGTCCCAGCTGATTTACATATGTTTAAAATGAATACAATATCTGATGATTGAACATGATTTATGATATGATACTTATATTTTTTTTTTTTTATTTGTATATTTTATTTTATTCTATCTAATTATTCTTTAGTTTTAAATTATTTTTTAAGAAACAAACTCTTATTTTATGCCTGAATTATTAATTTGCATGTAGCGGCTAGTCGTAATGTCGTCAGCCAATCAGAAGTGTGCTGGAGGCGGGGCTATTTTCGTGTGTCGATTGAATTAGCGAAATTTCATAGATCCGTCCTCTTTACATGATTCGCGTTTAAATAAATGAATTTTTATTAAAATTGTGAAATGTACGTTTGAAAGATAATTTAGTTCTACAGCCCACAAGGTGTATCAAGATTTTAGGATAATTTACTTTCATGTTTTATTCGTGTCGAATCGGTTGGGTTGTAATGTTGATTTTCTTATCCAGTGTCGTGTATGTCACTTGTTTCTTTAGTTATTTCTTTAATGGTTTTGGTTTATGTTTCGGGCCTTTTGTGATAAATGGTAAACATATTATAGTTCCTATAGGCCAGATTTTCTTTTATCAATTCTCTTTCGTATATTTACTATTAATTTTTTTTCCACATGGGACTTTATAATATTCTTATATTTCTAATGCTAAATTGAGTTGTCGAGTATCGTGGATATATCGCGTTGGCGCTCTGCATTTCGTGTAGGCCGAGATTAGTTTAATTAATAATTTACAACATAAATACTGAACTGTTTCAATACAAAAATAACATCGAAACAAACTTTTCCCGGCACTGCCGTATCCCCCTGGCGTGACATCGCAGGGCGTGACATGCTCATAAACATTGCAGTGTAGTTAAACAAAAAACTATTATGATTTCTTTAATAAGTAAGTATTTATTTTTTACCGTGTATAAAATTACTTTTTTACCTTTCTCAGTGTTCAATACAAAATAGTGTATATTTAATAAAACTTTAATTTTTTCGGAGCGAGGACTATAAATAGTAGTTTTATCTTAAGAAAATTTAAGTTAAAAATACCACACACTGTATTTTTAAAATGTTGATCCAAAAACGTGACCCTAACGCGCTACAACTTTTTAACTGTCAAAATCGGTTTTCCCGTACCCAAAAACATATAAAACGATACCCCACACTGAATTTTCAAATTGTTGACCCAAAAACGTCAGCCCGACGCGCTATGACTTTTTAACTGTAAAAATCGGGTTTTGCATACCCAAAAACATATAAAACGATACCCCACACTGTATTTTAAAAATGTTAACCCAAAAACGTGACCCCGAAGCGCTACGACTTTTTAACTGTCAAAATTGGATTCCGCATACCGAAAAACATATCAAACGATACCCTACACTGTATTTTCATAATTTTGACCCAATATTTTGACCCAAAAATGTGACCCCGACTCACGCTAGAAAGCTCAATAAAATTACGGAGATTTTGGTACCACCAGAAGTTTTCTGCAACGTCTGTGAGTGCTTATATCATGTTTATAGAAAAACAGACACACAAAATATGATCGCATGATTTCAATACTTCGGCATTCAAATGCAAGCCGAAGTAGTAATATTAATAACAGTTAAAAATATTGCCAATAATTAGTTTTTCTTTTTGTACAGTTAATTTACACATTTTATGTTGTTTAAGGGCAGATTCCCCTCCCCTGGATTCAGACATACAATTTCTGGTTTATAAATAATATATATTCACTTTACTTATATATGTACGAGTCATCAAGCAATGTATGTATTGCCCTAAAGGCTAAACAAGTTGACTAGCTAGAGGTGTAAATTATGTTTATTTTGCTTCCTAGATAACTTTATCTAATCACCTCCACTTATAGGCCTACTAAGCTGTGTAAACTATACTCTATTTGGAGAGTTGATTATCACACAATAGCTCTAATCATGTTACCACACTCCAGTTGTTACACGACAACATATACAGAAATAAACTACAACGATAACTTTCACTGGATAAACCATCAAGATATATTTTTTCCTTAGATAAATTTTCACCCAATACCAACAGTTTTTACTTTGAATTGTACAAAAATTTTTGTTTTTTTTAACTCCTTTCCGGGTATCCTTTTAGTTTCAAAAACCACAATTTGAACAAAATATCTATTTTACCACATTTTTTGTGAACACTGGATTTAGAGATAAATTGCAATAATATTATATGAAGGAAATTTGGCAATAAAACTTTTATAAAATCATGATGATTTAATTCAGATTTCTTTAAAACAAGCATGTTCATTACAATAAAAATTAAAGTAGTACAATAGTGATAATTGATATGCCAATGTATGATTGTAATTCAGACAGCAAAATAGTAGAAATTAATTTGATTTCAATTCTTCTTAGTTCTTATTAGGCACATAGAGATATTATTTTAATTTAATTTAGTACGAAAGAGTTTACTTTGACAATTTACTTGTTATATAATGTTAAAGATTTAATATAAAAACGAATTATCCGATTAAGAAGAAACATTTAATGATGTATTAAGCATTTTCTTCTGATTGGCCTGGGGCTCCTGGATCTGATATCGGAATTAAGAAATACCTTATTTGACTTTTATCAAACAACAACAATGCCCAACCCTGGCGCTCCTGAATTTGATTTACTTGTAAGATGTTAGACACTGTAAAAACTCTTAACATATTAGACTTATCATTCACTTTTTTATTTTTATAATAGGGCTTGTAACAGTTTGTAAGGTAAAAAAAGTGAAAAAGTGAAAAAGGAACTAAAATTTAAATTAAAAAAAGAGTATAATAAATGTCTTTTTGTCTATTAGACTTTATTAATTGTATTTTGATGTAATTAATTAAATTCAAAGGATAATCTGATATATTTCAAACTCTACTTGCTATATAAATAAATCAATGAATTCAAGTAAATTTATAATGACACAAATAAAATTTATTAACACATAAACAGATAAATGGATTGAATAGTTACAGAATAATTGTATGACTCAATTGAGTAATGTTATTAGTCTTTGATTCTCTTTCATTAAAAAAAATATTAAATGTACCACTGTCTAGCTCAGATGTAGCATACAAGATTTGATATTGATATTTAAAATGATTAAGATTTTAAATGTTTTCTCATTAGTATATCATTAATATCTCAAGGCAGGCACTTGGCTTGTCACGAACAAACTAATCATAAACGTCTACAGATAATAATGATAATAATAATTCATGAATTTATTAATAGATATTAAAAGTTCTAAAGTGTGTCTATTTTGGCTTTGAATTTAAAAGAAATGGTCTTTTTAAGTTTCTTATAGTTTTTAGAAAGTTCACTGTATTACAATATTGTTTATAGCAAAAGATACCAATTTCTGATTTTTAAAATCACTTAATTTACTACTAGATAGTTAGTTTAAAGACACTTCTTTAATTAGCGTCACTTTTATAAAAACGCAGGGAAGCGTTGGCTTCTTAACGTTCTTGTAGGTCGTCCTCCACTCTTGTTGGCATCCTTTCTGGTTGAAAAACACCCGCCGCTTGAATCATGGGAAATTTACATCGTCTTGCTTTGGGATTGGTTGTAGCCTCCCACGTGACTTCTTAGATGCTCGTTACTATGGTAATTCATAATGGCTTCCCAGAACGTTGTACTTAGTCAAAGTAACACTTTATTTATATTTATATTATAATTATTGGTGATATTATTATTTGATTTGCATACGCCAATATTATTATTTTAACTAATTATTTACTACATTATTATACTATGCGTATAACGAAATAGCTCGGGTGATGGGAACAAACGTATTTGCATTTACATAATATATCAAATTTGATATTAATCTATACATAATTCTCTAACTATCGGTTAACATTTTGGATTCATAATTTAGAATTTCCTTATGATTTGACTTTACTACATTACATTATAATCTGGCCTTAGAGATATATTTACATTTTGGTTTATTATTATAAGTTGTACAGACTTCGAATTCTCCTATGACTTTTGCCTTATGTTGCGCTTTGACAATATGGGCGCTATGTACTGTTATCGTATTTCTAATGCATTAGTTTGTAATTGTAAAATGTTTCTATCAGAGCTTGGATAGTTAACTAAAGAATGATTAAATAAATATGTAAATCATGCATTTGATTGATGCTTTGTGTAGTGGTTAATGCTAAAAGTTAAATAGTTAATTTGGATAAGTCTGCTTTGGTTAGATTTCGTTTTCTAAATATAGGTTTTAACGTGATAATTCAGTTAAATTAGGCCTAAGTTCAGTGATACATTTCACATTGATTTAGTTGCTTTGGTATTTTAATCTTAATATGACATGGTTAATTTTATTATTTGGAAAAGTTTATTTTCTGCTTCTACGCTTATGCCTTACTGGGCTGGTTCACAGCTGTTCTTCTATGGTTACGTGTTTTGTTTACATTTTAGGTCAATGAACTTTAGCCTAGTGTTGAGATAATTTACAACGGCAATTAAAATTTCATTAGATGTAATTTGAAATGTTATAAGAGTATGAAAAGTGGGTACGTGGTCAAAGTAATGATTGACGTAAATTTACTTAGAACTAGCGGCTCTGACCCTGCTCACTTCGCTCGCCAACCCCGGCGGTGACCCATGGAGATGCCAATGCAAACATACTATTGTATATTGTTTTACTTTTACAGAAATGATGATTGATTAGGACAGAAGCACTTAGAAATAAGTTGGGTA
>JAGFPH010000180.1:491472-524752 GCA_018207615.1 Philaenus spumarius | reverse complement strand
AATATGAATTTATACGGAAATGATGATTGATTAGGACAGAAGCACTTGGATCTGAGTTGGGTAGTGGGGGTAGCTGTGACCTGTACATAATGTAAGACAGAGGTCGAATTAGACACGTAATATCCCATTTGTCCATAAAATCACTTATTTTTACAATTTTTTAACAGGAATTTTATATATTTTTTAAATAAAAAGTAGCCTAAATATTCTCTGAATAGTCCTATAAATTTTAATGAAAGTTTCGTCAATATCGGTTCAGCCATTCAGGAGATTACAGACAGACAAAAAATGTATAAATGTGTGTTTAGGTTTTGGTAATGTGTGCTTTAGAAAAAAAGCTTATATTTATTTTGAAATCACCGACAGACACTCCAATTTTATTTATAGATTATAAAATTACAAAAAATCAAGATTATTATAGGTTATATTTAGTTAAGTAGCAAATGATTGAAGTATACAAGACAATAATGTCTAGACAAAGAAAATCGTCCTCAACCACCTCTTATTTTTTTTATCTGTTTTGTTAATTTTGTAATAATTTATCTACTGAAAATTGAAATAAAGACAACTAATAAAGCATACATGTAAGACCAAAACAAAGTATTTTGCTAATAATAGGAACAATTCATTGTTTTCAGATTTAGGAAAAAGTAAAAACAATTGATTTTTCTTGAAAAACTCTGAAATTAGGCTTGGCTTTCTTTTTTGTAAATTCTGAACACTGTGTCTTTTCTCTGATACCTCTTTCTGTACTTTGGTGACATGTTACAGCATAGCTTGTGCCAAAAATTTGTTACTAAAATCCATTTCTTTCAAAGCTTTTTTAATCTTTCATTTGCTTTAAACAGCAGTTTGGCTGCATTTTCACTTTGCTCCTTTTCTTATTTTCATAATTTAAAACATTTTCATCATCAGCAATGCTTTTCCTTTTTTTGTCAAGATGTTTCTTATTTTCTTCTCCCGCTATTTTCCTGTTTTGTTCAGCCTGCTCAGCTTCATGTTTACAAGTCTCTTCTTTTCTCTCTCCAAGTAGGCATTATATTCTTTATACGCCATACGTGTATAAAGAAGGTTTATTAAAAAGGTTTATTATCAAACCGTGTAAGGCACTTTTTAACTGTAATTAAAGTATTTAAGGTTCTTTCAGATATAGATACTCTATCATTAGTAAGGGTTCTACTTGAAGTGGAAAATCCTCTTTCACATCAGCAGCCACGTGACAGACATAATAAAGCTTTGACAACTTTTTTAACTGTTAAAAATGTAGAAGTAATTCCAGTGGAATCAGATTTGTAAATCAAAATCAGACGATGGATTTTTCTTTGTATTTTCGTTCATCTTTTTTCTAATTGAAGACGTTTCCACTCATCCAGGAGAATATCTGTTTGGATTTGCCATGGAATGGCCCCAGCAATTTCAACTATACTTTGACAACTTACTTTTGATAGCCTTTTATTGAGATCTAAACATGATAATCACTTAAGCAAGGAATTTGTAACAGATGATTTGTTCACAACATGCTTAATAGCTTCAGAGAAATGTTTTTGAACTTGATATAAGAAGTTATATCCTTCTCCCCAACATTTTTTAAGTTTGTTGATATTTCATCCAAAATGTGAGTTCTTTAAAAGGAACAAGAGTTCAGTATTAAAAAATTATCATCATTAATTTTTCCAAGATTAAAATCTTTGAGAACTAAATTAGCAAATCCTCCCTAACAATTTGATGACTAACTCAGACAGCATAGAATGTAATAGATAAATGAGCGGTTCTTCTTTTTGGAAGAAACCTGTCATGATAGTAAAAATTTCAGAACTAGACATGACAAAATTAAGTTCTTATTATTTCATTGTAGATTTCTTGAGCAACCTTACTGTTTTCAGATACCCAGGACTTTACATTAAATTTGGTCTACGCATTGGCTCGTATGTTAGAAAATACTTCTCTGTGGCTTTGCATTGTTCCAAAAATCTTTAAGCACTGCTCTGTATAGTAAGCCACCGACTTGGACAATGTTGTATAAACTTATGATTTACAGTGCCAGTTTGTCTTTGAATTTAACTGTAATCTTCCCAACTGCCTGGCCATTTATAAAAGAAATTATGGACAGCAAAAATAAGATGGATAAAAATGGTCACAAAGGGAAGGGTACAGGATAAGGGGTTGGGGAAGAAACATTCAAACAATAAATTTTTTTGTAAAATCTGTGATAAAATTAAACATTCATATGTTTGAATCAGATAGTCAACTAATCAGGAAATAGAATATTCAATGAACAAATTGCAATGTTTTTATTATTTTTTTTTTTTAATTCCTCACGTTGGAAGCCAAATTTACAATGTTTTACCCCTCTTTATTTGTTTTTGCTTATTTACTGTCTCACGTGGTGAGCCAAATTTACAATATAGGCTAAAGATTGATAATTATTTTTCTTTTTAATTTCAACAATCTAATGAATGATTAAACTGCAGACACAAGTTTACAAATGTTATCAATTGTTTATTATTTATTAAAGAGCCAAAAGATATAGATACAGTTTATATATAACAAGTTAACTCAAACTAAAATGTTTTTTTAATTATTTTACAAAATTAATTGTCTTTTATAGCACTCTTATCTCGGGGGGTCAGTGCCGACTCTTCCCAATATTTTATGAACAGAATTAATTATCAAATAAACTTATTTACACATAAAGATTTGAAATAGAAATCTCAAAGTATGAATAGTACAATATGTAAAAGGGTGTAAATGTGTAAGTGTTTGTGTGTGTAATATTGAGGAAATTATAAATTATTGTCTATAGCCCAATTCTCTTATTTAGTTTATATACAGATTATTTTAGTTTCAGAAGTTTATTAAATATATAAGTTCTTTTACTTTGTAAAAGGGAATCAATAGGTGTTTTTTAAGGAGTATATCACCAACTATGTAGTTTAATGAATTGGATTTATCTCACCCAGTTTATAAAGTTCTCTTCTTGGGCGTAGTCGTTGGAAGAATTATTATTTTTATTTCACTTCACTATATACTTAAGAAAAAAGGTTATTTATTTAACGAAGCACAGTTAATTATCAGTTTTATAGTAGGTTGGATTCTTGCCGTATTTTGGAGAGGTCTAGTAGTACATCTGCTGCCTTTGGAGTCTCAACAATCACTGAAAAAGCTTGGGTTCCAATTTGGCTTCTTTAGGCTTTCAGGAAATGGTACATAAGGCCTGATAAATTTCACATCTTCTGGGGATTTAATTGTTATGTTAAATTGTGTAATTTTAAATACTGAGTGTTTGTTTTGTGGAATTTTCATTAAATTTTGAGGTAGTTTAGTTTTACAAATAAGATAGAATGAGAAAAGGAAAGAGAAATTGATTAAATAAAATATTAAATAAAAATACCTAAAATAGCTCCTTGTACAAATTATTCTTTAACACCAAATATTTACAACTAAAATTATACATTTAGCATTTCAAACTTGGTTCCGTGAAGATACGTGTAGTCACGTGATCGTGGGCGGAGCCTAACAAATATGTCGTACGTCAGTTTTAGGCGATATCTGACATTTAGGTTACCTTTGATTAATTATATCTTTTTAATGGTACTTCGGTTGGGATTTTACCAAAGACATTTTACATTTAGAATTTTCCGTTCTATCTGACGGTAGTGTTACTTTTTTAATTTGAAACTTGGTTTCGTTGGGATTGATCTTTTTGATTTCCGACTTGGACTAGGTTTTTGTAGATCGGCCTAGTTTCGGTTGGATTAAAAATGTGAATTTCGGTCGATTGCTTTGTTATTGTACTGATATTACAATTTTGATGGATTGGTCGATTAATTTCAATATATTTTGATGTAGGAAAGAGATAGATACGAGGTCGGGAAATAATTTTAATTACACAAAACGTTGTCGAAAGTTGGGTATTTCAATATTATTAATTTCTTTGTTTACGATCCTGGCCGCTAAATGTCGCTGGTTCAGATTAAACATGAATGAATTTCCACTGCTGGTTTTTCTGTCTCTCTCGCCACTCATGCGTGCTTAGTTTAGAATGACTTTATTTCTTATCCATTTGATTGATTATTATTAAGGAAGGATATTTTGAATTGTTACAAAATGTAGGCCTACTCTTTCTTACTTAGAAAAAAGGGATTTCTAAATTTAGGAATCTGCAATATTCATACCATCCACAATGCTTTTATCAAAGGTTTAGAGGAACTTGGTGATGATGTTTCAGAAAAAATATAACGTTTCATTTTTGTTCTTTTTATAATTTTTCTTAATAGATTTAATATTTTTATTATTTTTTTTTAAATTTGGGTATAAAACAAGATATAAAATGTTAGTTTTAAGAAAGTAATAATTAATAAACGGTATCAGGAAACTGACACATACTTTCTCCCTCATTATAGGAACTTAATTTTTTATTTTTAAGAGTAATTTTCCCATAAAAACCCTTAAAATAACGGAAAAACCAACTTTTCTCAAAAACGGCTCGAACGATTTTGATCAAAATTTTACAGTTTATAGTACTTTAGGTCCCTAATAAACTATAAAATTTTAATCAAAATCGTTAGAGCCGTTTTTGAGAAAAGTTGATTTTTCCGTTATTTTAAGGGTTTTTATGGGAAAATTACCCTTAAAAATAAAAAATTCACAAAAATGAAAAAAACGCCTGGAGATACCGTGGATTAATACCTCCATACCAAATTTCATCAAAATCGGACGACTGGTTTAGGCTCTAGGTCTGATAACATCCACACAGACACACAGACACACAGACACACACACAGACATCACTCCGAAAACCACTTTTTTAGGTTCAGGGGGACCCAAAACGGATATTTCCACCAAAAACTCAAACTCGAAAATTTTGACGAATACAATACTTTCTCCATATACTATGGTATAGGGGGAGAAAGTAAAAAATTCATCTTATGTTTGTGTTTTCTCACTGAACCGAATATGTTATATAAATACCTTTAATAGGTATGGTATATGGTAAGGATTTGTTATATAAATAAATGAACAATAGGTGAAATGCGTGTCATCGCTTAAACAGTGGCTAAAGAACGGACTGCTAGCAATAATCATGCAAAACAAAGGTATTTATATAATACAAAATTACTATTAAACGCTAATTAATTATGGTATTGTCAAATTTTATTTGTTTGCTTTATTTATTTACTAGGGAAAACCCCTGCGTGCTCTGCAGGCCAACCCCCAATGGAACCTTCTAAAAACATATGTTATGTTTTATTTATAATAAAGGTATAGGATTAATAATAACCTCAAAACTAATAATAAAGTACAATACCTTTTATTTTTCCATCAGTGACCTCTTTTTTGATGTTCACTGACCGAAAAATAAAAGGTATTGTACTTTATTATATGTATTAGTGACCTGGATACTATAAAAATGAATTCATTACTCAAAACTAAGATAAATAAAAATAATGTTAAATGTTCAAATTAAATTATGTCTTATATTTTATAACATAAGTTGTAATAATCGTTAAAAGAACCAGCAAGGCTCAGGTCTACCCTTTAAAACCAACCTAAAAGCTATAAATACAAAAATAATTGCTTCAAATTTTAAAATCAGCTGTTAATGGAAATATTGGAGCAAACAGCTAGTTATTTTATTCAATTTGTTGCTATGGTAATAAATGTAAATACATGTGTTGGTTTATCATTCTAGGCCTAACCTTAGAATTTGTTCTAACTAAATTTACAAATATTGAAATAAAAAAGGTTTTAACGAAATGAATTATATCCTATGTTACTCAGGGATAGTGTAAACTATTTTTCAATCGGTTCAGTACTGCCAGAGATTACCCCCTACATAAAAAAAAAAAAAAAAAACTTTACCTCTTTATAATATTAGTATAGATTGCAACATTAAATGTAAGTACCATACATTTATCCGGGCCATAGATAATCTATATTAAAGACTGACTTTAATAAATATACTGCAAAAAATGGTAGGTATATATTTATTTTGAATTATGTATAGGTCTGCATTTAAAAAAAATCGCTATCATTTAAGATTTTATAAAAACTAAATGTTTCTTTTATCAATGAAATTAGTGTATTGTATTGAAATTGTCTTTCTTTATGGTAGTAAAATGACTAATAAATGGTTGATTATTCCTTGGCAAATAAATATAACATATGCAACAATTAATTGGGGGATGTAATTATAAATGAGGGAAATACAATGGCTTTAATGTTTAATCATATTTTGACAGATATTTTTTTCAAAATATGAAAGCACTCTTTCCCATTTTAGATAATCATTCGGCAATACTTTGTATCTAGATTATTTTTATTGACTGGAATAATTTTGTACTTTTAGTAGTCATTTTACCATTCTAATGGATCGTCATTTTGACGTTTTAGTGTAACGTCTATTTACCGTTCTGGATCACGTCTTTTTACCGTTCTGGAAGAACGTATATTTGCCGTTCTGAAATAACGTCTTTTTACCGTTATGGAATAACGTCTATTTTTCGTTATAGAACAACGTCTTTTTACCATTGTACAGTCATATTTCCTAGTTTTCAACGAGTTTTTAGCTAAAATAGGATGTCTTAAGATGATGAGAATCCAACGATTTATTTACGGCACCCCAACAACGAGGTTTAGACGACTTTTTACCTAATTTTTAACTATTTTGAAACGTCTTTTTAACTATCTTATCGCTGTGACATTTGGGCGGAATACTGACGTACCATTAAAACCGTTTCTTGACGTTTCGGCTAAACGTGTTTTCCACGGCAATATGACATGCTTGTGCTAAGTGGGTTACTTATTTGTTTTTACCGTATTTCCATACAAATCATTTGGGTTAGTAAAGTGATGGCAGACATAGTGTTTTCATTTAACATAACCTGATTTCCAATGGATAAATATAGTTGAATAAGTGTTGTTAGTACATTTTATTTTTTAATTTTGTAGTGTTTACTTCCTGTGAAGGTGTAGTATTATTTATCTAGGTGGTTTTCTATAGGTCTAGGCCTAGATGGTTTGTTTACATTACTTTGAATTTTATTTAATTATACATGCTACATGATTAAGAAGATTTGATATCATTATAATAGCCCCACAAATTAATTTTGTGAAGTTATTGAGCATAAATTAATTTTTTAATGTACCAAATCGCATATTTAACTTTTAATCAACTTTTAAATATACTTTAACATTGTTTTGATTTAAAAGGGGTACTTGTTTTAGTTCCTTATTATATGTCATCTCACTGGTTGTCACACACATATATACAAGGATTCGTTGTTCTCAATGGGGTGATACACATAAATGAATATTTAGGGCATTGTTTATAGGGGTTTATATATTCATTTAGGGATAGTCACTGTTCACTTATTCATAAGGGACATAATGGGTATTGGGATCAAATAATAGTTCACATAGGATTCGTAATGGTAGTAGTTTATATTTTTGGGAATTATAGTTCACATAAGATATATAATAGGTTATATACACATTTCACTTTTATTTCTATTGTCATCTTGTCGCTCATATTGGGGTTTCCTTTATACTGGTCTCTACAGGGTTTCGTAGTGGTCCTACATAGACAGTTAATAGTTTAGCCGTTTCTCCGTATCTGTAGCTTGATTGTGGAAAAGACTTAACTAACATCAGGTCGTTTTTTTTTTAAATACTGTTATCTTGTGGGTTGAATTGTACTTTTCAGCTCTTTTCATCTGTGCATTCTCAATCCTACTTTTAGTAAGTTCTAATTTCTGATATAATTGAATTTAATTTTTGAAAGGGTTTGTATTACATCTTCCCAGAACTTTTGGTCTTTATGGTTCAGTTGCAGCTCATTGGGAGTGAAACCAGTAGTTTCATGAAGTATTTCATTCAAGAAAGTGTTTTTGGTGTCGATATATGTAGACCAATTTTTGTGGTTTTGTGCACAGTATGTGCGAAGGCATCTTTTGATTTCCCTAATAGGACGTTCTGTCATATTGGAACAGGGATATGTACTGGGTTAAGTATGTGTTTAATTTCGTTTTCTTCTAGTTTGTTGACCCAAAGTTTGCTTTTAAATTGGGTTCCGTGATCCGTTAAAATTTGAATAGGTTTTCCAAAAGTGGGTATGTAGTGGTTGAATATTCTGTTAGTAACAGCTTGGGAGGTTGCTTGCCTGAGGTTATAAAGTTTGACAAATTGTGTTAAGGTATCTAAGATAATGAAGATAAATTGTACTCCTCCTTGACTTTTGGGTAAAGGTCCTATTATATCTACCGCAATCAATCTCCTTTTCCATTGCTTTTCACTCCGCTCGTCTCTCCATATAGTGGATGGTTGTTGTGTTTACATTTTTTACAACTATCGCAGCTAGCTAAAGTAGTTCCGTCATATCCTTAAATATAAAGTCTTCTTGAAGGATGTTGAAACATTTTTTCGCACTACAATGCAGATAGTAATGATGACATTCCCAAATTAGGTCTTCTATGATCTTTCCAGGTATTACTATTAACCAAAAGTTGTTGTGTTTCTGATAAAGGATATTTTCATGCATTCTAAATCGTATTTGTTCGTTTTGTGTTTCTTCCTGAGTTAAACTCACTGTCCGATTATAATTTTTCCCAATGTTAATGTCGTCTCGTTGTAATGTAGCTGAATTTCTAAGGTCTGTTAGCAATTTTAAATCGTTGTGCCTTTCCAAATGTGCTAAAATGATGTCTGAATGTTTAGTGTATTGGTTTTTATCCTTGCCTTCTGGTTTTCTTCTACTGAGAAGGTCGGCTAACGTATTGTCTTCTCATTTACAGTGTATTATATCGAATTGATAATCTTGTAAAGCTAATATCCACCGGGTGAGTCTTGCGTTTAGTAATCGGCAGGTTTTTAGGAAAGTAAGCGCTTTGTGGTCCGTGATTATTGTTAATTTTGAATTTAATACATAGTGTATCACTTTTTGCAAACAATAAACTACCCTAATAATTCTTTTTCTGTTCTTGTGTATCTTAACTCACATTTCTTTAGAGATTTAGACATGAAAAGTATAGTTTTCTTGTTATTATCTTGGTATACTTGATATATATGGCCTCCTATTGCGTACTCAGAACTATCGGTCTGTAGGTAATATGGTAAGCTCGGTATTGGGTGGTTTAGTACGTTGGTATGTAGGAAAAGTTTTTTTAATTCCTCGAAAAACTTGTTAATCTTGTGCGGTCCAGATAAATTTTACTTTCTTGGAAGTCAATCGCATCAATGGTTAGACTGTTTCAGAGTATTTATCTACAAATTTATTATAGTAATTAATAGCTCCTATAAATCTTTTTAATTCTTTTCTCCACTATTTTAAACAAACCATTTACCAACCACATTTTCAAACCTGATCATTTTAACACCAAGAATATTCAAAATAAACTGATGAAAAACAACGCCTTAGTTACTAAGGCTGACAAAGGTAACGCCTTAATAATTATGAATACTAGTGATTATGTAGACAAATCTTTACATTTTATAAATAACAACGACATTGTAGAAATGAAGGACGACCCAACTAAATCGTTCAACGATAATATCAAGCCATCAACAAAAGCAAGCACTTATTATCAGAACCACAGAAAAGGTTTAACAAAATGATTAAACCCACCATCACGCAACTTAAAAGTTTACCCAAGATTCACAAAGCAGGTTACCCCATCAGGCCCCTCGTAAATTTTATGTGCGCACCATCTTACAGATTATCAAAAACATTGGACAAACTTATAAGGAAATATTTTGTTTTTAATTCTACGTATAGTGTTAAGAGCAACTTAGACCTAATAAATAGAATAAACAATATAACCATCCCGGACCGAGCCAAATTGGTAACCTTCGACATCTCGAACCTGTACACAAATGTTCCAATCAATGAAACGGTTTCCATGTTAGAGAAAAACTTACGCTTGAATGGAGAGTTAAGTAATGAGTCAATCGATGAGATAATTCATTTGTTAAATGTATGCCTGGCACAAAATTATTTCACTTTCGACAACAAATTCTACATTCAAAGACAGGGATTGGCTATGGGTTCGCCGTTGTCCAGCATTTTAGCTGAAATATTTTTAAACCATATAGAGACCACCCACATAATGAACGAAAACAATAAGTACCGCAGTAAAATAATCTATTACTTTAGATATGTGGACGACATTATCTGTTTATACAACGGTAATCCACGACAGACCGGCTTGTTGTTGAATTATCTTAACAAAGTTCACCATGATTTAAAATTCACCAGCGAAATAGAGTGTGGACAACAACTTACCTCCTTGGACCTTACCATTACAAAAGCAGAACATAGGTACAAATTTAAAGTATATAGGAAACCCACACACACAGACCGTACGATTCACGCCTCTTCGAATCATCCCATAGCACATAAGTTAGCCGCCTACAATAGTTTCGTCCATAGGTTATTGAATATCCCCATGGATTCAGTAGATTTTAATGAGGAAATCAACACCTTAAAATACATAGCTGCTTCTAATGGTTATGAAACATCATTAATTGATAAATTAATTAAAAAACACACTAGAACAAAAATGACCAATAAAGCCACCCAACCCAAAACTAAATTTATCGCCTTAGATTTTAATAGAACCATAGAGCACACAGCACATAACATCTTCCGCAGGCAGGGTTATCATTTAGCCTATAGAACTTCTAATAGCCTAGAAAAATGTTTATAACCTAAAAGAGCAAGAGACCCTGACCAATACAACAGCAGCGTTGTGTACCAGATATCATGTAATGACTGCCCACAAACCTATATAGGCCAAACTGGACGCACATTCAAAACCCGTTTTAAAGAACATATTCCCTCTTCCAAACTTTTCACCACTAATAAAATAGTCTCCAAATTTGCTGAACATCTAATTTAATTAACGCCAACCATAACAATAAAAACATTAATAGTAACTTGAAAATACTGCATCACTGTAATAAGGGACCGCTTATGAACGCAAAGGAGGAATACCACATTTATAAAATACAAAAACTGAACCCAGACCATCTTCTTAATAACAAACTACAATTTAGTTCACATACCATTTTCGATTTGATTAATGGCATTGAAACTATTCCAGTGTGTCATGATGTACAGGCATAATCTTAACCCCCCCCCCCCCCCCCCCAATACAGGAGATCCTTATCGGTTGACCGGACGATACCTCGGTTGACGATCGGAAGTATTCGTGAACGGTCGCCGAAAATGTACGTTAGACCGTGTTTGTGTATAAATTTTAAATGTGTTGTGATTAATGTTGTTTAAGTGTTTGTGAAGTGTATTTGTGAAACATTTGATAATGACTGAATTGAAAAGTCGAAACACGTAATGTGAGTAAGAAAAGAGATATACTAACCACATCAAACCAAGGATAGTTGATGGAATTCACCTTAAGGTAATTAAAAGTATAGTTAAAATCAATTAAAGTTACACATAAAATCCTACAGTCAATACAGGCTACACTTAAGACTAGTAATTGAGGCAATTACTAATGGGGAAAGTTTGCTTTTAAGTTGCTTGATACTAAAGTTTTATTAAAGATTTTCCAAGCCCAGACGTTGGTCGCCAAATTTATAAAATACATATATATACATAGATACACATAAATGAACACTTGATATTAATTTAATTATATTCAAAAATTATCTTGATATATTCAAAATTATAAAATACATAAATCATTTACATATGTTAATCATTGCAGTTCTTTATTGTCATTGATTCAATTTAAAAGAATTTGTCCACTGCCATCGACTATGCTCATGTATTTGGTAAAAAATTATAAGTTCTCAATTTAGTCTACTTCGCAATTATTGTATAGTGTCTTTAACTATTAATGATTCTCGGGCTAGGGGTAATCGGCTTGAACTTTTATAATCTTTTAGGTAACGATTTTAATCATATTGGTACTTTAGAAATAATAAATTAAATTGCTATGCATCAGAAAACAAAAAATGTCTAAAATGTCTCAATAATGTTCAAATTCAATTTGTCTATTAATGTCATTTCTATGTTAAACTA
Source organism: Philaenus spumarius (assembly GCA_018207615.1). Lineage (NCBI taxonomy): Eukaryota > Metazoa > Arthropoda > Insecta > Hemiptera > Aphrophoridae > Philaenus > Philaenus spumarius. Next base: position 512,712 of record JAGFPH010000180.1, on the reverse strand, counting down.
ATATTCTGTTTATCTAATTTATCAATAATAATCAATACAGAATATACCAAATTCTGTAACACTTATGGTTTCATAACATATCACTTTCATTTTTTTTTTAAAGATGGATCAATTGAAATGCACTTAGGTCTTCATATTTTGCTGGTTGGATCTCCACTCGTTGTTTTAAACTCCGTGGTTGTTGAAACCCTTTCAATAGTCTCCTAGAGGGGTCTATTCTATTGCTGGGCTTCTTTGTTGAGAATTTGGCTTGTGATTGGTCCACTTTATTTTAATATTTTCCCGTAAATTTCGCACAATCACGTGTAATGAGCTTGTTTATTTTTGTAAATCAATTTTTTTTTAAATTTAATTTTGATGCCAGATTGGTTTATTAGCAATATTTTTATTAAAATGTATAATTAGTTCTATTCCGCGACTTTTAGTATCAAGTGGGCTCTTATACATACAATACTTAGCTGACTGGTCCATCTATCTACTAACTACTGTAGTACATTTTTACAATTGTATTCAAACCTTTTGAAAATAAATAACATCATTTCACTGTGTAACTATTTAATTTAAACGTATTTATATTGTGTTCTATAATTGATTTCAATATTTACTTATTTCATTGTTTTTATTCGTATTTCCATATGAATCATATGGGTTAGTAAAGTGATGGCCGACATCGTTTTTCATTTAACATAATCTGATAACCTAATTTGGATTCCTTATATATCTAAGTGTATTTCTGATATTTCCGATGGATAAATATATTTGAATAAGTGTTGCTATTACATTTTATTTTTGAATTTTATAGTGTTTACTTCCTGTGAAGGTGTAGTATTATTTGCAACGATAGGCGTTGCAAAAATAAAAATATAAAAATTAGTATGAACTTAGCTTCTTCTGTTTTTCAGCCCCACGTTGGGAAAGCCATTTTGCAACGATAGGCGTTGCAAAAAATAAAAATATATTAAGTTATAATGAGTTAAAAAAAAAATGAGGTTCGGTAAAAAATTCAAAAAATAAAAAAATGTTTTAAATCAAAAATAAAAACGCTATATGTGGATTATCTAATAACTATTAATATCTCTCCTTCATCTCCTTCACTTATTCACCTTAAAATCAAAAGTCGTCGCTCATGTAATACTTTAATCATTTGTATACCTCCTAGGCCTATTGCCTTACTTCAACAATAAAATCACCATTTACCTAAACTCTCCATAACATCTCTCTCCCAACTTCAACGTAGAACAATATCATGTGCTTCACCTTACTTCAACTCACCTTACTTTCAAAACCTTAAAAATCACCTTCACTTAACTCCAACAATACTAATAAAAAATAATAATCATAATATTTGCGATAATCCACATATAACCTCACTTATGCTCTGTTTGCATATAACTACTCATAATTGTTAATTACTGAAAAATATTTATTAATTAATTTGATTTCCTCAGGGGTGGAAACCTGGCTATCAAAGTACAAGCTAAATGGACATTCGTGGCTGTATAAAGAAATTCAAGACATTGTAGCAAGACAACTATTGTTTACTCAAACATAATTAGAAATGAATATTTACAGCAATAAAAAGATATCAACATAATGGTACAAATATACAAACAAATCAAAGAACTATTTACAATTACATGAACTTTTATAAACCCTATCTCTCAAAAAGTAAAGAAATTGACGCAACAGAAATTAAGAGAAGTTACCTTTTAAAATAATCAAAATTTAATACCTGCAGACTAAAAAATATGTCCTATGGCCATTATTACTCACTGCGTTATATTCGTCGCACTGTTTTTTACCTAGGATTTTTCGTCGCTAACACAATTCACTCGATATGTTCTGAAGCCTATCTCTCGCTAATCCCGCCAAAGCACATGGAAAGTTATATGTCGAAAAACACTCAATTTACATGATCAATTCCATTTTTTATGATAACACCAACTCAAAAGTATATCTACTTTAGTTTGGGACTAAACTTGTCACCATTTTATAACAAAAACTACATTTTTCGTGTAATATTCCTCGCCGGCTTTATGCAACGCACATTAACAGCTACGCCATCTTGCTAGAAGTCTGCTTGCTTCCAGAACGTTCTGTCGCGTTCCCTATTGCTTGATACCTGCGTTTTGTCACGTAAGCAACTTGTTGCCCTCTCTCTCTTTTAATTGCTTCCATGATCATTGTATATGGAGTTTCTTATTATACTGAGATCTCGATACATGTCGAATTGTGCTATGTCTTGTTATTATCTTTTATTTATTGAACTGTTTATAATTTTAACTGCTGCTTTATATTGTTCACTTCTAACGCACTACTCATTGAAACAAAATCTCTTATATAATTTTCACATTTTACACACGTTCATATATTAATATGTTCTTTAAGTCTGCTTTTATATTACCTACTTTTACAGTCTGCTTTTGTTTTTTATTATTTATTTATTAAAAAAAATTATTCTATTGTAATTATTTTGCGTCATTAAGAAATGTATATATAAAAATTATAAATGGTTAATATTATTTAAGTATTGCGTCATTTATTTATTTAGACCAAACCTCTGTGCTTTTAGACACTATAGGAAACAGCTGACTTATTTCTTATTGTATATTTTCTCTGTGACATGGCTGTTAGTGTTACATATTTTTCTAGGTAGTTTTCTATATGCCCAGGCCTAGATGGTTTGTTAACATTACTTTGAATTTTATTTAGTTATACATGCTACATGATTAAGAAGATTTGATATCATTATACATGTTTAATATGAGCTGTTAAATAAAACCATTTATGTTAAAAGTTATAAAATTCTAGCCAAATACCTAGAACTATTTGCTTACCTTAACTTGGAATTGCTCAGGATCCTCCACATTGAGTCTCATTTTTTTCCAATCAAACGATGACAATTTCCTAAACTTATCTAAGGCACTTGGAGGTAGATCTGGAGTGCATACTTCTGCTACTGGCATTGTTGGTCCAATTTTTCTGAAATAATACAAGCATTAATACATTTAAGATGCCAAACACATGTGTTTGGGCGTAAAGGCTCTAAACATTCCAACATCTACTCAATCACATTGAACATGGCAGTGAAACTCCAAATAAACATAGGGGAAAGAGGACAGAAGCAATCAAATAGAATATTAACTGACTGTCCAGAAAAATTTGAACTAATTACTACAAAGGCAGAAAAGGATCCTAAAACTCTGAAAGCTATGTTAACCCTAGGTGCAAACTGAAGAAAGCTTTCATTCTCTACATTCTACTGACAAAGAACTTGAAGTCAGTTAAGACTCTGCACAGACGTTTAACTTTGTAATGTTTTATAGTTGTTTTATTGGTAATAAACCTTATTACCTACATCAAATACTTTTTACAACAACTTCTTAGATTAATTCAGATTATATATCGTTTAAAACGCAACTACAGAATGGTTCTAGATACAAAGACTCAAGGCCCTAGTTATAACAGGAGATCATGAACCTTGCAACAGTTTCATTACAATTTGGAAATATTAACTAGATAATTATATTTCAATCTTTTAAATAAATATAACTGTAAAATGCTAGTTGTTTAGAAAATAATAATTTTAAAAAATCTTGTTAATTTTTCAAGCTATGAAACTGACAATAGGCCTCAGAAGGGCAATGACCTTAAAGGAAAACCATGTACTACCCCAGCTGAACAAATTTATACAATCAGCAGATCTGTAAGACAGTATATTAAAATTTTAATTAATTTTAAAATATCGCCAAGGTGTTAGAGTAAACGAAATCATAGACATTTTATTGTAATCAGAGAATCTGAATAACAAAGTGACACCTCAGCTCAATTTCAAATGGAGTCACTAGTTTCTTCAATATAGAAAATTAAGATGAACTAAAACAGATTATGAAGTTCGAACTACAAAAATACTTCAATTTTTTAAACCAATAGAGGGAAGACTTCACAAATCTTCAGACTGTCAGACTATCAAAGAAGAAAAATGTACAAGTGCGTCAGTAGAGCAGTTTTCCTAGTTTCTGCCAATATATTAATTATAACATCAAAAATAATTCATTTCCAAATTTTACATAAAACATTTGAAAGCATGGTGTTCATGGGAAAATTATGTGATTCTCGGACGAATTGAAAAAGATTCCGAGTAATCCTTCATCCAGTGAAAGGAAGACACACTATATCCGAAAGGATTTTTCCGGGCAGGACTTCACCATAGTTGGATGATGCAGCCTGCAGCCTCACATAAATGTTCCAGGTATCAAGCATACAGTTATTTTATTTTCAATAAACGTTATTTTCTATTTTGTTAATTTTTAATAAATTGATTCGATATTTGTTAAATATTTTTATAAAATTTCTTCGTTCCACAAATAGAGTTAAACATTGGGGAAGTTGGTTGCATTATAAAATTAAAAAGAAGATTAATTTGTGAAATCATTCAAAGTTTGCACAATATAATATAAAATCATAAAATGCCTCCCAAGTTAATTAAAATCAAGGTAGCTATAAAAATTTATATTAATTAACTACAGTAAAGAATAGGGATTGAGAATATATTTTTATAATTATTATTATAACAGAAATGTATATATCTTGGAAATCATATGTAATTTTGTGTTGCTTGAATATATAATCGCTTAAATTATAAATATCACCAGATAAAATACGAAATAAAACAAAAATATTATAGAAGTTGTTAATTTTGGTTATATTAAAGGCAATTCATTCATTTTTTTTGTACATAAATCAATGATAAGGAAATTAATATTATTATTTTATTTTTTGTGAATAAGTAAAACTGTTGAGGAGCAGCCTATAATAAAATATTAAAAAATTTTAAAAAATGGTACAAATCTATAAGTAAGTACTTTTTTATATAAATTACTAACAATGTAAATTATTATTAGACCAAGTAGGCCTATGCTATAATAAAGAGCTTAATTCTCTCTGGTTATTAGTTCCGGCATTTAAAATTTGCATCTAGCCAGCTATTTTTATTACACAATACAGTACCTACTAAAATGTTTAACTCTTTAATGGCCAACGTCTAATACATCGGACGTCGGTGATTTAGGCGAAAGAGCCAGCGACTGAACAATCGTATGTCTAGCAAAAATTTGTTTTAATGTGATAATGAACATGCAATTCTTGTTTAAGTATAACAACAGTATTATAGTGAACCAAACTAAAAGTTACAGTTACATTTATCGAAACATTTATTCGATGTTTCATCAAAAAATATTTGCAAATATGTTCTTTTGTGCGCAATATGCCTATTCTACGTTTTGGAAAATTCAATACGGTCTATTTTTTTGTTTGAGTAGGCCTATATGAATGAACAAATTAAAAATATTTCTCAGGTGTAAAATATGTTTTTTTCATCCCACAGTGTAGTGTTGTGGATGAATAAAAGACTTAGAACCTTTTAAGTATATAAGGCTTTTATTAACTTTAAACTATACCTACAGAAACTGATCTTCAGAATAAAATATTATATTCAGGCCTACATATTATAATGAAACCTAACAAACTATAAACAGTCATTGGTTGCTATGGCAACCAATCATGTGTGCAATAATAATTGTTTCTATAACATTCATCACATTCTCCCCTCCCAAAAGAAATTTATTCACAAAACATAGTCCCCTAAATATTTTGGAAGTTTTCTGGGTCTTTTGGGTCTTTCGAAGTTTTCATTTTCTGATTCAATTTGATGTTGGTTTTGTGAGTTTATAGAACTCTCTGACTTTCTCTTGACGGTGGATAATTTTCTTGAAATCTTAAAAACGTTGAGGGTGAATCAAAGGTAGTTGTAGGGATTGTCATGGAATGAGGTAGTGTAGTATCTTGTGAGCTAGGCGTTGATTCTTCATTTTGAACTAAATTACCTCTTGGAGCAATTTGTCTCAAGGACACGCTAGTTTCAGTGCCATCTTTTCTTTTGATCCATGCGTAATCAGGGTTTGCTTGGAGTAACTCTGCTTCTTCAACGACATCATCGTATTTACTCAATCTTGAGTTGTTCTTAACAAGAACTGGACCAGGGTTCAAAAGCCATTCAGGTAGTGTAGTTCCATTTGCTGATCTTCGGTGATAAGAAAAGAACCTTTCATGAGGGGTGCAATTAGTGGCGGTACACAAAAGTGACCTAATGGCATGTAAAGCTTCGTCTAATACTGTTTCCCATTTCGTAACTGGTAGGTCTCTACTTTTAAGGGTTAGGTTGATAGTCCTCCAGATAATGCCATTGTACCGTTCAACTTGTCCATTCCCTCTCGGGTTGTATGGAGTTGAGCGACTAGTAGCGACACCGAGAGAATTGAGGAAAGATGTGATATCATAAGACATAAATGAAGAGCCTTGATCTGAGTGTATGAAAGCAGGTAAACCAGTTAAAAAGAATAGTTTGGTCAAACAGTTAATGACAGTAGCTGAACTTATATCCTGGCAAGGAAAGACAAAGGGAAATCTTGAAAATTCATCGATGATCGTTAAGATATATCTATTTTTAGTTTTAGTGGGGAGCAGTCCTTTAAAGTCTATGTTTAACCTTTCCATAGGTGCCGTAGCTTTGATAAACTGACCTTGGTATTTACAGAATCTAGGTTTTACCAATGAGCATATACCACACCGGGACGTCATTTGTTTTATGTCTTCAACTGAATAAGGCAAGTTTTTTGACCTTATCCAGTGGAGCATTCTGGTTATTCCAGGGTGGCAGAGAGCCTGGTGAATTTCAAAGAGCTTGTTGTGACTATCCACAGACTCGAGATAAAGTATCATCCTTGATATTTTCTATTCCTAGTTTATGTATGATATCAAAATCGTACGGAGCTAGTTCGATTCGCCATCTCGCAACCTTATCATTTTTTATCTTACTAGATAGTCTCTTGTTGAAGATATAAGAAAGTGCCTGTTGATCTGTGATCAACTTAAATGATTTCCCTATTAAAAACATTTTCCACTTCCTAAGCGACTCCATTATGGCTGAAGCCTCCTTTTCTATAGCAGAATGGGACTTCTCTGCTTTTGAAAGAGTACGGGAGAAAAACGCTACTGGTCTATTATCTTGACTTAATATAGCAGACAGGGCAAAGTTTGAAGCATCGGTTTCGACGGTCAGGGGGCGATCACCCGATATAGTAGTGATTGTAGCATTTGCTATGTCTTTCTTTAAATTTTCAAAATCGTTTAACGCTTTCTGAGATAGTGGAAAAGATTTATTATCGATTAGATTTTTAATTTTACATGAAAACCTGGGAATCCATTTTGCATAGTAGGCAAAGAAACCCATAACCCGTTTTAATGATTTAGAGCTTACAGGGGGTGGTAGTTCAAGCAATGGTTTCAAACGATCAGGATCAGGCTTAATTACTTGATGACTTACCAAATGTCCAAGAAGTTTTATAATTTTCCTCGAATATATACTTTTCTTGTGGTTTATAACTAGCCCATATTTTTGTACACAGGAAAGAAACTTTGACAGATTTTGGTCATGATCTGAAACTGATGTTCCGCACACAGTAATATCATCAAGGTAAGCTATGACTCCGTTAAGTCCTTCATCATGGATTATTTTGTCCATCACTCGTTGGAAACAAGCCACTCCATTAGTAACGCCAAAAGGAATTCTAGTAAATTCATATAATTTACCACAAGCTTCAAAAGCCGTAAAGTGCCTCTCCTCTGGTAATATAGGGATTTGGTGATAATCATCTTTCAAATCAATAGAACTAAATACTGTATAATTAGCAACCTTTCTTACTACACTATCTACATCTGGTAAAGGATATGCATCAAGCAAAGTATACTTATTTATAGTTTGAGAATAATCAATAACTAGCCTGCTTTTACGATTAGGCCTACCGTTTCTAGTCACTAGTACTTGTGCACGCCATGGAGATATACTGTCTGTTATGATTTCTTCTGACAGCAGTTTAGAAATTTCTAATTTGATGAACTGGGTGTCTTCTTCAGAATACCGCCTGGATCTAGTAGCTATAGGTTTACAGTCTGGGGATAGATTGCCAAACAACTTATGAGGCTGCACAAGAGCTGGGGCTGCATTGCAAATTTGAAGAGTGTCACGCTTGCCACCAAATGACATATCGATCTTAGAATGCAATTTCATTACGTCATGTCCTATGAGAACATCAGCACACAACTCATTAAGAACAGAAAGTTTAAGGTTCGGATAATCATGTTTAGCCAGTCTAAGATCAGCTAGTATATAGCCCTCAAGCTGAGAAGTCAAGGATGTTGAGGCCATTAATACACGGCCTATTTCTGGATATATTTTAACATTATGAATTTTAGCAAAATTCTTATTTATATAACTACAAGAACTTCCCGTATCTATCAGGCATGTAGCAGGAATATTATTAATATAGCCTTTAACTAAAGCTTTAGCTAGTGGTAAGCCGTCAATTGAGGCTATTATCGAAGACGCTATCTTTTTGTTTATAGTATCTTGAATAGACTTATTTGTGCTAGATTTACACACCTGGGCATAGTGGCCTATCTTATTACACTTACTGCAAACAGCTTCTCTAGCTGGGCACTTGACTCTAGGATGCTTGTTATATCCACAAAAGTAACATTTATTCAAATATTTAGGAATAGAAGCAGTTAATAATTCATTAGAAGTATGTGAACCATTTATTTGGCTTGATTCTAGTATAGGAGTAGGACCGACTTTTAATGCAGTATTAGGTTTATAGTTATTAGAATTACTTATGCCTGTTAATGTAGAACTAGCCAGGGGTGCCCACAGCATGGTTTGATAGCGCAAGTTGCGCCATCAGAATTTTTGGGGGGGAATCAATTTTTGGGGTGTTTTTCACAGTTTAAGGGGGAATTTTCATATGTTCCTGATTAAAATCAATATAAAATATGAAGATTTGACGATTCCCCCCAAGAAATTAGGAGATAATCTGTTGTTTCTATGTGTTAAAAATCTCCAATTATTCGTGTGAAAGTGCCGTATTATTGACAGCCAGGAAATTCGACTACTACTGCTTGTAGTGCAGTGTAGAGACGAGCCGATAGAGGGTTCCGCGTGTGGTGTAAACAAAGTATAAACATATTATAGACATTTACAGCATTGAGAGCCTGCCAAGGTCATTTTGCAAACAACTGCCCTCCCCCTCACAACAGTCCCAAAACCATGGTGTAAAACGGTGTAAGTAGATAAGGGGTGCTACTTCAGAAAGACGAGTTTTGGACGGGTTCAGCGCATTTCATCAGATGACGTCACGGCTCGAATTAAAAATGCAGCCTTTCATCCAAACTGCGTTTGCGCATAAATCATCAACAAATGTCTTACAAAGTGTATATTTTTTGGTTTCTGTATGAAACGTGCTTTCCAACAAGTATGAGTTTAACAATACAAATATGAAATTTACTATACCGAATTACCTTCATTTTATGCTCTTTAGATTGGTGATTTCGAAAATGATGTGAAATAAACAGTAAAAAACTTTCCTACTACGCATAAATATAGTGTAGAAAAAGTTATTATTAGAAATAATTTGCATATTATTAGAAATATTTGTCTAAATTCAAATAGGGTTAAAGGTTGACTATTTTCTAACTTCAATATCAAATTTACATCGTTATAAACTATGTTTAGTTAGCTTTAAAACGATAACAAATTCATAATTTTTTAATGAGCGGAAGTGAGTGAACAAGTTTGTCTTGTCTAATCAAAGAAAAAAACTTCTGTTCAAATTATAAAAAAATCCATTGAAAGTAGTATTACTATTCACTTTTTTGTAACTAATTTTTAATACAAAACAATTTTATTGACTTATGTATTGCTTGTTTCTTTTTGGATGGAAATCACTTTCTTCATTTGTATGGTTGTCCATTTTACATACATTGCAGTTGTATTTTCGGAAGAAAAATCTGTTCGGTGTATTATTATTTATTTATTTTACATATTGTTACTACATTGTTTTGAACATTGTTGGTCTTATATTCATTTTTGACCCTTGAGTCCAAAAAAGTAGTTTTTACAAAATGTCGGTCTGTATGTATGTACAAAGCTAGAGCGAAAACTATTCGATCGATTTCAAACAAATTTGCACCAGACATGTCAAGTAGGCCTGTATAGATGCACGAAAAACGGGTTAGAACAATTTTGAAAAACAACCCCCTTTTTGGCTAAAAAACCCAGAAAAAATCAGTTAGGGTATTATTTTTTTATAAAAAAACGGCTCTAACAATTTTGATCAAATTTGGCTTATTTGCAGCCCTTAATGTACCCTACCCTACCACATGCAGAAAACCGTATCTTTCTAAAAATTCTTGTTTAGCTAATAATAATAATAATAATAACTGATTTTTAGGGTTTTTTGGCCAAAAAGGGGGTTGTTTTTCAAAAAATTTAAAAACCTTTTTTCGTGCATCCATACAGGCCTAATTGACGTGTTTGATACAAATTTGTTCGAAATCGATCAAATAGTTTTATCTCTAGCTAATAATAATAATATTTATTAGTTAATCTCCTAGTTTAAAATCATCTCTCCTACCCCTCCTACAAAAATGAAGTCACTGTGAATCTGTTTAATAATTTAAATATGTTTGTGAGAAAGTATGTGCCAGTTTCTGGTACCGTTTATTTGAAATGTGTTTGTTTTATAACCTTTCTGTTGTATATTTAACCCTAATGTGTGTACAATTTCTGTAAGTTTCTCTGTTATGGTTTTAATGGTTTCAAATTGTCTAGTTCCCGTGTTATTGTGGTTTTCCGTGATTCTTAAGTATTTTTTGGTGATTTACGTTTTTTTTTTTTTTAAAAAGTTGTTCAATTTTCCTTGGATTCTTTGGTCTAGTGTTCTATTCTCCATTGTTATTATATGTTCGCAAATTTCAGGTCTTAAACCCTGTATTTCATGTGCTATTATTTGGTTGTCTTCGACGTTACGGTATGTAATTAATAGATTGATTTGTGATTTGGCTGTCCATCCGTAAGCTCTTGAAGCCACTTCTTATATGGATATAAAAGTATGTGTATCTTCAGATGATTCAGATGGTAAGCCGTGATATTGGGAGGGTTGAACTAAGGGTATTTTCTCTTTCCTCTCCATTTCAGTGTTTATTTTCGTTTTTTATTTTATTTGGGTGTTGTCTTGCTTCTTCGTAGATGTGTTGGTTTTTCCTTTGATTGGACCATTTGAAATTTTGAAAGATCACATTTGAAAATTTTTGTGACATCTCATGATTTCGTTCAGTGATATCTTGTATTTGACCTGGTACGTCCGTTTTGACTTCCATTTGCTATCGGGTTAATGTTGTGATTGAAGCGACTGGTGCGATCATAGCTCTGCGATTATCGCTGGAAGATAATCGCGGAGCGATGATCGCCGTCAGACTGTTGTTATTGAAGCGATTATTCTACCAGTTGCCCGTTCATAACAAGACAACAAGACCATTTTGAACAATGCAAAGCAGACGCCCACGATTATCGGGAAACTAACATCTAAGGCGTCTGTCCTGTTAGTTGTATTCCATTAAGTTCTTTTGAAATCTATTTGATATTATTAATTATTATTATTATTAGTTATTTTTTGTTACTTATTTAAAAATCTTAATTTAGGGTAGGCCTATTTGTGTTTACCCCAATACTTTACACTTTGTAACTACTTTTCAATCAATGGCTAATTTAATCAAAATAATATTAAAACAATTTTATTCTCACTTAATTTTGTGTTGCATGAAATATCATTTATTTGTATTAATGTAAATTTATTTTTGAATTTTTCAACTATATATTACTTTCACTTTCTCACTATACTATATAGGCTAGTATAGAGAAATTATAGTGATCGCAAAAAAAAATCGATGTTGAGATTTTTGTGAAAATATTCGTTTTGGGATCCCCTGAGTCCAAAAAAGTGGTTTTTACAAAATGTCTGTCTGTATGTATGTCTGTATGTATACAAAGCTAGAGAGAAAACTATTCGATCGATTTCAACCAAATTTGCACCAGACATGTCCAGTACGCCTGTATAGATGCACGAAAAACGGTTTTGAAAAAGTTTGAAAAACAACTCCCTTTTTGGCAAAAAAACCCCCAAAAAATCATTTATTATTTTTTTGTAAAAAAACGGCTCTAATGATTTTGATAAAATTTGGCTTATTTGTAGCCCTTAATGTACCCTACCATATGCAAAAAACCGCATCTTTCTAAAAATTCTCGTTTAGATGATAATAATAACTGATTTTGGAGGGTTTTTTTGGCCATAAAGGGGGTTGTTTTTCAAAATTTTTCATAACCTTTTTTCGTGCATCTCTACAGCCCTAATTTACGTGTTTGGTGCAAATTTGTTCGAAATCGATCGAATAGTTTTCTCTCTAGATAATAATAATAATATTTATTAGTTAATCTCCTACTTTAAATCACCTCTCCTACCTCACCTACAATTATGAAGTCACAGTGAATCTGTTTAATAATTTATATATGTTTGTGAGAAAGTATGTGCCAGTTCCTGGTACCGTTTATTTTTTATTAAATTCGAATAGCTAGTTTAATACTTTAACATGTTACATTACATACGATTACCACCAATAACAAGGATTTCTTTTTCACCAAGCATTAGAGGTTAAAGAACTTATTTAATATTATGATGTCTTCTGCTACTTTCAAAAGTAGTAATGTGTTGTTTTTGTTAATAAATCTTACTGAATTTGTGTATTTGTATTATTTTATAAATTACGTAGAACCTCCTTTTTCCATAATCATATTTTTATGAAAAACTTTAATATTTTATTGGATTTAACTGTAAACTTTAAGTTACATAATGGGTTGTTTTCAGAGAATAAAATAACACTTTTAAGAAAAAAAAACAATTATGCGTAATTATGTTTTTTTTTTTTTTTAAATGGCATAAAATGTCTACTTTATTTGGGCGAGGGAACCCACAGGCGGGTTTTGGGGGGGATTTGCGCCATAGGCTTTGGGGGGGATGGGCACTCCTGGAACTAGCTGTACTGTAAGTTGGACACTGAATATACTGTTCTGATTGAAAAGAGGCAGTTTCTAGAGATTCTGCTTGTTTAATAGCATCCTCTAATGTAGTAATATTACTCTCTAATAAACGCTGTCGAATGTGTGGAGATAAAAGTCCACTGATAAAAGCATCACGGACATACTGATCCCTGTGTTCCGCAATGGTGACACTTTTAAATTCACAATCTTTACTCATTAATCGCAGAGTCTGTACATATTGTAAGAGTGACTCACCTGTATGTTGCTTTCGAGTAGATAGTTGGTACCTGGAAAATATTTCATTTTTCTTTTTCTTATAAATTCTATTTAGAATTGATACAGCTTCTTCAAAAGTATTACATTCACTTATAAATTCAAATATTTCATGTGATAAAAAGTTTATTAGTATCTTGAATTTATCACAGTCATTTGTATATTCTATTGCCTGAAGAAAATTTGTAAAAGTACATAACCAATGATCCTATTCTTTAGAGGCTGTGTCTGAATATGGATTTACATCAAATCTGGATGGTTTTAGATATTTCTCCATTAGTCTAAAGTTAATAAAATTGTAGTGTTGTGGATGAATAAAAGACTTAGAACCTTTTAAGTATATAAGGCTTTTATTAACTTTAAACTATACCTACAGAAACTGATCTTCAGAATAAAATAGGCCTACATATTATAATGAAATCTAACAAACTATAAACAGTCATTGGTTGCTATGGCAACCAATCATGTGTGCAATAATAATTGTTTCTATAACATTCATCACACACAGTTCAAAGTAAAAACCCTTAAAAAGATTTTTCCAGATTTTACATGATTAAAAATATAAGCAAGTTTAAATAAATACTCATTATTTTTCAAATAATTATAAAGTAGATTTAATTGACCAAAAAATAAAATAAACCCCATTATGATTAATTGATAAATAAAAATGTTAAGATTTATAATCGAAGAACATGCAAATTCACTGATTTAAGTTCTTTTCAGTAGTGCTGCCGCGCTAGGCGCTGACCGGCAAAGAGTTGATAATCATTTAACAAACCTAAGTTCTTCAATTTGAAACTCTTTCAATAATTTACTGTTCTTACAAAATAATACCTTCTTTCTCAATAGTTTTTTTTCCTGTCCTGTTACACCATTTTAGAGCAATCAGCATAAGTTTAGTAAAAAAATTGAAAAAATATGACTACATCCAACTTACCTCAAAAAGTATGATAGTTAAAAATATAGACCTACATACACTAGTGATAGTGAAACTAGTAATTGGCCAAACAGCTGTTATCAAACGCAAGGGTTACTAAATTTCTATAGTTTGTTAATATCAGCAAAACACAGGACAAATATAAATTAATTATTTGCATACACGCTAATGACATAAACAAGTTAATAATAACATTAAGCCATTAATGTAGGTACAGGAATATTTTGAAACCATCAACAGTGTAAATATAACATGGTTTTTGCCACTACCAATTCCATTAATTAAACCTAAATTTAATTTGTCCTGGTATTATCTGTTAATACCTAATCATCCAGTATTTTAAATGATATTGATATTTTTGTAGTTCCTATTTCTTAAATTTTATTATTAGTAAAAATAATAAATACACTAACCATTTAATAATAAATTTGTTACATAAGAAACTAGAAATTGTTTAAAGTTGATATTTCACTTTAAATTGATTTATAGTAATTTTTATTTTAAAACTTTTATTTCTCATACACATAAATACATTGGAGACGTGCGAGTTTGATTCAAGTGCAAAAATTCCGTACCTTCCAAAAATAGTATTAATGACTAGGCCTATGCACCAGCATAATATTCTCAAAATGTACTAAACTAACCATCAAACCAATAAAAGTGACAGAAATTAATTATACATTGGTGGTAGGGACCAATGAAAGAAGGTGGCAGCTTTCAAACAGTATTAGTGTATAGGTTAATCTCATAGAAGGGAAATACGTTTTTCATCTTTTTCTACTAAATTTTGCATGACGTGTTATATTGTTCCTATCAAGAATATGAGTAATACCAGAGGTATTGAAAATTTTAGCTGCAGCACTTTCGAAAACAAAAAAAAGGGTAATGAGGTTTTGAATTGCATACCGGTATACCTATCTTAAAAACAACACTTTTCAAAATGTTACAAAAAAAATTAACATTTTAATAAACTTTTTCAATAGTACCACGCTTGACAGTATCACAAAATATTTATTTTTTTTTGGTGTAAAACTTGCCCCCCCCCCCCCCCCCCCCCCCCCCTCCCGAATTTTTGTTTTATATCTTATTTTTAATTCATCCTTTACAACTGTGTCAAATTTCATTGTGACTACTAGACAAACGAGTCATCCTATAAACGAATGTGGTTCAATTTTGCCTTTTAAAGTTAGTTGAGTTAGTTGATCTTTATCAGCCTATACAAAAGCTTATTTCAAACAAATTTAAGCTTAAAACATATTTTATTTTGGCTTTGTTACTAGTAACATATTTAATATATTCCTTATTTTATATCAGACGGGGAATTGAATACAAAAATAGCCGACATAATGGCTGGATTCGAACTATGAACCCTATCATATCCCCCTTACCACTGAGGTATCGTTGCTCCCTAAAAAAAGTGAAATAATATAGGTGAGCCAAATCAACCATATTCATTACCCTCTCTGAAGTAGAATTCTGACTTTACTAATTCAGAAAAATAAGCAAATTAATTACAAAATATGATTTTAATATGAGAAACAATCAAGATATTTAAAAAATATTATCTCTGTAATTATCATAGTAGCAAGAGTGTCTCCAGTTGTGTTTTCAAACTGGACCAAACCGAGTGTCATAATAGGATCTCTACACCAAGAAATAAAAATATATAAAGCTGTAAAACTATCTTTTTAAAATCTATATAAATAAAAATGTAAATGTGCGTTTGTTCAAAATCGATAATCTCTGAAAGATCTTCACCGATTGCTTTGAAATTTTGACACAATCTTTCATTTGAATACAAGCGTGTTTTTGTATACTTTAAAAAAAACTTCAGCATCTATTGAACATAAAAACAAGTTTGAAAAAATAGTTTTACTAATAAAAAGCTACACTACCCCTGAGTAACATAGGCTAGAATCCATATTAATAAAAACATTTTTATTTCAATATTTTTAAATTTAGTCGAACAAATTCACAGGATCAAGTTGGACGTTAAACCCATAGCGCCTAACAGCTGTAATACCAATAAATAAGCAACATTAAGAAAATCTAAAAAACAACAATTGAAAAATAAAACTTATATCATTCAAAGATGTGCACAAAAACATAAATTATGTGTGTATGTTGCCGTTAAGGTAGGTAAAATAAATTGAAGATAATTTTAGGTTAGGCGTAGAGACTAACATTACCATAGCATATAAGATAAAAACAGTGTTTTTTGGCGAGACGTGGGCAAGATTTTATTAACTTTCTTTAGAATAAATATTTTACCGAATTTCTGTAGTAGGATAATATAGTTTACTAATAAGGAACAAACCCCAAAAAATATGTCAATAATTTTTTAACATCCTTAAAGCACTCCAAAAAATGACGTCCGACATACGTCGCATAGTACTTACCACGTTCGCTACCATCGTTAAAAAATTGATCTTTCAAAATATCACAGTGGACTCATACATGAGTCACCCAGTCTACCTCCACAGACCAGCGACTCAATTATGAGCCGATTGATCCCATTAAAATAGATCAGCGGCTCATAATTAATTGAGACAGTGTCAAAACAACACTCTAAGGCGCATTGTGAACAACTGGTCAATTTTAGTGGCTTGGAAATTATAGTAGCAGTTTCTACGGATACTGACGCACATATGGGACGTTCTGGTCTCCAGCTTTGTTGATATCTGTTTTCATATTAGTGTTGCTACAGTTTGTGCGACTTTTTCTTACAGCTTAATTGCAGCTGACTTAGTGTGCCTTGCAGTTTCAACCGAAAACTAACCTAAATTTGTATAATAAATATTTGTTTCAAAAACTGTGTTCTATTCAATGTCCGCTGGTAATTTATAAGTGGCTCAAAATATGAGACCGCTGGTCTATAGTAATAATAAATATACCATTATGCCCACTATAGACCGGATGGGTCATATATGAGTCACATTAAAAAATTATCTATAACTCATATATAAAAAAGTATATTTATTTATAATTTAGAAATTATGTAGAAGCTACATATAAAAAAACGTAACTCAAATTTGTAATCTGATCTGTGTCAGTGATCACACACTTGGGCATCTAGTCTGCAGGAGAGATATTTTATTTTATCAGTGGTCTGTGGAGATGGACTGCCTGGCTCACATATAAGCTGCCTGGTAGCGAACGTGTTAAGTAAGTAGTTAAGAGTTAAAATGAAGGCATCAGCTTTTACAGTGCAATGAATTTTGAATGCCAAGTTGTATCCTAGTGATGGGCGATGGCGAGATGTTGATATTAGGGGACTCGATAAGTAATAGAATAAGTGGGATTGAATGTTTTTGGTAACAAATAAAACTCTATGAAATTAATCTTTATTAATCACTAAACACACCACATACTCAAACGTACAAAATGTGCGTGCTAGTTCATACAAAACGACCGACTCGACAAGAAACTTTTGCTAGGCTATTTAAAACAAAATAACCTAAAATTTCAACGTTTGAGACTACAGTAAATTGGTATTACCTAAGTAGTTATTAGATGTATTTAATAAACATGAATGTAATATATGAATTATAAATGATAAGAAAATCAGCTACAATATAACAGCAAAAAACACTCGGTTATAATGTAATTATTATACACAAGAAACTCTTGACTTTCACTTGATTAAAAAACTGTCCGAGTTATAGCGTCAAGAGAGAGAGACTGAGCATCATTAGCTAAGCATCGGGCAGCGCAATCGCGGCTTGAACAATCGAACATCTCAATTATAAAACTTAACCGTTACTCGATGGTTGATTCAATTGTTATTTTGGGCAATGGAAATTGTTTCGATTGTAGAAACATCTCGCAATCGCACATCACTAATTGTAACCTAATTAATAAGGTCATCGCACACTTAACCTTATGTTAGAGATACAAGGGCTAAGTCTTGAAACATAGCACTACTCCAATTGACTTTCCAAGGTCGCACCATCGCTCCCCCCCCGTCAACTGACTTCTCCGGTACTTTTTAGTATAGTGAAATATCACAAATAATTTCTAAGATTTTCAGTGGATGCCATGAATTAGATCAGATGTTTGTTTTCCATCATTAAAATAAAGATAATCTAGAACTATTTTGTGTGTCCTTCTTTATATCTACGATGTATAGGCTACCAAGGCCTAGATATGTAGGGCCTAATGTCCATTTGAAGCTCAAAACTGGAGGAATTACCAGAGGAATTACCCCCTGACTCAGGTTTCCTCATCAGTTAAAAAGTGTCCTATATACTACTTTATACATCATCCTTGACAACATGCCAAAGTAAAGAGAGAATATGTATATTGTAAAAGTAAACTTCCTCAGAGATCAACATTTTAGAAACAATTTGGTAAGTAGGCCTACCAATGGTACCATAGCATAAACAACATTTTGTTCAAAATATATTTTCTAACTTATATATTTTTTAAGTGCTATGTACGGCGACAACCGCCCGAGTTAACTCTTAGTTAGGCGCTAGGCAGGGATTTACCCGCATTCTCAGAAAAACTGAAATAAAGCTGTAACTGTTCAATGTTGACAAACAATGTTCCAGTATCTTTCTTCTGACCAATTTCAAACATATATGTGCCACCCTAGCTCAATTTTAAAGAAATCATCAGTCTGTGATAAGCTGATAAGTCCCATCAGTGCGGGTCTCTTGCCGCAGGCTCGCTTTTGTACTGCAAGAACTATAATATAGGGGTTTTCCCATAGAATTAAGTGTAAGTTTTTAGTTATTTCTTGTTATTGTTTAGGTTAGTACGACTGAACACACCTTTGCTCTATGTTGCCAGGTACATTCTCTACGGATGCTATGTAGCTAGAATTATTACATTCATTAGCTTTAATTTTTTTCTGTTTATTAGAAAACTTCCATAACAAAGTTGAGCTATTGTAGGGACTCTTATGGTAAGACCTAAGGTCGGGAGTGGTAAATGAGCACTGATCATGGTCCCCAGAACACATTATGGGGTGACATTAAAAATTATATATGTATTCGCACTCAACCGGCCGCATTTTAAGTCCGATTTGGTACAGATGATATTTACCTACGGGGCTCTGATGAGTTCGTTAGCCAAAAAAATTGAACAAACGGAAGCACGTGTTTTTGACCAGAAGTAACTATTTTTTTAGATTTTTCGAACGATAATGAAACTTTTTTAGAGTTTTATATAACAAATTAAATGTAGGATATTATTCTGCACATTTTGTTGTTTTACAAAACCTTATAGGCCTAGCTTGATTTGTTCCCCCAAAATCGATCAAAACCTAAACCACCTAAAATGAACCTGGTTCAAATCCACATGGGGAGGGGGGGTTTATCTTAGGGCATCTTCCAATCCGAGGCATAACGGCCAAGATTATACGCTGCGATCCTTAAACAACTAAAATTGAACACTACCAAGTTTGAAATGCTGCAAAATAGCGATAGAAATTCTGGAAAATGCAAGTGCGGGGATTTCGCCAAGCGCCCTGAACTTAGCCCTACGATAGCCTACGCTAACCCTACTGATACAAACCTTTCAAATAACATGTATAATGTCGTTATGTTTTTCCTATAGGCCTATATTTACCCTAATAAAATATTAGTATAAAGTAATTTTTAATATGTATGAGTACCGGTACAATATTTATAAAGATTAATAAAAACTTCAATAATGCTTGTGTAAAACTTCAATAATTAGCGTTAAATTTGCGCCATAAGTCGAAAATCTCGTGAAATTAAATAGGCCTACTTTCTTTAAGCTGTTGTATTGAACAAAATAATTACTCAATATTAACCAAACTTGGTAAACATATAATGTAGGTGATTGTTTGTATTGCATAATTTTTTAAAGAAATTCGAGGAATATCTCTCTGAGAAAATTGGCCTTGAATATGCGAAAATCTCGCGGAATTACATAAATTCTTTAAACACTTGTACTGAACAAAATAATTGCTCAATATTAACCAAACTTGGTAAACATGTACTATAGGTTATTGTTCGTATTAAATAAATTTTTTAATACATTCTTGAAATGCTTAATTGAGAAAATTAGCCTTGAATATGCTTAAAAAATCTAAAATCGCGCCTTTTTTAAAGACTTGTATTGAACAAAGTAATTGCTCAATGTTAACCAAACTCCATAAATATATACTACAGGTAAGTATATTAATTATACAAATATTTAAAGAAGTTCGTGGAATACTTCTTTGAGAAAATTAGCTTGGAATATGCTTCAAAGTCGGAAATCGCGCGAAATGTGATACCTTTTTTTAAAGACTGTTATTGAACAAAATAATTGGTCAATGTTAACCAAACTCCGTAAACATATAATAATATAGGTAAGTGTATTAATTATATAAATTAATTTTTTTTTAAATATATAATACATACAATGACCTAAAGTATGTGTTTACCAAGTTTGGTTAATATTAAGCAATTATTTTGTTCAGTACATGTGTTTAAAAAATGTATTTATTTTGCGTGTTTGTACATGACCGATGTTTTTAGAAATGTTTTACGTTACTGCGTAGGGCTAAGTTATATTCGCTATTTCGCCGCTAGCGCCTGCTAACGTTCGTCCTAGGGGTCCCTCCAACTAAGGGTTAATTACATAAGTAGCCAACAAATACAGGGATACAGGCAGCCTTTCCCTTATTATTAGCCAGCAAGAAGAAAAGAATATTATGACAAGATATTTGCAATTATGTCAATTAATAACATCAAATTATTATCAAGGCTTTGAAGTTTAAACAACATGTAATTATATTTAGCATACACTTTAAAGTTATCAATTTACAAACAATTTAATTAGCATATTTTGGCCTTCAATTTTTACATATTATGTGTATGATATAAATATGATCACATACAGTAATGCAAGAAGTCTATTTGTTGATTGATTTTTAAATAACTCATCTATTACTAAATCTACTAATTGTAATTTTACTCTCTACAATTCTAAGGTGGTCTACCGGCATTTTGAACAGCCGGTTATTATGTAATTCTTTATATAGGTTATGTAGCCTAAGGAGTTCCATTCTCACTTCATTCACTTA
>JAGFPH010000180.1:443852-463463 GCA_018207615.1 Philaenus spumarius | reverse complement strand
ATTCATATCAGGTTTTTGCGCAATTTCTCCCACTCATAAGCCCGTGTACAATTTTTGAGCTATATCGTTCGAAAGGAAATTAAATTTCCTACAATCCTGTGCAAAAGTAATTCAGGTACAGTCCCTGGAACAAGGAACAAAATTGATAGGGATCTCCTGATAAATTATTTTTTCATTATCTGTGTAAGGTTTTTGCGCAATTTCTCCCACTAAAATTTAAATTAAAAATTTAAATTTAAATTTAATTTTGTATTATAATTAAATTTAGTACAATCCTGTGTAAAGGTAATTCAGGTACAGTTTCCGGAACAAGGATCAAAATTGTACGAAAATCCCGATAAATGTTTTTTCATTATCAATGTAAGGTAATTAAGCAATTTCTAGCACTAATAAACCCGAGTGCAATTTATGAGCTATATCATTCGAAAGGCAATTAAATTTACTATAATCCTGTGCAAAGGTATGGAACAGTTTCCGGAACAAGGAACAAAACTCATAGTAGACTCTCATTATAAAATACTAGTTATTCCCTGATAAGAAAGTTCGGCTATAGTAATGCGGCAGTGCTGCTTACGGTTTTTTTTTTTTTAATTACATGGTACATTATTAGTCTTTTACTTGACTCGTGTTTAAAATGGTTTCATCGCCTACAAATATGGCTGACATAAACTAACTAAATACGTTTTTTAATTGCCTTGAGTTCTTGCATAGTGTCTTTGACAAATTTTACATAAATAATAAATATAGTGTTTTCTAATTTAGTACCTGACTTTCATTTCTTCATGGGATTGTTACTGGTGTTTGTTTACATATTAACATAGGGTTCTCTAGGCTATAATACTAGACTGTTATAAATGAGTGGTTATTGTATTGCTGAGATTTGATACATTACAAGCAAAACGGATGGAAAATGTGAAAGAGACAAAACCCGCTTTCATTCCAATTTAGTTTCGGGCGTTTTCATCAAGCTTAGACTCTATGTATGTCTCTATTTAACT
Organism: Philaenus spumarius; assembly: GCA_018207615.1. NCBI lineage: Eukaryota > Metazoa > Arthropoda > Insecta > Hemiptera > Aphrophoridae > Philaenus > Philaenus spumarius. The sequence goes on along the minus strand of JAGFPH010000180.1, from coordinate 462,465 downwards.
TATTTGTATAACAATAAATGTACATTTTTTCACAAACGTCTTTTTCATTTCTCCTGTTTTAAAATTTTAAAAATCAGTATTTTTTCTGAAATCTGTTCGGAATAGGCGGTTTTTCGGAATAGCGGGGTTCAGAATACTTCCTTCCATTCTATACTACGGCTATGTCGAGGATTTCCATTTGGAAGACGGTACTTTTAGCGTAGTTGGTCGCTTAACTCTGGAAAATGCTACCTATAACATGCCATGCATGAAAACTGACGATCTTAAGTCCACGCCGACAAATTCAAATCTTTGGTTAAATTTAACAACTGGAGCCAAAATTAACAGATTAACATCTTTTTGTAAAACATCTGGATTGTTCTATAATGTAGGCCTATCTATTCGCCTACTTAGAAAACTTCAAAGGTGGTATATAAAAGAAGTTCAGAGTTTACAAAGGCGAAAAGAGCTACTTAGCGCATTTTTGCAGACATAAGACCAAGCGCATTCGATTCCTGACGTCAAAAAACCCCTATATGCAAATTTTCATCCAAATCGTTAGTGCCGTTAGTGAGATCCCCGAAATAAATGTATATTATACAAATATACAAGAATTGCTCGTTTAATAAGATTAGGTATATAAAATTTTGAATATGTTGCACTAAAAGGATTTAAAAAAGTGTACAATTAAAATCTGACTTTCGATTATTATTTTTTTTTTAATACGGATTAAAGTGTTCTTAGTATTTCTTATTTCGACAGTGACTGTTTTAGCGCCCCTTCCCAACATATAATTCCATATTGACGTCTCGAATGCACCATGAATAGTGTTCTCAAAAACTCAAGAGTAGGCCTACCTATAGAAATTTCTTAAAAAAATAAAATTTTCAAATTATATAACTGTTGTGAACATAACATATATGTATTTTTAAACATATTATCATCTAGAAATAGGCTATATCTAACTACTTAAAGTTGTTATCTTTTTCTATAGCAATTGTTTAGGATTTTAATAATAATAACTCTATAGTTTAACATGTCAGTACATATCAGGGCAAATTAACCCTACGGCAAATTGCTTAAAAGTAGTAAAAACCGTTCCCGACTGTTTGTTATTTAATTAATAGTTACAAATTCTTTTTTTTACTTAATCTATGGCCTTTAAGAATTAATTAAAACATCTTATTTAAATTAAACAAAACTAGTGGACCGGGCAATGCTTCGCTATTGCTTGATTTACCTAACCTAAAATTATATTCAGTTTTTGATCCAAATCAGTTGTTGATCAAAATCAGCTGTTGATCAAAATCAGCTGTTTTAAGCTTTTCATACGAACAGCTGTTTTTTGTGCCCCTGATAAAATCAAAAGAAATCTTTCTTCTTCTTCTTAAGATTGACCTTCCATAAGATTAACATGGCAACTTTGAGGGCCACTGGGGCGAAGCCCTTAACATACATTGAGCTCATTTTAAGGGAAGCACAACTTCAGAGTGAGCTCTGTAAAATGACATCAAAAACATCAAAATCGGTTAAAAACTCTAGGAGGAGTTCTACTCACAAAATAACCCCTAGCAAATTAATTATGTATAGATAAAAATGTTAAAAAAAAATAATTATTTTTGATTGCACAGATTTGAGGTAATTAAATTGTACTACACGATAACACCCCTCTTTAGCGACTTGACACAATTCTTGAATTTCGCAATGACTCGATGGCACGCCCCTTAGCAATTTGCCGCAGAACTACTTCAGGATAATTTAAGACAAAATAAGCACATTAGTACTGTTTTATATTTGTATTTATATTTAGAACATATAATAAAGTTAAATGATTCTTAAAAATTATATAAACTTTTGTGATAGTGAAAAACTATTGTTATAATCAAACAAAAAATAAAGGATCAATTATTATACATAAATAAATGAATAAAACAAAAATAAGAATAAATAATTAATCTATCGCCCCTCCCAAAATAATCATAGTTATAAAAATATGAAATCAAAATAAATAAAGAATTGAGATCTTATCAATTGAAACAAGCAAACTACTTTTAATAATTCAAGAAAAATAATTTATGCACAAAATTATGATAAAATAAGTGCATTAGTACTTTCTACATTTGTGTTTATATTTAGAGCATATATATTATAACAAAGTTAAATGATTCTTAAAAATTAATATAAACTTTTGTGATCCGCGGCAGTACGCTCGTTAGCACATTGCTCACTCTACTACTCTAAACTAACTACTCCAAGGCAAGCCCGTTAGCAAACTGCTCGTCCGACTGAGCACCTCATAGATCAATCTCCCGACATTCCTAGATTAGGTGTATCAGGGTCAATCATAATAAAAGTAATATCTGAGGGAGGATATACCAGCACCTCAGGCCGTATAATTAACAAAAAAAAAAAGATTCTGAAGAAATTTTGAGATGGCGGTAATTTTCCTCAGGATCGTGTGCTGGCATATTAATAACTTAAGAATGCTCATGAATAAGATCTATACTATGAAGACTTTATTACATAAGCTGTATTATAGTACACTCCTTATTTTGTGTAAAATAAATGTCTACAAATTATTCTTTCTAATGACTGAGTTAAATAACACACAATTTAAGATTGAAGTGGTTGTTTACATCACCTAACAGTATACACAAAAAACATTCCTTAGTTTCAGTTATATTTAACTTACTCAATTCTCAACTTTTAGTTTAACTTGGTTTTATTCTACTGCTCTATTTTCACAGGACAACTAGCTATTCAATGCCAGAGAGAAGAAATCCCTCAGTACGCTGGGCTATGCTATTTAGCAGTTTCACATTGCGAGTCGCAACTAAATAATTCTAATGGTGAGGCATGGGCACAAGTTAATGCAGGAAGACAGTTCCTTAAGGCACACACTAAGGATGAAAGTATCGGATTATTGTCTCCCGGAGGTGATGAGCAACTAAAGGTACTTATTACATATGTGATCTTGTTCAATATAACGCCTAAACTACCTAAAAAATGGAGTGTCCACAGATTTGTCTTAAAAGTAAAGTGATTTAGCACTAGCAAATAGTTTTTAATTCAATATCTTGTCCATAGTTATTTAATTCTTATCCTTGAATTACGTGTTTGGTGTCAAGTTATTCCAATAGTTATGGTGCTGCCAATTCCCACATTTTCTAGAAGCTTTATTTATATCAATGGTAAAAAAGAGTAAGTCAGTGGAAGGAAGTATTTTTTGTTTACAATTTTTGTTCAGACAAAAAAGAGTTATAGTTGAGTGTTTGACCTTGAAGGCAAATATATCTTTAGCTCTTTATATCTCAGTAGAGCGCTGAGTTGCATGCTGTAACTGATTTCAGAATTATTTTTTGTCTGATCCTCCAATACTTTAGCGTACAAGATATAGGCATCAGTATGGATGCTGCCATTTTTTACTATTCAACAAGTGTTGTGGAGGTAGATCAGGCTCAGTTTTGCTGTAACATTAACTCGTTTATTTCTATTTATTGTCGTATACAGTGTTGGAATAAAAACACTACATGAACACTACTACCTTTATTTAAATATACATAGGCCTACATATGTTTTTATTATTCTTTGTTATTGCTTGGCTTGCAGCACAATTCAATTCTTGTATGTGTTACTAAATGTACTTTTTTTTTCATTTGTTGTATTTCTTTAAATAAAATATCTACTAAACTTAATAAGCGGGTTGATAGTTTATTTGTCAATATAAAAATCTATTAGGTTATGGGCCCAGTCCACGCAGAGTTGAATTTTCTCACGCAATATTGACAAAGACTTACAAAATATTAAATAAAGTTATTGAATGTACTTTTAGGTTAGACAAGAAAAAGTAGTAGATAAAATGTTGAACAATGAGTTAAAAATACAAGTCGATAAGTTAGAAGGTCCTGAAGACTGGGCAAAATGGAAATGGTACATGAACCACATGAAGGTTATTTCGTGCGTATAACCTTGAAAGTATTGTTAATGGCGAATCGAAATGTCCTGTACTTTCAGTAACAAATGAAACTTCTGAAAAAAAAAAAAAGAATTACAAATATGGATGCAGAATGATGCAAAAGCAGCAAGTATCATTGCAAGTGCACTGAACAAAATGATAGCAGAATTTGTGTGCTCATGCAGCAGATATATGGGATAAGCTATGTGCTCGTTTTGAACGTAGTAGTACTCAACGTTTGAATATGTTAATTGAATCATTTTTTCAAGCTAAACGGGATGACAAAGAAGATATTACTGTTCATGTAGCTAAACTGCAGAAGTTATTCGTCGATTTAAATACTGAATTAGAAAATCATAATGAAAACAAGTTATCTGAAAGGATATTGAACGGAAGAATATTGTCAACCTTAGGAAGAGAGTACAATAATTTTAAAGACTTGTGGGATACAATCCCTACGGATCAACAGAAATTAAATCTACTTATTGAAAAACTTTGTTCTATCGAAGCACGTGAATTATCAAATAATACTGAAGTAAATGAAGTGGCTTTTATGACAAAAGACACTAAATTCAAGAATAAATCAGGTTTTAAAAAGAATGTGAGTTCCGAAAAACTTGCTAGTGCAAAACAAAAATTTCCCTGCAACAAATGTGGAAAAACTGGTCACTGGGCAGCAGAATGTCGCTCAAAAACTTTCAAAATGAGTCAAAATTGTAATGAAAAGCCTAAAACTGAATTCAATGGTAAAACTACTGCTTTTATAGCCTATAGTTTGAAGGCTAATTGTGAAAATTTCATTGCAGCTGATTACTGGTGCTGTGATAGTGATGCTTCAAAGCACATTTCTCCTAATAAACATCATTTCGTATCATTTACCAAGTTTTGTACTCCTAAGAAAATATGTCTTGGTAAAAAAGATGCTGTAATGTTAGCATATGGTCATGGTACTGTAAATGTTAAAGTATATATCAACAATGATTGGGAAAATGCAAGGTTAGAAAATGTTTGGTATGTACCTGATGCGAGTATTAATCTATTCTCAGTGAAAGCAGCGGCAAATAAGGGTTTCAAAACAATATTAGATGAAGAAACAGTTAAAATAGTTAGAAAAGAAAACGAAAAACTAGTTGCAACAGGGTATTTAAGCAATGAATTGTATATCTTGAACATGCATACGGCAAACTTAACATCTGTTGCACAAGTGAATCTTTCGAAAGAAAATGATACTCTACAGCTGTATCATGAACGTTTTGCTCATCAGAATAAAAATTACGTTAAGCAAAAACTACGACGTATGAACATAGATATTACTGATGAAAAAGAAGATCTTTGTGATGGATGCGCTTTGGGAAAAATGCACCGCCTACCTTTCAAAAAGAGACTTAGTCAATCTGTAGAAACGGCAGAATTAATTCATGCTGATGTTAATGGACCGATGAAAACAACATCTTTAGGTGGATCGCGATATTATGTATGCTTTAAAGATGACTACAGTAAATATAGAAGAATATTTTTTCTGAAAAATAAGAATGAAGTAAGTAAAGCTCTTGAATAATTTATAAATGAAGCTGCAACAAATGGACATACAGTCAGAAAATTGCGATGCGATGGTGGAGGTGAATTTATAAATAAAGAAGTTGTTAATCTGTTAAGTCTAAGAGGGATTGATCATACCATCTCACAACCTTACACTCCTCAGCAAAATGGCACAGCGGAACGAGAAAATAGGACTATAGTAGAAGCTGCTCGATCTATGCTTAGTGCAAGCAAGCTGCCACAATTCTTATGGGCAGAAGCGTGTAATACTGCAGTATATATTTTAAATCGCACAGGAAAAACTAAAGTCGCAAATAAGTTTCCACATGAACTCTGGTATAAAAGAGAGGTTGAAAAACTAAATCATCTAAAAGTATTTGGTACTGGTTGTTATGTACATATTCCAAAGCAATTTAGATCAAAGTTTGATGATAAATCAGTTTTTGGACATATGGTTGGATATGTTAATGACAAAGATGGGTATAGAGTATGGATTCCATTGAAAAGAAAGATAATTTGTAATCATGATGTATTGTTTAAGACTGAAAATGTGTGCAATATACAACAAAATGCAGAAGTTAATCATATAGACGAAAAAGACAAAGAAAATGTAATTGAAAATCAATTCAATATACTGTACAAAGATAATAATTATCTGGATAAAAGTGTCAATGAAGAGATTGATATAAATGATAACAATGAAGTCAACAATTTTTCAGAAGAAACAGCCAATGAAATACGACAAAATTCTCGTGATAGAAAACAACCAGATTGGATGAACACAGGTGATTTCGTGATGTTATCAGAATTACCAGAAGAAAATGATGATGACAATCCAAAGTCGTACAACGAAGCCATGAAAACTCGTCAAAAGGAAAAATGGAAAAAGGCAATGAATGATGAAATAGAGTCTCTACAGGAAAATGAAACCTGGGACCTTGTACAGTGACCTGATAATGTAAATGTAATTAAAAATCGTTGGGTTTTTAGAGTAAAGCCTCCAATCAATGGAGAAAGTCGATACAAAGCACGATTAGTAGCGAAAGGCTATGTACAAAAATACATTGACTATGATGAAACTTTTAGTCCAGTCACTCGCTATGACTCCATAAGAACACTTTTGGCTATTGCTGCAATAAAAGGAATGAAAATGAAGCAGTTTGACGTTAAAACAGCCTTTTTGTATGGTATGCTGCAGGAGGAAGTCTATGCCTGAAGGATTTGAAGATGGGACCGACCGAGTATACCTATTGAAAAAGAGTCTCTATAGTCTAAAGCAAGCTCCACGTTGTTGGAATAAGCGCTTTATGGAATTCATGAAAAAAAAAAAACAGGTTTTAAAACTAGTACAGCTGATCCTTGTGTTTTTTATCAAATTAATCAAGAAAAAACTCTATATGCTGCTATTTACGTTGATGATGGTATACTAGTTGGAACTGATGAACAAGAAATCAAAAGTTTTTTGAAACTTTTACAGACTGAATTTAAAATTACCGCTGGCTCTTTGGAAAACTTTCTAGGTATGCAGATTAAATATGATGGTGATGGATTAATCAGTATTAATCAAGAAGAATATACAAATAAAATATTGAGACTTTTGGGATGTATGAGGCCAACGCAGTATCAACTCCCATCGGTAAAGAAGAAGTGGAAGATAGTCCAAATGTAAAAGGAAAGTTCCTTATCGTGAAGCAGTTGGAAGCCTTATGTATCTTACTGCTGCAACTCGTCCAGACATTGCTTTCAGTGTCAACAAAGCGGCACGTGCAATGGAAAATCCTACTGAAAAAGATTGGAGTAATGTGAAACGTATTTTTAAATATTTGAAAGGAACTAGTGGGTATTGCATAAGGTACAAACATGATGGAAAATCCCTAAGAATTTACAGTGATGCTGATTTTGGTGGTGATACCTCATCACGTAGATCAACAACTGGAGTTGTTGTAGTATTAGCTGGAGGAGCAATTTCCTGGACTAGTCAACTTCAAAGAAACAGTTTCTCTCTCAACTACTGAAGCTGAATTAATAGCTGCAATTGAAGGAGCAAAAGAATTAATATGGATATAACGATTATTACAGAACTATTGTGTTTTAATCAACTTCCAACACTTTATGTGGATAATGCAAGTACGATAAAATTAGCAAAGAACCCTGAATATCATAAAAGATCAAAACATATTGACATCAGATACTTCTATATACGAGAAAAATATCTAAATGGAGAGCTGAAGTTGGAACATATTGATGGACGAAAGCAGTTTGCAGACTTATTTACCAAGCCATTAGATAAAAATAGATTCATCTATCTTCGTTCCAGTATTGGAGTTCTGAAATTATCAGCTAAAGTCTAGCATGTAGTGTTTTGGAGGAAGTGTTGGAATAAAAACACAACATGAACGCTGCTACCTTTATTTAAATATACATAGGCCTACATATGTTTTCATTATTCTTTGTTATTGCTTGGCTTGCAGCACAATTCAATTCTTGTATGTGTTACTAAATGTACTGTTTTTTCATTTGTTGTATTTCTTTAAATAAAATATTTACTAAACTTAATAAGCGGGTTAATAGTTTATTTGTCAATATAAAAATCTATTATACAGTAGGTATTTTAATATAGGGTGCAGCAGTATAACTTCTTTTTTTTAAATTCTCGCTATTCAGTCGGTTGATGTCATAGAGGAGCGCTAGTGGTCTTGTTCGAGAGGCGGGACTATAAAGTTTTGTTCCTACAAAGGCCAGTTGCCATCATGCGTTGGAACAGTTAGGAGCATGCGTTTGGCGTTGAAACCTACTTTTCGAGCGGATATTTTGAGATCGCAACCCACAGAACTTATCATTGGCGCTTGTCCTGGACCGGAATGCAATTGTGACGTGGTCACTACGTTTAGACAAACTGCAAGTGTGACGAAACGAAGAACTGGAGTCCCTCGGCCCATTAGATCATTTTTTTTTTATAATTAGGGATAGAGAAGTACTAGGTCTCCTCACCACAGCAACCCACATGGATCTATTATGGTATACTCCATTATATCACCTGAGAACATTGAGGTAGTGAGAGCTTCAATGTTGCGATCACCAAGGCGTTCTGCGCGCAAACATGCGTCTGCCCTTGGACTTTCCGACCGTTCCGTGAGGAGAATTCTCCATGATAATCTTCATTGTCATTCTTTTAAGATGGCGATTGTGCCAACATAACCCATAATATACTGACGAGGGTCATGGCAAATGCCAGAAATCGGTTTCATCAGTGTATAGAGAATGGAGGACGTCACCTACCTGATATGATCTTCAAAATTGTGTAAAACTAAACTTCAGGTATGTGCCTACATTATATAAAAAAAATTTCTGATTCATACAATGGGTTTTATTAAGTTTAAAAAAAGGAATTTATGCTGCCACACCCTGTATTAGAGTGTAATTGTAACTATAAAACAAATGTGTTTTCAGGCGATGATAACCGCTAAGGTTTTTCGCCTTTAAAAATAAAAAATGGTCAGTTAATTATGTACTCAAAAATGAGTGAATGGAAAAACTCTAAATTTTTAATAATAAATCAGAAAAATATGAGTTAAGTTTCACAAAACAAAGTTTGGGTCAACTTTCAGCCCTTGAGAAATTTCACCAAAATGATATTACTAGCACAATGCAAAATACACTTAATATAATAAACTAACCTAATAACCATGCCGCATGAATTAAACATTAGTAGCGAAAAGCAATGAAAGTAGGTGACGACTCCCAAACCAAGTATTTGTTATCTTACACCTCCTGAATGGAAAACATTATTTTCATTACTTTTTGATAAAATTCTGGACTCACTATAGTTTCTGTGTAAAGTATATAAGTAAGCTCTCTAATACCCACTTTTCTTCTTAAAATGTTTGCAGCAATACTTTTAGAAATAGAGCCTATGGGATCTTCAGTAACATTTTTGGAAATATATTAAAAATTTTAAATCACATATATCTAGAAAAAAATAATTTGATATTCTTTAAACCCTCCCCGTGCCAGACTGCCCAAAGTAACGTTCTCTCAGGTGCAAGATGCAGCCATTTCGAACATATGCGAGAATTTGCATATTTCGTTATTTAATACACTTAAAATCATCCAATCGTAATAAAACCGGCACCGTTGGAAAGGAAATCAATTAAACTTTAATTTTTGTATTTAAACTTTTTCGTAAAACGTATATTTACATACGTAATCATCGTTTTAAAATATGCAGATCGGGCTACAGCTGTTTCCGCGCGCGAATTTGCATACAATTGTACTGTTATTTCCCACTTCTTACACGTCCAAGACTATCTACAAAAGTATTTCTATCGAGATTATATATATATCATTGGATTCATCAAGATTTTATCGTTCTAATAGTGCCTTCCAATCAGATGTCACTATTTTATACGATTTCGATTTATTACACGATTACACGATGACGAAGATTTCTGCAAACCTTTGCGATTGGACAGTTTTCAACCAATGAAACAGCAAATTTGTTAACCGAGATAATGCCTACAATATCGTATATGTTTTGACAGATTTCTTTTCACCTTTTTGTAGAGAATAGTTTGATCTTTCTAACGGTGGGAAGTAAACTAGAAATAACCAGTTTTTTGTTTGTGTTAGACAGCAGTGAAAAGTACATAATTAGGATAATCTGGTGAGACCGTCCAGCCTGTGGGATCCCACGATATTTATATGACGCTTCCTGCGACCGGGGAAGTTTCATAATCATTGATGTCATTTTGTTATTCAAATAAAGATAACTCAAACACTTTTATGAACTAAGGAAAGACAAGTATACAATTCTTTTCTTTTATTTATCCTCTACACTTTGTTATAATATTTCATTTCTGGGCAAAGCATATATTAGTAAATTACGTTTCAAACTAGGCCTAGTTTTGTTAGCAGTCATGTATTTGGAACATAAAAACTGGTTTTATCAAAATAAGAAATTGGAAATTGATAAATGTTTTATACAGTTCTATTTAGAACTAAATTACAAAACTTTTTACGCTTACAAAAAAATTACAAAAAATATTTACTACTTGTTATGTAGGCCTAAAGTTGAACTTTTTCCTTTTGTTATTGAACATTTTTTGTTTCTTGAGCTAATAACTTTTACAATTTTACATCAATAAATTTTTTAATTGCATATATGAATTCTTTGAACCTTTCTCTATAAAAAAGGTATAGAACACTTTTAGATTGGGATAGAATTACTATTATTGGCGAATTTTTTTAAATATGCTTGCAAAACACTAAAAACAGACTCAGATAGCCAGTTTGAGCAATAACCAGGGCAGGTCTAGGGTCATTCAAATGATGCCCCACATGCCAGTATTTATTTTTTGAAGGCTCAATTTTTAGCTTAAAAAAACTCAATAAAATATTGTTTGTGTTCTGATTGGTTATTGGAATATGTGAGCGTTAACATGCTTTATAACTGTGCCAAATTTGATCAGTTCCTTAAACAATCAACTCTTTCATTTTAGATATACAGTAGAGTCCCGATATTTCGAGTTGAATGGGACCGAGAGTACCTCGGATTGTGAAAAACTCGAATTACACGGAATATGTAGAGTTTAAGATAAAACTACTATTTATAGTCTTCGTATCTCCGAAAAAATTTAAGTTTTATTACATATATACTATTTTGTATTGAACACTGAGGTAAAAAATGTAAAGATACCAAAAGTTCATTGTTTTATTCATGAGCAGTTGGTACATCATATCAGGAATCATCTCATTAGTCATCAGTCCCTGATACTCAAAGCATAGTTTTAGTAGAGAGGAAGAAGAAGGTAGTTAATTTTAAAGTTTGTTACTAGCTTTGTTTGAGAACAGTTCATTATTTATTTTATGGCAGACAAGTTAAAATATACCAAATAAATCTGCTAGATTATGCAGCAAGAAGAAATAATGTGTTACACCAATAAAGTTAATGAAATAATATCAAGTACAGTATTACAAAAATAAAAATATCAAATTATAATATCCACCTTAAGCCATTTGGGTGAGTCAACTATAGTTATTCATTACAACACATCAGATCTGCATCCCCCCTATTATAAACTTTATACCTCTTTAAAATTACCCACCAAATAACATCATTAGCTTCCTCAATCTCCAAAATTGATCAAAGGACTATCTTATTTTAAGTAGAACATTTTAGTGTAAGTTAAAAATTGCAATCATTCCATACGAATCAATCACCATTCATTAGGCCGAAGTAAAGAAATAATTATTGTTTTAGTAATTAAGAATTTTGTTAGTTTGTTAGGTATTGACTTTACAAAGAATTGTGTTACAAATATAACCGTTAGCAAGCCGGCAAAATTTATAAACATTGAACCCCGAGATAATTAAATACTCATATGTACTCAATTTGTATTATAAAGTGATTAAACCATTTCATTGTACCTCTGTTTATTTTTAAATCGAAGTTACAAACAGGGAAATTCGTATAATATACAACATTGAAAGAATAATATTATAAAAAGTAATAGAAACTTACTTATTAAAGAAATCATAAATAGTTTTTTGTTTAACTACACTGCAACGTTTACGAGCTGCCATGTCATTTCAACGACAGAGTAATACTGTATCGACTGCAGTAGGTTTCACGCTTGTGAAATGATTCACAATAAACTACAGTCTGGGAAAACAAATGTAAACACATTCTAACACACAATACAGTAGGGAGGGAGACTGGGTTATTTTTAGGCACGCCCGGTTTAGTGTCGAGCGCCCCTTGTAAGAGAGGGGTGGGGAATACGGCAGTGCCGGGAAAAGTTTGTTTCGATGTTATTTTTGTATAGCATGAAAGAAATACACTGTAGACAACCACTAAGGTAATTTTTATAGAATAAAAAACATATTTGTTCAATTTCGTTTACAATACAATTATTAAATAGTCCCTAAAAATGTCTTGATTAGTTTTAAAGTTTTGTAAAGAAGAGTTATAAATTGAAGGCGCTATTTGTGGCTCGAATTACGTGGAAACTTGGATTATCGAGACTCTACTGTACTACTTCTCGATTGGCAAATTTCTGAATTACAGACGCACATTGTTCTAGTAGAGCAAGTTTTGATAGGAGTTTTTTAAACTTAGAACTGCAATAAATTCATTTCAAAACTCCTTTATTTTACAAATTAAGGATTCATGTTTGCAGTATTTATTAGTATTAGTGAGTTAATAATACTTGTTTTGTTCCTAGGCTGCCTTAAATTGTTTCCAGTCTGCGGAAGATATTTGGAAGAAGAATAAATATGATGCACCTCTTGCTGCAAGTCTTAATCTGCAAACAGCTGATGCTCTAATGCAGCTGTCTGACAAAGAAGAATTAACTGCTGAGTATTTTGACAGAGCAGCTAAACAGCTGAGTGAAAGCCCACATTTGCAACTACACGCTTTGTCTCAACTGTCTTCATCAAAACTAAAACTTGGTAAGATAACCGTAGGAAAATGTTTGACAATATAGTTTGTTTAAAAAACTTAGTTGATTAATAGTTTATTTTTTTCTAATATTTCATTCAATTGTCCAAAATATTTTACCAGACGTCTCCTTGCCCTGTTTTGTTTATCAAAATTTAAAATTGCTTTTAAATTTAAAATTGGGTCCAATGCTTAATATCAGCCCAGCCGATACTCTCTCATCAATACTTAAAAATATTTTTAAATTTGGCGAATGGCATTCATGTGAGAGATAGTTTCAACGTAAGTGATTCCGTGAATTATGTAATGTTGCTGAAACTATTTATATTCACCTTTAAAATGTACCTAATCAAGGTTTCCATTGTGAAATAATATGAATATTAGGCTTAGAATATGTTTTCCACTCAAGGGGTATTGATGATTTGTTTGTTGCAACTTTTTGTTCAGACTACTGACTTTTATAACTCAATAATGGGTATAGGCGGCTAGTTGATTATATCTTCTGGGGCGGGGGGGCTAATCAATATTAGTGGGATATTATTCTACGCGTACCACGTATCCCTCCTTAGTTGTTTCAGAACGTAATGAATAAACAACATTATTAGCTAATTTCCCTAGGAAAAATGAGCTATTGCAGTGACCCTTATGGTGAGACCTAAGGTTGGCAGTAGTAAATGAGCACCAATTTGTATACATATAAGTGTTTGCACTCTAACGGCCGCATTTTAATCCGATTTGGTACACACTTGGTTGTCTAAGTAGCTTGGACGAGTTCATCAATCTACAACCGAAAGCATGTTTTTTGACCGGAAGTAACTGCTTTTTAAGATTTGTTGTACAGAAAGTACATTTTTTTAGGATTCTATCTAAAAACATAATGTATGATATTCTGCACTTTTTGTTGACCTTATAACTCTCTTGGTTCTCTCAAAATCGATCAAAACGTAAAATACCATAAAAGTACCCGGTTTAAATTCATGTGGGGGCATCTTCTGATCTGAGGCCGACGGCCGAGTTTGTACGCCGTGAGCAGAACGAAAAGCCTGAGCCTAAGCTGGAGGCTGAGATGCAAACAATTCTAGTAATATATCTCGTACACACAGCTCCTCATCGCCTTCGTGAGTAGACCAATTTCGTAAATAGTTGGTTGAAACCTTAAAACATATAAACTTAATTTTGGAAATTCGCTTAACTCATGTCAGCAGTTCAGCCCCGTGGTCGAATTATTACATTTACATTTTTTTTTTTTTACAAACATGTGCCAAAAATGGAAGGGGAAAAATTACACACTTAAATGCAATATTACAAACTAAAAAATTACAAAAAAGCAGTAAAATTAGAATAAAATTGTAAGTCCTTCCTAAAACTGAAAGGTAGGCAAAAGTATATTTTAAGTTGTCGTAGCGCAGCTACTTGTATTTTTAATAAATAATCTTCGTGAGATTCCTTGGCATCGTATATACAATCCAGCGAAAAGAAAACCAAGTTCACCGATAATCTTCTTGGCCCTCAAAAGGACCAACTTTCAAGCGAAAACAAACCACAAAATTCTTTTTCAATATTCTTGGCCTCAAAAGAGCCAAATTCAATCAGCATCATGCGATTTACCCGTAAATGCCTTTTAAGGGAAAACTCGCCTAAACTTCCCCGGAGCTTCACTCCACATAACATCTGTCTGGCGAACGTAGGCATGTTTGACCGCCAAGGACACATCGTATATCGAACGGCAAACTTTAATAATCTACGTTTACTTTACTCGGGAGTTGAGACCTCATCTTCCGAGAAAGTCACTAGTTTATTCCCCACACATAAGGACCGTTCCGACAACGCACTGCAGCTGTCTGGGAAACGTAGACATGTTCTCCCGCCAAGGACACTGCGAACGGATCCTTCACTTTTCCCCGTATAACTTTTCTACCGTATAACTTTTCCCTGCAGATGAGACCTCGTCTTACGGGAAAGTTATTCGGCTTTCTCCCGCGTAAAACATCTGTTGAATTATTCTCAAAGTCCCCAGTAAATTCAGCTCCCCGGTCATGTTATATATTTAGTAGCAACCGTAGAAACGTTTGCCGCACTAAATATATCACTGCACAAATGACCAGAACTTCCCCTTCAAACATTCTCGGCGTTCATCACACTTGGTCCGAGAGAGTTACAATCTCCCGCATTACTTCTTCGAAATTTTTCTAAGTTCTGACGCGAAGTTAAAAGCAAAATATGCTAATTTAAGTTAGCGCCAACTCGACTCATCGCTCCAGTGGCTTCGGAACACCGTAACTTTGCTGCCCGGGCATTCGTCAACCAGCTCCGACAGGTGTTACTTTTCGCTGGAATACTGTATACATACGGTGGGAAATAGTCCAAAATGTATCAATCGAACATCCATCATCTTCGATCACAGCGAGACCATATCATCGGTCAACTAACGAATTACCTACAAGCAAACCACTGTCAAAGAAACAAGATTCACCAGTTTAAGCTAGAGGAGACAGTGCCTAGCTGGAAAGTGCTACCGAGAATTTCCCGGACTAGTGCCAGGCTTTACAGAAGAGTTGGCCGGATTAGTGCCACTGATAGAGGAGAGAGAAGCGGCAGGAGAATTGCGGCCAAAGTTGGTGAGGGACTGTTGCCGAACGCCAGGTTGTAAAGAGCAAGTAAATTCTATAATTCAATTTCAACATAAAAAAGGAGTCTCATCATTTCATCTACCTTCAACTTCACATCACCTGCATCAACACAGCGTACACGAAATTCGTTCGTGGAAAAGAGGCTAGGCTCAGCTAGAACCTCCACCGTAGTCTCTCCAACCAAAGTCCCATTGGGAAGACATCTGTGCTTGCACACACAGCTACGAGACACTCGAAACAATTACAGGCCCTTCAGGCAACACTTACGGATATTTTTAAGGGCTGACCTACACAACAAAGCAGTGTTCGGTCTAGGATCCCTTACTCCATTGCACATTGGGGTACGTAGAGCTGTGGCGTTACTCCGGGATCACAAACATCGGCGAAGAACGATCTACGCAACATCAAGCGCAGGGCTACGAAATCATCACAGGCTTCACCTGCAATCAAACATATCAGGCTCACGCTTTCCAACATATTCGGCCCTTTTCAGGACCGAATCAGCGAGGCTTCACCTCACGCCCTTCAGGCCACGTTTCGACAAATTAGAAACTTTTGCCGCCAAGCTGAGCTAGGCCATAATTTTTTTTTTATTAAATTCATTATTCCGGAGCGGCAACAAGTTGTAATCTCTTCGTTTAGGAGCAAATCTTACGACAACACCCTAACTACATATGTTTTCTCTCAACAGTCCTTTTTCTATGAAATAGAAGTGCAAGGTTTGAAAACCTATCCTGGGTCATTGATGTTTTGTATTCTCCTCATTGCTGAGAAACTCTTCTCGCATGACGCAGAGCTAATGGGAATGGTTGCAGATTTTTATTGTTCAAAATCTAAATTAAACAAACCATCAACAGCATTAGATTGTTCTAGTGATTGTTTATTAAACCGATCAATTAGCCTTTCAGTGACAACATCTAGTACTTAGACGTAAACGTTGGATTCAAATAGTTTGTTTCTAATCTGTGAGAATTTCCAATTGTACGTTGCCAAGAAAATTTAGGGGGCTTAGCCCCCCAAGCCCTCCCCTTTAGCCGCCTATGTATATAGTCTTGTGGAACTTGAATAGATATTAAAAACCGCCAAAAACAAAATGATAGTGATGTTGATATGTCTTCGCACAAAATTGGCACTGACACTGTATCTTTGTATTCATAATCTATTAGTCCCAAACGATGTGCTTAAATGAGTTCTGTTCTATTATACATTCATAATACATTTTAGAAACATAACCTAAAATTAAAAAAAAATTTCCTATAAGAGTTATAACTTTGATTATGGTTTCAACTCAATAAGTTCTGTATGAACATTTAAAAAACAAACCATCATTAGAGTATTTTATTTATTTCATTATATTTTTACTTCTTCTACTTATCTGATTCGCACAACCAAATGATATATATTTAAAAAATTACATGATCTTGAAATGTAATTGTCTTGTTTTTAGATCAGCACAGTTTTAAGTTGAGTATTGGATCAGCCTTATAACGATTTTTGTTCATACTTAACATCTTAGTCTTCTTGGTTATAACTTTATAATTTGGTTTGCTACAGGACACCATGATGGAGCACTTAACGTGTTTAACCAAATAGTTGCAGTGGTGGAGCTCATATGTGATGAACCTTATGGGATTTATTCTGAAATCGTTCTCAGGTTAGATTATTTGTTTACTTTACTACTTGTAAATTTTGATTTAGATCTTTTCATTGTCAACATTTTTGTTACATTTTTACTTTCTCCACCCTATACGTAGTATATGGAGAAAATATTATTTTCGTCCAAATTTTCGCATTTGAATTTTTAGTGAAATTATCTGTTTTGGTGCTCCCTGAACCCTAAAAAATTGTTTAGTGGAATTATCTGTGTTGGTGCTCCCTGAACTCAAAAATATTTTTAGTGAAATATTTTGTTTTGGTGCTCCCTGGACCCAAAAAGGTGTTTTTTTGGTGATGTCTGTCCGTGTGTCTGTAAGGATGTGTACAGAGCTGGAGACCATACCATTGGTCCGATTTTGATGAAATTTGGTATGTGGGAGTAGTTTTCGCATATCTCCAGGCTTTTTTTTCATTTTTTCAAATTTTTGATTTTTAAGGGGTTTTACCCCCCAAAAATTGCCAAAAAACGATAAAAATCTAAATTTCTCAAAAACGGCTCTAACGATTTTGATAAAATTTGGCTTATTTGTAGCCCTTAATACCATATGCAAAAAACCGCATTTTTCTAAAAATTCTCGTTTAGGTAATAATAATAATAACTGATTTTTGGGGTTTTTGGACAAAAAGGGGGTTGTTTTGCAAAATTCTCAAAAACTACTGAATGGATCGGAACGAAATTTGGTATGTAGCTTCCTCTAGTGCACACTAAGAACGGGTTTAAAAAAATTCGAAATTTTAGGGGGGTTTGGGGGGGTTCAAAGTTACTAAATCACGATTTCTCTAACACTACTGAATGGATTAGAATAAAATTTGGTATGTAGCTTCCTCTAGGGCCATAATGGCTTACTTAGAAAGGTTTTCAAACAATTCTAAATTTTAGGGGGGTTAAGGGGGGTTCAATGTTACTAAACCACGATTTCCCTAAAACTACTGAACGGATTGGAATGAAATTTGGTATGTAGCTTCCTCTAGGGCCATAGTGGCTCACTTAGAAAAGTTTTCAAAAAATTGGAAATTTTATTGGGGTTTAAGAGGGATCAATGTTACTAAATCACGATTTCTCTAACACTACTGAACGGATTGGAATGAAGTTTGGTATGTAGCTTCCTCTAGAGCCGTAGGTGCTGATAAGAAAGGGTTTCAAAATATTCGAAATTTTAAGGGGGGTTTGGGAGGGGGGTCAAAGTTACTAAATCACGATTTCTCCAAAACCACCGAACTGATCAAAATGAAATTTGGTACGTAGCTTCATCTAGGGCCCTAGGTGCTCGCTAAGATAGGGTTTAAAAAAATATAAATTTTAGGGGAGGTTTGGGGGGGAAGTAAGTTACTAAAACTCCCCATAAGAAATACATAGTGTAATTTATATTCATTGATATAATATATTTTTTTAAATACTATACATTTAACTTT
>JAGFPH010000180.1:419079-443351 GCA_018207615.1 Philaenus spumarius | reverse complement strand
GTGATTACCTGTATCTTCACGGAACCAAGTTTGAAATGCTGAATGTATAATTTTAGTTGTAAATATTAGCTGTTAAAGAATAATTTGTTCAAGGAGCTATTTTAGGTATTTTTATTTAATATTTCATTTAATCAATTTCTCTTTCCTTTTATCATCCTGTATTATTTGTAAAACTAAACTACCTCAAAATTTTATGAAAATTCCACAAAACAAACACTCAATATTTAAAAACACACAATTTAACATAACAATTACATCCCCAGAAGATGTGAAATTTATCAGGCCTTATGTACCATTTCCTGAGGGCCTAAAGAAGCCAAATTGGATTTCAAGCAATTTTCAGTGATTGTTGAGACTCCAAAGGAAGCAGATGTATTACTAGACCTCTTCGAAATACTGCAAGATTTAAGCCTACTGTAGAAGTGATAATTAATTGTTCCTCGTTAAATAAATAACTTTTTTTTTTTTCGTTATATAGTGAAGTGAAGTAACAAATAATAATTATTCCAAAGACTACGCTCAAGAAGAGAACTTTATAAACTGGGTGAGACTAATCCAATTCATTACATTAAATAATTGGTGATACACTTCTTAAAATCACCTATTGGTTTCATTTTACAAAATAAAAGAACTTATTTATTTAAACTTCTAAAGCCAATATAACCTGTATATAAACTGAACAAGAGATTTGGACTATAGATAATAATTTGCAATTTCCTCAATATTACACACATACACACCTACACGTTCACACCCTTTTACAAATTGTACTATTCATACTTTGCGATTTCTAATTAAAATCTTTTATATGTAAATAACTTTTAGTTGATAATTAATTTTGAGGCATTAATCAAAACCTAACAGTTTATTGTAGTAGGTTGGTAAAACTTATGTCAATGTCTTCCATTTCATTTAAATAAATACCGTCACTAAGTTAGAAATTTCACAATAATATAACATATAGGCCTATATCATAGTATTTAGTCTTTGTAGTGTATCATAATTTTTGTATCAGTTTCAAAATAATTTTTGTATGCCCGTAGTTTCTAGTCCATAAAATGTCTTCTGATATGGTAAATGTTACCTACTTATCTCATACTTGAATGCATTTCGATATAACGGACTCTCATTATAGCAGACATCATTGTCACCTACAAAATTAGTCTGTTATATCAAGGATCCACTGTACTTATAAAGTTTTTAAATTTTCTTTAACTTGCAGATGTGAAATTTTCCGTGTAATGTTGTTACTTCTGATAAGGCCTCCACCTCAGCGACTCACACAATCAATGACAGCCGTTTTGGAACGGTATAGTTGGCTTGAAGATAATAACAAATCTCCAGGTAATAGAGATGGCACTATCATGAAAGGTTAAGAAAATTTTATTGAGTATTTATAATAATCTTATGTACATATATGAATGTTTATATGGAACCTCGATCTAACATGGTACAAGAAACCTTTTTTGAAGTCCTAGAAAAATTCCCAGCATGCTAAATTTTGGGTACTCTATCGGGTTTTTTTTAGTAAACTTATTAACCCTTGGAGATATTAAACTAGGACTGTTTTTATTTGTTTCTTTGACCTTAAACACTAGAGATTTTCTGTGTGAAACAGTAAGTTCTTAACTTTGTAGCAGACATTTTGAAAAAACAAAATTTATATAGAATAAAGTATATCACCTTTATTTCGCTCATATGAGCTCTTTTTTTATAGTTATGATGCATTTCGAAACTTTTATTCTATCATCAGACATTGTGCTCCAGTAACCAGATGATGCACATCTACAAAATTACTCCTTATAAATATGTTGTGTAGTTTTTTAATGAAGTGATAACCTCAGTTGAGTGATTTTATAATATATCTAATGATGGGAGAAGTCCCAAAACTCAGTGTAATAAACAAAAATCCGGACACCTCACTGCCACACAGTGTGAACGATAAAATCCCGAGGTCTTGCATGTAGAATTCTAACATTAATAATCCATTCTAAATTAATATAAAAACTTGTGAATAATAGCTAGCACAAAAAATAGCAAAATAACATAAAAGTAGCGATATAGGACTTGAAGCCACATGAACTTTTTTGGATTATTTTTTATATTTTCTTAAAAATCTTTTGTTTGATACCCTATATGTGAAAATCGGAGAAAGTTTATACAAAAAGTTGTCTATTGGACGAAATTTCTAAAAAAATGCTCTTCTACAAGGACATGTGACAGAAATAAAGGAAAGATACTTTATTCTATTTAATTAGTGGCCTGGTTACTAAAAATAAATTCAATATTTACATAATGGCGCCCATTATTCTATGGTTTTCAGAAGGGAATTTTGTGTAAGGATGTCATACCTATTTTTTGTGTTATGTAGTTCCAAGATATTTAAAACATATTTTTAAAAAAGTCCCTGTCTCTATTTAAACTAATATAGCTAAGACTTGGAAAAAAATGGGTTTGAGGTAGTCATACCCTTTATATGAAACTACTTTGCAGATCCCTACTTTTATGAAAAATATTTTTGCCATCTATGTGGTGTATGGTAATAATTTGATTGGGAGCCATCACTTTCTTTTGTTGGTCTCAATTCATCAGCAATCTTATTTCTTTCCGCCATGGTTATTGTTTAAGTTAGTTTAGTATATTGATGAAATGGTATGTTGAAGCATGATTCTATTAATATAATTTTGGTATAAAGGATAGCCTTATGGAATCTTTGGTAGCAATTGCTCCTAATACTTCACAGTAGCTAAGGGATCATGAGGTCAAATTATATTACTTTCATATTAGCTATTATCATCTAATATGGGCACAATTTTAAGTTTACACATGGGCAATATGCCAGTTTATTCTGTTCTACAGTTTTGTAATTTAAATCTTTTTAAAGTCATGTAAAGTTCTTTCGTTTGTTCAAACACTTTAACATAACATTTGGTTTATAGTGGCTTGGATGAATGATGACTTATTCCTTCTGCTGCAGTCCTTAGTGATGGCATGTCAAGCCAAGGATGCAGACTCACTGAGGTTCTTGGAAGGAGATCTTTGGGAACATTTTGATAACGAACAGCGGGACTTGTTAAGATCTCTGGTTGAAGTTGTTGCTACTGATTGTGATAAATAGACCATTGAGTCAATACTTTATTTTATAATAATTGTGGAAACATGATTTTCCAGTCAATATTAATGTCAAGGAAGCTTTTTGTGGAAGCATTTTGTTTTAAAATTGGTAGTTTCACTGAATGTAAAAAAATATAAGATTATCATACAAAATAGAAAGGGTTTAGGATATTAAAATTTGCAATGAAGTAATACAGTATGTTGTATTAGTGGTATTATTACCACACTTTGTAAACACTTGAATTTCATCATAATATATTATGTAATCACAACTTCATATTCCTACAGGATGTTTAGCAGATTATGAAATTAGATTTCTTAGTTTATTGGAAAAATTCAACACACAAATTTGGGAACCTAATTTTCTACTAACAAATATTACACACTCCAAGATAAAAAGAAAAACAACCCTTAAAATATGAACTTATAGGATCTGGAAAAAAATGTTTAGTGTTTTTTAGTGACTGCCAGTGTACAACTGTTTTTGCTGTTAGCTGGAAACAACTAACAAATCACATACATAAATATGTACTTAATATTTTGTAATAAAACAATTTATGGCGTATTACTATAAAATACAGTACCCACCGTAGGCTATTTATTTATTACATTAAAACTATGTAATGTAAATAGTTCAGTCACCATCAGTAGTCCTAATTGGAGGATGCTGCGTCTTCTCAACATGTAATGCAGGATTCAACATGAATGCCAACAGTGGAATGAGCTGTATTCTGCTTTCATGTTTGATCAACCGGATCTTAAAATTGGATTGTCCAAGCATGCTTCAACCAAAATGCGTATTAACAGGTACTGCTGGTAACACATTTTGTTTGTGAACGAACTATTCATGAAAATGTTTCACTACTACTGCTACATGCTTGTTCAATTGAAGAAAACTACAATGAACTCATTGAGAAGTTAGTTTGTTCAAGAGACAACAGAGATGGCATGTTACGACACTGCTCAATCTGCCCTTCAAGTAAAAATCTTAAATCCTTCATTATGGAAAAATTCGAGGCATGAGATCCTAATGATGAAATGACTTATTCCGCTGGGATTTCTGCAGACGGAACTCAGTAGATGCAGTTCACCCGTTACATTAGAAAAATATTTGGGAATCTTATTTGAAGACCTAGAAAAACGCATACCTCACTCCTTCATAACAAAATCTCAAACTAGATATTTGATACAAATCAAAAGGAGTCTGTAACTGGATGAGGCCATTGTTCTTATAGATTTTAGTACATTTTTTTTCTATTAGAAGCCCAAGAGTACTATTTTACAAGTAATAGCTGTTCTCTCCATCCACCTGTAATACACACAGTAATGACAACAATGAAGATCTAATAGTTTCTAGTTTGTGCATAGTGCCTGAGATTTGGAACATGGTGTACCATTTGTGCACAAAACAAAAAGGTTGTTGTGGAATACTTCAAAAAAAATTTCCAGATGTGAAAAGTGACTTACTATAGCGATGGATATGCTGCACACAATATAAACACTGTAAAGCTTTCTCAATTTGTGTCTCCATGAAAGGGACTTCGGACTAAAAGTTACATGGTGTTTTTTGTCACCAGCCGTGGGAAGTTTCCTTGTGATTTTATTAGTGGCACTATCAAACGTATTGTAACGAAAGCTTTCTCAATTTGTGCCTCCATGAAAGGGACTTCGGGCTAAAATTTACATGGTGTTTTTTGTCACCAGCCATGGGAAGTTTTCTTGTGATTTTATTAATGGCACTATCAAACATATTGTAATGAAAGCAAGTCTCCAAATGACGCCCTTTTAATGCTATTGATAATGCTCAAAACTTCTTTGATTTTGTAACGTCCATCAACAACTTCTATCATTTAACCTTCACCCAGTCCCCAAATAGTTATCCTTTTCTCCGCCAGATGTCGACTCTGTACGGTATACCTCTTATCGTACACAACTTAACAGAGTTCGTTGTAACCGACAACCGATCAGCTGTGTCTTTATCTCGTTAGCTTTGTCATGAGTTTGTGTAAAGCGTCGGACATTAGACCGTTACAAACGAAAACTTTCAGACGCTGCCAAGTGGTCGTAATGTTGCCGAACTTTAAATAATTTGATCGGGGTAACGTGTGTCGCTGAAGAACATGAATTACTTCTAAGCCTTTTGTTTTCCGCATACCAGGTAGAATATTTTAGCTTTACCTTAATAATTATAAAATATTACTTGTAAAACTTAATTAGGTTATTTCCACTTTTGCTTCATGTACAACTTCCTAACTCATTTTGTTCAATTTATTAGAGAAACCTATATATTTCTTTTTTTACAACAGCCTAAACTTAAATGTAATTCTTACAGCCTAAATTTTAAATGTAAATCTTACAGCCTACAAAAAACTATAAAGCCGATATCATTTTTGTTATTGTTAAAGCCTAAAAATATTTCCACAAGCAAGCCTAAAGTGTTATGCATTAATTAACTATAACTGTGTAGTATGTCTACAGTGTAACAGATATTGAAAACTTTTAATAAGCTATAAGCAGAATATATGGCTGATATGTAACTAAACGTTAACATTTCTTTTATGTTACCATGTGGCTTACCTAACATGTACAGACAGTGTTATGCAACATTACACATGTTATATTAACAATCACAATCTATGTAGCAATTTGCTATTTGTGCTACAAAATTTCAATAAAACAGCCAACTCAAAGAACTATCATATTATGCTTATTTAAATAACTGCAAGTTTTCTAAAAAAGGAAATTGTTATCTGTGTTATACAGTTAAACTGGTCCAACTGCAGGGGATGTTTAATGCAATGAGATAACCTGCAACTACTACAATTAGAAAAGGCCTACCTTGCAACTGAAAATTCAATACATAATCAAAATATTTCTACTGAGTTTTAATTAGAGACAGAAGTTAATTTAAAAATGAGAACTATCTGCATTTGTTCTTTTCTTTATGTTAAGTGTTAAATAGGCTGTATTTTTGAAAATAATTTTTGCACATGTGTACTATTTAGGATATGTTAGTGTTAAATAAATTGGGAGGAGCAAGCTAGCACATTTCGGACCTTAGCCCTTAAGGGCTGCATATTAGAAATTTTACATCTTTTTTATATATATAGAGAGACGTCTCATAATAAATTTTGTCTATTTATTTAATTATATAATTACCTTTTAGAGTTGGCCAACGACAAATATATATTTTCTTAAAACAAATCCATGGTACTTCATGTAAACTTTTAACTTGTAAATCTTCTGTATAATTTCTGTAATTATTATTAAAAGGGAGGGTTTTTGAATTTTATTTTTTGGGGAGGGTTTTTAAATTCAATTTAATAAAATATATATGTTTTTCTTTTTTTAATCTCAATCTTTTTTGTATTAAGGGCATATTAATAACTTCTTTTATATTAAGGGCATGTAAACTTTTATTTTGGTTAATAAAACCAAAAAATTATAACTATCTCTATAGTTTATTGAGCTAACCTCTAGGTATCCCGTGCATTGTAAGAGATAAGCTGAAATATTCCTACTTTTGGTGATATTTAAATTCTAAGGTAAGTCTTGAACAGTACCAATCTATGTGGCCCAGTATTGCTTCCGTTCCCTCAATTGTTCTTTTGTAAGATTGGTACAATTTTTGCAAGACCAAAATTAAAAACATAAAATTCACAATTATTAAAAAAGAAACACTGACAGAAGCTCTTAAAAAACTTAGAGACTCGTTTCTCCAAAGACCAAAGCCATAGTTTTCACCACTTTGAGCCTAAATCTGAAGACTCAATTCCAATAAAATGTGCAAGTTTTGACAAAAACTTTTGCACTGACTTAAATTTTTCTGGAGAAAACCCGTTAGTGCAAATGTCTGATATTGGTGTACACAACTACATTGACTGTATGTATGATGACCAGTGGTTTTTTGGATTAGTTTGAACAAAATACGAAGATGAAGGTTTTGTTAAAGTTATATTTATGCATCCCCATGGCCCAGCTCCATCTTTTCACTGGCCCTCAAAAGAAGATATTTGCTGGATTCCTGTGAGCAACATAATTTCATGTGTCAACCTTCTAGTCATAAAAGCATCAGCGAGAATAATTATTTTTCTGAGAAAGAGATTAATTCAATCAACCTCCATTGCAATAACATTAAAACAAACTCAAGGACAATAAAAAAGTATTATTACACAAGGGCTTATTAAAAATAGTTCTAATTCTAAAAGAAAAGTCACTTCAGGGTTATTTGTTATTTCACAGGTATGAATAGCAAATGAGGCTAGGTTAAGGTTAAAAAACTTTGTAAAATCATGATTCCCACTCTGACTTTAAATTAAATATACTGGCAGTCAAAAAACTACCAATTTTATTCCAAATCCTATTATTCATACTTTAAGAATTATAAAAGAAAAACTCCTTTGGTTACAGCATTGCCTTTTATTTAAAATCTTATTTTATAAAACTTTTACGCATTTTCCACTATCCAATATCAAAAACAATCTGAGTCTGGTTGATATTAACCCCAATTACTATAAATATGGAACAAAAGAATGGATTTTTAAGTAAGAAGACCAATTGAATTAAACTTTGTATCAGTAGTAGGCTACAATGCCAAATGTTTTATAGGAGTGCTGCACAGATGTACAATCCTACTGATGTTAAGCACAGTTGAAGCTGTTCAGTGCATAAATTCTGATTTTGGCAACTACAAATAAATTAGTAATCTCAGATAATAAATCATTATTTTTGGAGACTTTTTCTTTTAGGTGTCCTTATCACACTTAACCCTCTAACTGTCAGACCACTCAAATTGAGTGGTCTCATCGCCCTGCCGTAGTGAATTGTGTAGTCAGTGACAACTCAAATTGTATGGAATATTTCACCCACTAAAAATCATTCAATCGGAATAAATCAGAAACCGTTGGAAAGGAAATGATCTAAGCTTTAACTTTTGCATTTACAAGTTTTTTCTAAAACGTATATTTACATACGTAATCATCGTTGCAGTTTTTGAGTTTTCTAAAAGCCAATGTCTCGCGAATTTTAATGTGCCGAAACTACCTTTAATTCCAGTTTCTATGTCTCTCAATACAGCCCGCCCGTTATTTTTCTGAGTTATATCTGTATACTGAAGGATTCATCACACTTTTACCTATCTGAAACTTCCACACAACCAAAAATCGGACAAATAGTTCAAAAGTTGTGGGGCGTTTTGTATACCCTTGCAATTGGTCAGATTTCAACCAATATAACAGCACATTTTGCGTTTGAGATATCTCTTATAATTTGAATTATTTCAATAGAATTTTTTATATCTATTTATAGACCAAAGTTCAATCTTTCGTTTGGTATAAAGCAAACTAAATTTGACTGGTTAGGTGTTATTCAAACAGCAGTTGAAATTTCATATTTGCACAGAATTCATACTACCGCTTGAGATTGCAAAATGAGGCTGTTTCCATTGTCTTCAACGGACATATTTTGAATTTCCTTTGTCCGCACGAGATTTCATTTGTTTCATCTCACTTTTGTAATTCAATTGATTTTAAGTAAAACACTTTTATGATATGGTAATATACAAGTATACAGTTCAATTCTCTGTTTTATTCTCTACACTTTGTTATAATAATATTTCATTTTTGGGCAAAGCATATATTAGTAAATTATGTTACAACTAGGCCTAGTTTTGTTAGCAATCGTGTATTTGGAACATAAAAACTGGTGTTTTCAAAATAAGAAATTTGAAATAGATAAATGTTTTTATACATTTCTATTTAGAACTAAATTACAAAACTTTTTTAAACTTATGAAAAAATTACAAAAAATGTTTACAACTTGTTATGTACGCATAAAGTTTAAACTTTTTCTTCCGTTACTGAACATTATTTGTTTCATGAGCTAATAACTTTTACAATTTTACATGAGTAAATTTTTTACTGGCATATATGAATTCTTTGAACGTTTTCCTACAAAAAAGCTATGGAACACTTTTGGATTGGGATAGAATTACTATTTTTGGCGAATTTTTGAAAAAATGCTTGTAAAACGCTAAAAACGGCTTTTCATAAAAAAAAATTAACATTGACAGTTGTAGGGTTAAAGGGTTTATAGTAAAACCAAAAGCAAATAACAATAATAATGGATGATGTTACTGTCCTAACAGTAACTACTGACATTAAATTGGACTTTACGATAGTATAACATAGTTTTTAAACATTTCTGTTTTGATTGGTATGTAGTTTAATTCTTCTTGGCTCTTATTATATTGATTAAACTAAACATAAGTCCAATCGCCCGATATGTTTGTTTGTTAAGGGATAACAGTAAAAATTTGATTTTTGAGAATGAAGTAGTGTTTAAGTAAGGAACATTCTTTCATTCAATATTTTAATAGTTATTTGTGTATCAAGGGTGCAAAGTTGAGTTTGTCATTGTAATTGTAGTTCCATAACAATCAAAATTTTCAAAACGTAGCCTATATCAGCTGATTTACTTTGCAACCTAGTCTAACGTGCTGCCACTATGCAAGCCGTTTACAAACAAATTTATTAATAGAAAATAAAAAAAATGAAAAATAAAAAATTAAATTTGACAAAATATTTCTAAGTTAGTTTTAATAAAAAAATAACCTTTGCTGCGTAACAATTATTTATTATATCCTACCTTCAATCCATTTACTCTATTTATTTAATTAAATCATCACTTCAAAATATTATAACACCTTATTCCCTTATTAAAAATAAAAACAATCAAACATAACCCCAAAATTGAAATTAGGTTATGTTATGATCAGATCTGTGTTTGCTACAGTTGATCACTAAATATCTGTTACGCATTAACTTATTGCATCTGTGGCTCCAGTTCTCTGGTTACAAATGGACTCGTCCGGAAATTCAGCATCCATGTTTGTGCACATGGAAACTTTGCCTCCAAATCGCATTGCGTTCACCAAAGACTGACGCCATTTTGAATTACATATAAAGAAAACTGAAATTAAGAAAGCATAATGGTTGGCAATAAAATTTTAATCTATCATTTTATCTTTAAAGAAACACACAAATTGGTTAAGTTAAATTGGCAAGTCATTATCCCAAATTATTGCAATCAGACACTCATTCATACACATAAATTGTTAATCATTTTAGCTTAAACCTATGACAACTTATATTAGTAAAATATTCGATTGCAGACTTATTTAAACTTAATTTATTACTTACGAAATTTCGCTTTATAGTGCACTTTTTAAGAAAATGAATTTATGAAAGAAATGAATTTACTTTAACACATGTTACAATTTGTAGAATTTTAATTTAAATGATTTTATATTCGATGAACTGTTTAGCCTCATAAATCGTTGAACCTATTCCATGATGTACGGATCTAACACACTCCGAAAAAACACTGTTCGTTCTTTATATAAGTCACTGAGTTAACCCGCCATTACTAGTCCTTTGTGAAGACCACGCTAGTTTTTAGAAATTTGTTTAAGTCTTTATCTTTACTTACGGACGTCCGAATTTCACCATTGTACGTTCAAACATGACTACATTGTCTCTATTTTACTTTAGAAATGTTTAGTATTCATTTCTAATAGAAATACCGCACTTCTCCATATTTCAGGAACGATATACTTAACACATAATAAACAGGTCTGCTCAGCAGAACGTCTCAGATGCTAGTGAGAGATGTACATGGCTTCTGCTTGCCAGCTCTTGCAATGATCATGTCATGTCACGTGGTCTCTCTCCACCAATCATGATTCTTATATTATGTTAGCTGCACACAATCTCTGAATGTTGCTTCCGTTTCTAGGCTGAAAACTTATTTCCTTCTAAATGTACATCCGTTGTAGAGGCTATGTTATGACAACGTCTTTGCTTTATTTCAACAAAACATATTTAAGTTCTGTGTAGCTTCTATTTATATCCTATTTTATTGCAAATTACTTTTTTACGATTAAAAAATATTGAAATTAAATTTGTCTGCAATCCCCCTTTGAATTTCTATGTTTATTATTTTTTATGAAATACTGTCTTCTTTTAAAATAGGCTAAATGTCCAAAATTTACCTTATGACCCCCTTTACTTTATACCCTTATTTAAGTGTTTAAAATCCCTGAAACTCACATATATTACACTAGATTGCCGTGCGAGAAAAGTAAAACAAAGAGGTATAATTACTTGACGCTGAACACATACAGTTTAGTTTGCAAACACTGAGTATGCAAAAACGCGCTTTGTTACGTAGCTGTAGGAAAAAGTTATTTTACCGGTTGTATTGAATTATAATTTTATGTAAATAAGATGGTTGAATATTTATTGTACTTTTTTATTAATAAATAAAAATTATAATTTCATACTGTTTCATTACTGGAATTCCTTTATTTAATTTTAAACAAAACTTGTGTAATGTGTAAAAGTTTAAAATGTATTACTTAACTTTTCATTGATATTTTAAATGTGTGATGAATTTAATATACAATCATATTATATATTATTTCTCTTGTGTAAAAGTTTCACAGCATCTTATTAGGTTGTGCGAATACAGATGATGCACTCCTGAAGTATAGTTTTGGTGTAAATAAATGTTAGGTTATTTACAGAGACCGTTCTCTGAATCATAGTGAGGGAATGTAAAACGGTATACGATAGTAGTTTTATTCCCAACTTATGATACAATATATTATGAAACATTAACTATCCAAATCATCTTTGATTTGTATAATATGGAGAAGTGAGGTGGTCAGAGGCTTTTGGCCCATAGGATCCAACCTAGTTACTGGCTATCAAATTTACCTATATTAATCACTGTGTATTAATTTACCTATATTAACAATTCAAAATATCCTTCCGTAATAATAATCAATCAAATGAATAAGAAATAAAGTCATTCTAAACTAAACACGCATGAGTGCGAGAGAGACAGAAAAACCTGCAACTGAAGTCCATTCATGTATAATCTGAATCAACGACATCTAGCGGCCAGGATCGTAAACAATAAATTATAACATTGAAATACCCGACTTTCGACCACATTTTGTATAATTAAAATTATTTCCCGACCTTGTATCTATCTCTTTCCTACATGAAAATATATCTAAATCAATCAACCCATCCATAAAAATTATAATATCAGTTCAATAACCAAGCAATCGACCGAAATTTACATTTTAAATCCAACCGAAACTAGGCCGATCTACAGAATCTAGGCCAAGTCAGAAATAAAAATGATCAATCCCAACGAAACCAAGTTTCAAATTAAAAAAGTAATACTACCGTCAGATAGAACGGAAAATTCTACATGTAAAATGTCTCAAAGGTAACCTGAATGTCAGATATCGCCTAAAACAGACGTAAGACTTGTTAGGCTCCGCCCACGATCATGTGATTACCTGTATCTTCACGGAACCAAGTTTGAAATGCTGAATGTATAATTTTAGTTGTAAATATTAGCTGTTAAAGAATAATTTGTACAAGGAGAGCTATTCCACAAAACAAACACTCAATATTTAAAAACACACAATTTAACATAACAATTAAATCCCCTGAAGATGTGAAATTTATCAGGCCTTATGTACCATTCCTCCTTGTTAAATAAATAACTTTTTTTTGTTCAATAGTGAAGTGAAGTAACAAATAATAACTATTCCAAATACTACGCTCAAGAAGAGAACTTTATAAACTGGGTGAGACCAATCCAATTCATTAAATTAAATAATTGGTGATACACTTCTTAAAACCACCTATTGGTTCCATTTTACAAAGTAAAAGAACTTATTTATTTAAACTTCTAAAACCAATATAACCTGTATATAAATTGAACAAGAGATTTGGATTATAGATAATAATTTGCAATTTCCTCAATATTACACACATACACGTTCACACCCTTTTACAAATTGTACTATTCATACTTTGCCATTTCTAATTAAAATCTATTATATGTAAATAACTTTTATTTGATAATTAATTTTGTTCATAAAACATTGGGAAGAGTCGGCACTGACCCCCCGAGATAAGAGTGCTATAAGAGACAATCAATTCTGGAAAACAATTGAGAGACATTTTAGTTTGAGTTAACTTGTTAAATATAAACTGTACATATATCATTTTGATCATTAATCATTAATTAACAATTGGTAACATTTGTAAACTTGTGTCCACAGTTTAGTCATTTATTAGATTGTTGAAATTAGAAGAAATTATCAATCATTAGCCTACATTATAATTTGGCTTTACTAAACAGCTTATATAGAGACAATTTTTGTAAATTGGACGCCCAACAAGTGGGGCAATTTTATTGAAAACTTGAATATTGCAACTGCTCTGCCGTTTTCATTAAAGACTTCAAATTGAGCAGTCTCAGCGCTCGGTGTAAGTAGCAGACTACTCAATAGTTCCAATCTCAATGAAACGAAAACTATTGGAAGTGATTTAAACTTTAATTTTTGTAATTACAAATTGGTTTTAAAATATATATTTACATATGTAATAGTTTTAAAATTGTAGTTTTCTAAACAGCTAATGGCCAGAAAGCAAACTTAATGATTCAAACTTGTCGCTTCTCTAAGGCTCAAAATCGTTCGACAGACTTGTTTTACAAAAAATTTAGGACACCATTGGATTCATCAAGATTTAAGCTTTATAAGACTGCCTTCCAATTACTTGTCACTCTTATTGGTTTTTAGATTTGAAGTTTTCTGTAAACTCTTGCAATTGGACAGATTTCAACGAATGAGAAAGCACATTTAGAACACGTTATCGCTGCAAGCAATTGCTATATTTTTATAATGATATTTATAGCGATTTGAAGAGTAAACTTCAAATTTTCGTTTGATGTACAGTAAACCTCATTATTTAGTGTTCGGATTTTATTCGGATATCTCCTTGAAATACAGACATTTGTTCAAATCGATAGGTGCTTTTCCTATCGAAACCGCTATACGATTTTCTCACAGTTCAGTCAGATAGGAAATGTATAGACTATACCGGTGAGGGTTACTTTGTTGATCTAATTTAGTGAAATAAGTTTTTTTTAAATAAGAATTTCAAGTATACAGTTCAATTCTATGATTTATTCTCTACAATTTGTTATAATATTTCATACATATACGATTTAAAGAGCACATTCCAACAGCGGCACAGCCGGCTAACCCAGAAAAAGTCAAATCGAAATTTACAGAACATTTAATTGAGGCCGATCACAAATATTCCGTCATTGGAAAATCATTAACAATATTGCATCATTGTAAAAAGGGAAAATTAATGAACGCACTAGAAGAGTTCGAAATATATAAACAGACTAAAAATGATAGTTCATTGTTGAACGAGAAACTAAAACTTGACTCTAATAATATAATCTATGACACAATAATATCTAGTTTAGATAAGAATCCCTCTCACCTACCTCCGATACAGGTTAGACAAAATATATACAGTACGCATCTTGACAGTAGGCCTACTACACGGGACAGAAAAAGATGCACAGTGAAAGTTATGTGTTAAGTGTTGTGTATATGTATATCTTTTTATGTATTTTAAATATTGACAACACTAGCCAGCAATCCTGATGATAGTTGAATAACTGAAACGGCCGTAGTAAAGAAAAAGGAAAATTAGACTATTGTGACGGTAAGTCGTAATATTATTGTGTATAATATTTCATTATTGGTTAAAACATTATTCCAAAATTACTATTCAAAAGAGGCCTGATTTGGTTGGCTCGTCTTGTAGTAGGAACATAAAAACTGGTGTTTTCAAAAAAAAGATATTTGAAATTGATATATATATTTACACACTTCTATTTGGAACTAAATTACAAAACTTTTGTATATTTTGAAAAAATTGTTTTCTCCTTTTTATGTAGGCCTAAAGTTGAACTTATTTCTTCTGTTATTGAACATTTGCATTTCTTGAGCTAATAACTTTGTAAATTTTACACCAATCAATTTTTTACTGGCATACTTAAACCTTTTCCAACAAAAAAAAAAGCTATGGAACACTTTTAGATTGGAGTATAATTACTATATTTGGCGAATTTTTTGAATACTGCTTGAAACACGCAACAAAATGGCTTGGTATTGCAAAAAAGTAGCATTGGACAGTTAATTCAGGGTTTTGTACCCAGAGTAAGTAGCATCTAGATTGTAACTTTTCTCTCAAATTGCTTTTAAAAATTTGTTTACAAAGTTAAGTTTTGTCAGTTCACTTATTTTTTTATTTAGAGCTGCAATGATATGGATATTGTCTTAACTATGGATTTATTTAAAAATAATTAAAGGGATGATATTTCTATTAAAAATGTACGTACCACCACAATTTTCGGCCTCTTCTTCCAATGAGACTTCTTAACGACTTTGATTTTATAGTCCTACTAACATGATATCCAACAAGCTTTGTTAGCCTTGTTTTAAGTTAGCAACAACTACCTGGCATATCTGACGTTAAATTAAGCATTTAACAGCTTTGAGCCTACTATTACTAAGACAGTTTTTTTTCCAGAAAAGGGATTCCATTTATTGTGTTAAGGAATACACTTTTATTTAAAAACAAGTGAGGAAACTCAAACCTATGAGCAGACTCTCTCCATCTTAAGTCGTGTTTGCATTTTGTTTAATAAAATCGTAGTAGACACAAAAATACAGTAGTACTTGGAAATTCGAAGCTGAAGGGACCATTGTAAAAACTATCAAAAAATTCCAATTATAAAAGTAAAATTGTTTTTCGATTTTTAGGTTCTCAAAATGATTGAAATAAAAACTATGTTGAATATGTTTTTATATAAGGTTTATTTTCACCAATCAAAAGTAGATGATGCTTTTTTATTATGTACAATATAATAAAAAATATATACCGTACTGTACTTTTAACAAAGTATTGTAAAATGCCCGATTGCCTTATTGTTGAAGTAATTATTTTTACGTATGCAAAATCCTCAAGTCCGTTAAGAGAATGAAAAGAGCTTCACTTACACGGGTTTGTCTTTCAATGGACAGCTGAAATTCACGCAATTGCTGAAGAGCCTCAGACGTTTTAGGGATGGGGTCATCTTCAATATCCGATAATTTGGCACATTTTTTGTTATTCACTTCTTCTAAAAAGTTCACTTTTTTGTCAGATTTCTTAAAGAATACAGCTTTTTTTAAACAATTTGCTATTGTTGTTTTAGTAACTTGTGACCATGCATTGTGACACATTCTTGCTGCTTGAAGGATATCGACCTTTAAATTTTTGTTTTCCAATGAATCTGTCAAGAGAATTTGTACAATAAATTGCCGGTAAAAATGCTTAACATTTTTTATAATGCCCTGATCCATTGGCTGTACAACTGAAGTCATGTTCGGAGGGGAATAACTGCAACGTTGTTCATAAGTGGGATAGACTTACGCGCAGTACAAGTGTTAATAAACAAAATCTGTTTACAAAAGTTTTTGTCGAGATTTAACAACAGACAGAGATTAGGCAGAGTATCAATCGACAAACTACAGTATCGGTACCTAGAGAATTCTCGGAAGGCAAAATTCTTGGAAGCCGGTACCGCGTCTAGAATTACAATACGTGTACAAACAATAGCAGCTAGGCTATGCCCTGCCCCCTATCATCTACCTGACAGTGACCTATTCATTCAGTGATCCCTTTCACACAACATTTTATTTTTAGTGTTTATAAAAAAAAACTTTGAATTAAAGAAGTTGACTTCCGAACTATCCATAATGTTTTTACATTGATATCATATAAAGTTCAAGGGACACTGAACCAAAACTTCGAATTAACGGTAATTTCGAGTTAAAAACGTTTGAATTACCTACCCAAGTTCTACTGTATTATAAACTGTAATTAGCATTTTTATTCACTCCACTTATATTCTAAACAGTTTAGTATACATGAAAAATGTTCACTACTTCGAATCTTAGAAAGCAAAAAATTGAGAAAAAATGAAGTCCATTAACTTTTTCAGTGGCACGCCCGTATATATTCGTTTTCAAATTTACCGCTGAAAGAGCACAGCCGTATTAGTTCGTTTGACTTTTAGAATACATAAACTTGTGCTGCTATCTGTTGAGAATTTGTAGAACCTTTTCTGAACCGATTAAGCTTTATACCAATATACAGGAATATTTTTTGGAGTTGTAATAAAGTGTCTTCTGTTTGAGCATTTAGTTGCAGCTGTGTGTCAGCTGTCTCCTTCTCTTCTGTTTTGTCTTAGTAACACAACAAATTATCCATGAGTCTTAGTTTTGACTGTTAAATTGAGTTTTTAGATAAATAATTTGATTGTTTGTGTAAATAAGTGGTTATTGTACTACTAAATAAGGTGTGAATACTATAAACAATAATAATAATATTTCTTATCTTTATACGATTATAACCTAATAATTACATTGTGCTTTATAACCGTTTTTGTTTTGATTGTCTTGTACAGTGTTAGTCCAAATAACATTTTATATAATTTTTTTTCAAATGTTTTGTAAAAACAACCATTTTGGACAAGTAAAACGTTTTTGTAAAAACCCTAAAAAAAACCCGCTCCACTAGGTGACCCTATGTTGTTCAAAACCCGCCACTGAAAAGGTTAACAAAATTCACCAGATTTTCCTTGAAACTACCAGACTATAAAGGAAAATGAGAATCAGGTTAGGTTTAAACAAGCAATAAATAAACATTCTACCTTAGTAAAACATACAATGTATATTCTGCACGCTACGGTATAGCAAATACAACATATTTACACCAAGTACAAAATCTTTTATAAAAGAACATCCAGTGAACCATGGAAGATATATGCAGTTGTCGGTAACTGAGTAAATGAAATATTAGTAACTTTTCTGTACAACCTTGTTATGATAAGAGGCAAAACACTTTATAGACTTTCAAACATACAAGCGTCAAATATCATTGGTAGCTCAAACACGAAGAGTCACATCTTGGACTAATACTTGTCTTTTTATATATTTTATTTATTGCATAGCTTTTTTTATTTGAACCCTTATGTTCAATGTATTGTCAAGCACTAATGATCAGCTACTGTCGATTATTAAGTAGGTGTGTAGCAGCTGTCTCAGCATTGTGTTTATCTGAGTTTCTAGTTTATTGAATGCATTTCAAAATAATTTCTAATCCGAAAATTTTCTCACTGAAAGCTCAAAAAGCTTGTACAAATATGTTAGTTATTATTATTATTTGATATGTAACTGGTTTTCCAGTGTAATTTTTCTAAAGTCGGTTCTTTGACAATTATTTTCAAATAATAACAAATTTATTAAAATAGGCCCAGTAAAACTTTAGAAATAGGAGTTACAAAACCATAAAGTTCTATATTGTAAAACACTGTTAGCAATGAAAGAAATACATGAACTTATTTTTTAAAGGTTTTATTTTAGACGGCAATTTAATTATTTTTTAATGTACTGACGAGGAGTACAATAATTACTATAGAAATAAAACATTACGATATCAATATAACAACAAATACATAATCAACTTATTTATGAGCTGATTTAATTATTTGTAATATACTGAAGAATAATAATTAATGCATTGCAGCATCTACAAATGATTCAAAATTGGCTAGGTAACAGTCAGTGTGAGTTCAATACTGAATTATTAACTATGTTACGTGTTGTTAGTAATTGTACCATAAATTATACTAAAATAAATCTTACTCTTATTACAAACATAGTTTTTGTTCCTAGTCTTTAAACTAAAACCTCTCTATACTTTTAAATTTAGCTTAAAATGTTATTAAGGTGTCATGTGCGACTTGCAAGTTTCATGTCTTGTATGCATTTTAAACATTAAACTTGTAAAAAATAAATACATTGAAAAACAGATTGTATAGTTCATGAATTCCATGTCAGATAGAAGATCAGTAAATCTTGAACTACCTTTGTGAACTATTTCCCCATCTCTGTGCATCCCAAAGTCCACATTGAATTTTTCACACTATACGACTGAATTAAGAATATATAAAAACACAGTAAAATTATGTTTCACATCACAATAATAATTTCTAAAATGTCAATATGAAACTATATATAGAAAACCAGCAAAACTAAAAGCTACTATGCTGCTATGGACATATACCAAATATTAACATTTTATGTTAAACCACTTTCCATATTTTCAAAGTATTTCTAACTTTATGGACACCATGCAGGTCAGTCAAGACTTCAACACTATGGCTTTTAATATTGGATGGACAAATTGAAGTAGTACATTGAATTTTGCTAATTCACCTTTTTTAACAACTTCGTTTGACGATAAAGCTTATGTTTTGGTTAGATTTGTTATTCGATACAATTATAATAGTTATAATTTCTTTAAATTTCTTACACACTGAAAAAAATCAATCTTAAGAGTAATCAAATTACTAAGTTGATATAAAAATGCAAGATAGTACATTTTTTAAATGGAACATTCCAAGGAAGGAATAATGCTGACAATAAAAATTGCACAAATATTAGATGTGTTAACAAAAATTTCTTGCAGGTCTGAAAACATGCAAGCAAAACAAAATTAATAACCATACACAAATATTTCTATGAACATTGAAGACTATATTTCATTTTTACTGATGAACTTAAAAGTAATTAAGTTCAATGAAAAAAATGTAGTTTTTCACAACCAAATCTTACAATTATATTAAATTTGCTTTAAGCTAATATCGATATTTCATATCATTATCTTAAACTATTATTTTTTTAAGGCTAATGTGATTAATCACAGTTTAAAATATAAACAACATAGTACAGAGGCGGAAACCTTCAATGAGCGATAATTTAAAGAATTATCAATGTTTAATTGAACAGTATTTTTAAAACAGCAAAGATTCACACACAAAAATTCTTAGATAAATTCGGACTCAACTGGTTATTCTAATTAAAAATCTTTAAATTTCACCTATTCAATTATTATAGGGCACTGATATACTGTTTACTTTTCTTCAAATATATGACTTCTCTCTCATAGTTCCGAATTTAAGAACTAAACTACAGAATAAGGTAAACCAACATTCTGATATGGGAGACTCATACTATTCACAGGCTCCCATACCAGAATGGTGGTTCACCTCTTCTACTCACCGACGATGCTGCCAGGTTAGTTGCAATTGGGAAGACTGTGTTGGCAAGAATAAAAAAAACTGCGCTTGGAGGTGCAAATTGAGATGTTAAAAAAAATTGAAAAACAACGGAGTTGTGACAGATTGGAAGAAGAAGAAAATGGAATGGTAACCAAATCATTGTTATCTATATATTCTGAGGCTTGTATATACAATCTCATATAGCAACACTGAAAGACTTTCTTTTCTCTACCGCAGGTACAGTGTTATTTAAACTATTAAAATAGTTTAAACTAACTAGTTTTTGTCACAACAATATAATCAAGGATTGCATAGACAGTGTAACAGGTAATTTATACCTATTTCAATATTTGTTATCATTTCCAACCCGGGAGCTTACATAACAAAAAACAAATTCACAAGGACTTGGAACAAAGTATGTGTGCTACTTTAATGGATTCATTTTAGTAGGTTAAATTGATTTTATGTTATTAAACATGTTTTCTTGTCATAGCTGAGAAGTAAAAATTTATAAATTATATAAATGTAACTGGAGTGTGTAACAACCATGTATGCTAAACAGAATGGCTCAAAATACTAGGCAAACTGCCTTGTCAATAGTGAATCAGCGCATTGGATCCATCAAGGTCCAATGAGAATAATCTTATGCTGCAAAATAAGTGTTTGCAACTGAATGAAACATTACTAATACAAATCATCCCTTTAAAAACATTCTATAATTTGAACTGATCTAACTTTCACTTCAGGTATTTGAGTTATTAGTGATCACCAAATCTATTTTGCTTTTTAGAGACTTTAAAGGACTGTATTTTAAACAATATATTGCTATTTTTATTTGTTTGCTTTTTAGTAAATATGTTTTAGTTCAAATGTTTTCTATATTCTAGAATAGTACTTTCCTAGCTTGAGCAAAATTACAAGACTTCGAGATCAAAATTAAACTTTTCATAATTTTAAATTTAATTAAGAACTTGATGAAAAAAGTTGAGTGTAATTTGATAATTTTGTAAAACATAGCTAAACAAAGACAAGACCTTACAAAATAACACAGCCAATGTGGGGCATTTAAATAACATTACAGAGTAAATAATTCAACCACGCAGCTGGACCGCTGACGTGAGTTGAGCAAATTTCCAAAATTAAGTTTATATGCCTATGTTTTAGGGTTTCAATCAACAATTTGGGAAATAGGTCTACTCACGAAGGCGTTGAACAGCTGTCTGTGTGTATGCAATATATTAGTAGAATTTGTTTGCGCTTAGTGGCCTCGCGAGTTTGCACCACTTGGCTTCGAACTGGGTACTTTTATGGTATTTTACGTTTTGGTCGATTTTGGGGGAACCAAGCGAGCTATAAGGTCGAGTAAAAAAACAAAATGTGCAGAATAACATCCTACACTTATATTTTTAGAAAATTTCTAAAAAAAATTCATTCTCGTAGTAAAAATCTCAAAAAATAGTTTCTTCCGGTCGTTGGATTTTTTTGGTTAACGAATTCGTCCGAGTGACATAGACAACCAACACGTGGACCAAATCGGACTTAAAATGCGGCCGCTAGAGTGCGAACACACACATATATATATATATATATATATATATATATATACATATGAATTTTAATGACACCCCAAAACGTGTTCTGGGGACCATGATCGGTGCTCATTTGCTACTCCCGACCTTGGGTTTCACCATAAGGGCCACTGCAATAGCTCATTTTTCCTATGGAAATTCACTAATAAGGATTAGTAGCTACAAGATAATTATGGATTATGTAACAAGATAATTATGTCTTAATATGGAATGGGGCTTTATCCAGAAAAACATGATTAACTAAATTATAATTAGTTGTTTGCGTAATGTACATCAATAAAATTGTTTTTCAAATGAACTGAGAAAACCATGATCAGTTTTGTCATGTTATTACTAACACAACCAGCTAAATAAATAGTACCGGTAATATAAAAAATCAGTTCTTACACTAACGCGATCTTTTGCCTTCAAAACTGCTTTGTTTTAGAAGAATGTGCATAACAAATTTGTTTAAACTATGAAAAAGAAAAAGAAAGTATCAGTATGCAAATACAGTTTATAAATAATATATTAAGAGTTGTAGGAAGTAAGGCGTTAATGTCCCATGTAGACTTATTTTTTGTAAATTTTGTATAAAATGAATGTAGTAAGCAAGCGTGTTGAAGTTTGGTTAGAATAAGAATTCGTTAAATAAAATTTAGAAAATAGTTTTAAGATCAAGAGAGAACCGAAGTTAAATAGGAACTGGTAAACCTCGTTAGGTTCTGTGTTTTGGATCTGTGTTCCAAATTAAATCATATATCATGATGCAATGTGCTGCTAGAGGAGCAGCTACTTAAATAGTACGACAGTAATGAGAGTTCTGAGTCTCACCTATAGGTCAATGTAGAGAAATGCTGAA
Source organism: Philaenus spumarius (assembly GCA_018207615.1). Classification (NCBI taxonomy): domain Eukaryota; kingdom Metazoa; phylum Arthropoda; class Insecta; order Hemiptera; family Aphrophoridae; genus Philaenus; species Philaenus spumarius. Next base: position 420,746 of record JAGFPH010000180.1, on the reverse strand, counting down.
AGAATTTGTTAGGTCATGCTGATCTGGAAGCTAGAACCAAGAAAAACAAACCAACGGACAAGAAGTCAAGAGAGATTTTATATTTCTTTTGTGGATCCTGAAACTGCCATCCTGGTTTCAGAACAAACAGGGAAGATTAAAGACAAACAAAGATCTTCCTGGAATGACCTGATGAGAAGAGGATGTAACTTACAGGTCTAAACTCGCGGCCATGAAATTAGGCGGATAAGAGAAATGGCGGTGTTGCCAGATATGGAACTAGTCAAGCGAACTGGCAACACTACTCTTGCACTGTTGCCAAATCCAAGCGCCTAAACAATAAAATATTAAAAATACTTTCTTACAAAAATCTAATTATTAATAACTTATTTATTATTTAAATGTACCCTACGAATCTTATTCCCACATGGTATGCAGTAGTTCGCTTTAGGGAGGCCTGCAGAATATGTCCGAACGAGGTTCGGGGGAAATTGGGACTGAGCTGGGGAAATTTTGGCCGGGGAAAAATCCAACAAAAATAAGGAAAATATAATTATTTTGGGGAAAAATAGATAAGAAATGAATGGGTACAAAGGTCAGCTTAATCGATTTGTATGATAAATATTATACAAACACACCAACACACAACACACACAAAGTGTGTTGTCTGCTCTCTGTTGCTAGTTGCAAGTCGGACAGGGTTGCTATTTAATTTTCACCGCACAAAATATCGTACGGTGGAGCCGCGATACGACATTAATCTTCACCGCACAAAATATCGTACTGTCGAGCCGCCGATACGATATTTTTGTGCCGGTTGATGAATGGCAGTTTCCTGATTCTTGACGGGCGTTCAAATACATTCGTTGGATATTAAAAAATAATTATTATGATACCGGTATGCAAATTTTGATTAGTTATTATTCAAACGATTAGAATTAAATCATATTAAACCAAATTATACGATACTTAATGTATAGGTATTACCGATGTTTTTTAATTTTCTTTTACCGAAATTCGAAATCAGTCTTTATCAGTAAAATGCGTACAATGTGATGTACGTACTCATTTTTTACTACTTCGGCTCGCATTAAAATGCCGAAGTATTGAAATGATGCAATGATTTTTTTGTGTGTCAGTTTTCCTGTATACACGGTATAAGCACTCACAGTCGTCGTAGAAAACTTCTGTTGGTACCAAAATCTTCGTAATTTTATTGCGGAGAGTTTGAAAAGCTTTTGAGCTTTCTAGCGTGAGGCGGAGCCCATCAGGGTCACATTTTTGGGAAAAAATTTTGAAAATATTGGGTCAAAATTATGAAAATACAGTGTAGGGCTATCGTTTTATATGTTTTTGGGTAAAAAAAAAACGATTTTGCGAGTTAAAAAGTCGTAGCGCGTTGGAGTCTCGTTTTTGGTTCAAAATTTTGAAAATACAGTGTGGGGTAACGTTTATATGTTTTTGGGTACGGGGAACTCGATTTTGATAGTTAAAAAGTCATAGCGCGTCGGAGTCTCGTTTTTGGATCAACATTTTGAAAATTCAGTGTGGGTATCGTTATATATGTTTTTGTGTACGGGAAAACCGATTTTTGACATTTAAAAAGTTGTAACGCGTCGGGATCACGGTTTTTTTATCAACATTTTGAAAATTCAGTGTGGGGTATCGTTTTATATGTTTTTGGATAC